>OX376375.1:80204178-80761598 GCA_947369275.1 Nemotelus nigrinus
CACATTCTAGGGCGAAATCCTATGAGTAATTGGTGCAAAACACTTTTTACTTTCACACTGTTTATTGATCAATCTAAACATTTATACTTTTAATTGATGAAAACACGAAAATAAAACATGTGTCAAACCGCCCGATCGCCATTTTTATTGATTGCTTTTGTTCATAGGCGGGGAAAGCTTGATAGCGTGTAGGGGCATTAAGTTTGATCAATTATATGAATTGACGTCATTTAGGTGAAGAAAATTGTTCGAACAATGAAAACCGGTGTGAATGAACGATTTAAAGTAGCACAAGTAAACTTCGTAATTGACTTGGGCTACTATTTACGAATGCTGCGTGCAGATTATGATGCTAAATGATCTATACGCATGTAGATGTTTTATGTTACGTTGGTAGGCAAACCGGTTGATTGAAATTAAATTAGCAAGTGTTTTGGTCGCGAAAATTTTATTTCAGTTTGATTTCAAATATATCTATTTTAGGGAATTTAAGGGAATTTTAGATTTGATGGCTGTGTTTGTCTGCAAATTAAATTTTCTAAATGGTATTTCTTACACTATAGTTTACTTTTTTATGTTAATAGAAAATACGTTGAATAAGGTGGCTAATCAAGAAATAATATTATTGTTGTTGCATTATTTGCGTCATAGGTATAAAATTAATTATAAAAGACATACAGTGAGAAATGTAATAACAATAAATAAATCAACCAAATTTTTTGAAACAAAGCATCGGTCAGAAAGGCCTAAAATCTTATCTGAGTGTGAAAAAAGTGGATTATCAGAAAAATTATGAAAATCCCTAAATTAAGTGCCCCAGTTTTACAAATTAAGGTGAAAAAAACGAGTTGAAAAGAAAGTCTCTACTCAAATCATTCGAAATTAAAAAAAAAAAAAGCGAATTTAAAGGGCAGAATGGCGGAAGCTAACCTTATAATAGTTTAAAAAAAATTGATTTGTTAAATAACGTTTCGCTTTAGAGTGCGCAAAAAAGCCAAAATAATTCTGGAAGTCCATAATTTTTGTTGCTGAAGTAAAAATTAATGTTTTTGAATCTAATAAGCGGCAATATGTTCGGCGAATGTTTAATACAGAGTTTAGGAGGGAACATACTACTTCCACTGTAAAATACAGCGGAGGAAACATTATGCTATATATAGATTTTGTGAATGGTAGGATGGATCAAACGTGTTGCCTGGGTATTCTTAAAAGAAATATTAAACAAAGTGCTGAAAAATAAGGCATTTTATACAATTTTCCCATGTATCCGGAGCAATGTAGGCTTTGGGCTATTTGTTACTGTCCAAATGCTATTACCGAACTTAAACCCGATCGAACATTTGTGGCATCAAATTTATGGCAATCAAATTTGCATTTATGGCAATCAAATCTATGAGCTCGTTCATATAAAAAAAAACATGTATACCACTCTTGCCACTCTCTCGTATGAAGCATACCAATTTACTTTCTTTTTCCTGGGCTTTGTAAAGACGATCTCTAGGGTGGAAACGTAATTTATTAATTTTGAAAAACCTATTTTACCTGTAATAAATATGTCCGTTTGCTACAAAAAAGTGCGGTTATTTTACATAAAATGAAGGGACGATTTGTAGAGTGGGAAGATAATTTTAAAAAAAAGGATCGCTAATTTCGGGAAATAACCTATTTAACCTGAAATAAATACGTCCCCTTGGTTGAAAAAAGCCAAGATTTTACATGCGATGTAGGGACAAATTTGTAGGGTGGGAACATAATGTAAAACAAAGGGATCATGAATTTTGAAAAAATATGTTTTACCTGAAAGAAATATATCCTTTTGTTACAAGAAAAGTGCGAAGAATTTTGTATATGACGTTGGGACGATTTGTCGGGCAAAAAGGTAATTGAAAACATGTGCTTAAGGATCATTTCGTACAAAAAATGTGCGAAGAATCTGTATTCGCACATTTTGAAAGCAAAATTTACGGCGAGTGGAAGCGTTAATAGCAAAATGAAGTGTAGTGTTGTGAATTGTGATAGTGATTATAAACGCAGTGCGAGGGCGATTTCTTTTTTCCGGTAAGTAAACAATATTTGAATTTACCACAGCAAATAATGCAAGTAAAACTTGTGTCGAAATAGACGCCGCGATATGTGAAGTGATTTTTTCAGACAAAGGCTATACAGCTTGAGCGCATTTGAAGGAATAAAAATGTACCTTCAAAATTACAAAATAGTACCATTTTAAATAATACAATAAAATATTATCGGCTTTAGCTTTAGAGACGATATACGTTGTCTATGCTGATTTATAGACTAGAAGGGAACCAGATCACAAATCAATAACCTCTATAAATTGTTTGTTTTTTGTGGATGCCGAGAATTTTCTAACATTATTTGCACGTAAATGTCTTGAGTGTATACATAATTTGAAACTTTTTTTAATACTCGTTAGATTAAAACATTTATTTCAGATTGTTTTATTTGAATAGTTTTTGAGCCTAATAAAGTGACTCAGTGCCGCTGAAATTGAATTTAGAATTTCTCTACCAAATAAATCCAAGTGAAGTTTTTTTTCACGGAATTATGCTTAGTGATCTGCGTTATGTGGCAACACGGCAACAATTAGGTCTTTTCGCGTGCTACAATTAATTGCAATGAAGCCGTTTATGTACTTCGTTTTACTCAATGCTGAAAATTTCGCCTCTTTCAGTAAATTTCAGTAGAGTCTGAGCTATTGAAAAACAGTGAAAAATGTGAAACGCGTGTCGCGAGTAAAAATTTCCAAATGTGCGCGGCAAGCAACATATTTTTGCGTAATGTTGTTTTGAAGATCGAATATTTTTGTGGCGATAATTTATCACCACTTAGAATGACTTTATAATTACTATTGTTCTGACAAAAACCGACAACTGAATCCTTTCCGGAAATGCAATCAGAGCGTTTTTGTACTTTTCCTGAATATCCCCCACCACATGATTCACAAAAATTCTGTGACTGAAAGTACGCGAACAGACTTCAGCTCTGTTCAGAGCTAATCATTTTCATAAAAAAAAACCTGTTCAGCTGCCGCACAACTAATTAAAATACTAGGCACAGTTTTAATGCAAATCAAAACTCATTGATTCGTTATTGACGTGAATTACATTACATCAATATTAACAAATTTTTATTTGCACCAAAAAAGATGCCCTTTAATTTTACAATATTTCACGCCGCCCTCGTCATACAAACACATTGCGACCTCTCGCTCACACAACTACACCAGAGGTCGAAAATTGCTTCATTTCTCTCGGCCCATTTCGTATCCATTCCTCTCTATATCTATGGTGCAAACGGAACAGAGAAAACCTCTCATGAACGACTTGGACGACTAGATTCGCGTCTGGTTACCTGGGAACCAAGATCTGACCAAAGAATGCATTGGCAAAGTTTGAAAGGAAAACACTCATCGAGGAACAATCTCTGTGATTCCAACGAGGACATACGAAGGATGGAAAGACGAGAGGAATAGGGACAATAGGCGGTATTGAATTTAAAAAGCAGCGAGCGACTAAACTTACGCTAAACAGATTCAATGGCGTCAGATAAATACTGAAAGCGTGGAGACCAGATTTAGCACGTGTATTCCAGAATACTGCATACTAAGGAGACAAATAAATGAATACAGGACGCACACCACGCCCGGGTCTCTAAAATGCTGGACAACTAACAGGGAAATACCAGACAAAGAATAAGAGAACAAATGTGGAGTATTTTTATATGAGAAAGACATCTGGTGACACTTCAAAATATTCAGTGGCAAGAAGTTGTTTTGACAGCAGGGATTAAGAGCAAACAAGTCAGCTTGCAATAGGTGATAATAATTCGCAGACTTGATTGCTCTGTATAATTTTAAGTCATTCGCATATAAAAGACAGGAGGAGTTGATAACAGAAGGAAGATAATTGACAAACAAGATAAAAAGTTAGGGACTTAGAATAGAAGCTTGAGAAACTCCGGATGTGGGAAATATAGGAAAAGAAATGGAACCATTTAAAGTCATTCTGCAGGGACGACTATGAAGATAGGAATTTTTCAACTCTTGTGCTGATTCTCATCTATTTAACAGAGAATGAAATCGCAGAGCCAATATTTGAGATGGCTGCCTTAATTCTGGAAACCAAAAAATGACGGAACGACTCTCCTGATTTTCCGCGCTGCTACACATGTTGCTCATTATTCAAGGGGTTAGACCTATAGGCGTATGTGTCGTTCAACAGGCCTCTCTAGGTATTTCTACTAAGCGAAATCAGGTTGATCGGCTTAAAGTTCCTTGGATTTGAGGACCGCCTCTCGGTTTCGGAACCGAGTCGGTAGACGAGAGAACTGACCCACCGACTGGGTTCTACGAGCGTTTTTCAATTTGTTCATTGCTGCGTAGTCCGATCGAGCTTAAATTTTCTGTATGCATTGATGAATGCATGGAATATGGGAATGAAAATCTGATAAAAAATTGATTTTTGAAGAATGGTTAGGATACAGTATTGGAAAATGAAACATTTGTATGCAATTAGAATCACTTTGCCCAAAATTCATATGCATATATATATATATATATATATATATATATATATATATATATATATATATATATATATATATATATATATATATATATATATATATATATATATATATATATATATATATATATATATATATATATATATATATATATATATATATATATATATATATATATATATATATATATATATATATATATACATATATATATACATATACATATATATACATCTATATACATCTATATACATATGTTGTATACACAATTACTTTTTTCATACGCATCTATATGATACTCCGACGTAATTTATATCTGAACCGACTCGATAAATGCTTCTGGAAACCGCTGTGTGTCAACCGGCGCGCCAAACCGAAGCATTAAACGCTTCGGTGGAACCGCCTAGTGTGTCAGTGGCCTTAAACAGTTTTTGCACAATTGGTTGGATAAAACGGCATGAGCCAACTACCTGTTCGATGGGAAAAATGCATTACCAAGGAGGGTAACTATGTAGAAAAATAACTATAAAGTGTGTTTTCTTCTTAAATGTAAAATAAATTTCTTTTTGCAAAAGGCTCGATTATAGGTATTTGAATGAAAAATCTAACCGTTGATTGTTCTTAGAATAACGAAAACCCATATATGGTATAGAAAATAATTTATAATAAAATTTTGTGTATGCCAGTATCTGTCTATCTACCTGCACATATGTATATCTATTATCATAATACCCACGCTTATAGAAAATAAAAAATATTAATGTTTAATTATGAATTTCGGTTTAAATCTATTCTTGTCTAAAGGTTGCAAAGGCTGTAAATACTTAGTCATTAATTTAATTGATCCTGCCAGCAGTTCGAACTACTCTATTGTTACTTTCATAAATTGTGCACAAATTGGCTTCACGAGCCACCGAAGAAGTCCTTTACGAGTATTTACATTCATACAATGTTTACGTAATCCCACAGCTGGGTTGAATTCGTCTGAAGTACGTATATACTCTACGAACACTATTTTTAGATTGAGTAAAGAGACGGTGTGGAGAAAGCAAATATTGTAGCATTGTGAAATGAAATTTAATTGGATACGTATCTATTGTTTAATATATGTTTACATGATTGCAACGGTTATTTTAGTTGCTTCCGCAGTCCTCCCAAGTTCAAGTCCAATTAATATTGGTCTGAGTTTAATGAGAGATGAGCGTATGTACGCTAGAGACGAGTTTACTGCAATCCATGGTCCTCTATAAAACTGCAACTAGCACATCATAAATATGTGAACTTACCATGTCTGCTAGACTCCTGAAATTGCTTTTATAGCGGGAAGCTGGAATGCTATAGTTATTAATTGAATGAAAAAGTAACTGTCCCTTTAATTTATGATGAAGCATTTTTGAAGTTTTAATTACATGCTTGGGATGAATTAAAAAAGAAAAGAGCATTGTTATAGCACAGCCCTCTCTAGTTGAACCTCATTACTGTAATAGGTTAGGTCTGAAATAAATATATATACAACAGGGACTCATTAGCTAGAAGAAGTCT
This sequence comes from Nemotelus nigrinus, assembly GCA_947369275.1. Classification (NCBI taxonomy): domain Eukaryota; kingdom Metazoa; phylum Arthropoda; class Insecta; order Diptera; family Stratiomyidae; genus Nemotelus; species Nemotelus nigrinus. The sequence goes on from OX376375.1 coordinate 80,210,266, forward strand.
TTAAAAAATTAATATGCTTCGTGCAGAAAAGTTATTTGCGATTAAAATGAAATTCAATCCTCTATCACGAAAGTGTTTTTCCCGAAGCTCTGAATTGTGAGTTTGGGAAGCACTCATCAGCTCTCTAACAATGTACGTACCTAACAGGCTAAATTCGTTGGGAATCCTGGGTACTAAAAAATCTCCGGCATATTCTTGTATATAGCTGACATTGAAATAGTAATTCGTTATCGAAATCAAAGGAATAATCACAACCTAACTTTTTTACTTTCTTTCTAGTATGTCGAGGCGGTTGTTAGCAGTTATATGCGTGCAATTCGTCTCCAAGCTGGTGAAGAATATAAATCGTGGGAAAGTAAAGGTTTCCGTATAGTTAAGGAATGTATACAAAAATTAGCTGAAAGTCTAGCGTACGATGTCGTGAAACAAGGAACGCAGAAGGTGACGCGTAAAGATGCTGAACGTTGGCTTCAGCAAAATCCAACATTCCTACGTATGCTTGAAGAAGTGTTCACACATCTTTATCAGTATCGTTCGACAAATAAGAATCTACCTGAAGAACAAGTTGCAGTTCGACCCAGACTATCATTGATTAAGGATGATCATTTGCTACCATTATGTGAAGGTACATGGTGAAATCATCATAAACGAATTTACTTTGCATTTTTATTTTATTTTGCAGGCCTTCAATATGTACCGGACTATCCTGCCTTTACCGATATCTCACAAATGTTATTTATCAATTCAAATCTACCGCACGAATTCCGGACAAAATGGCGTTTCTTATTTTCATCACAAATACATGGTGAAAGCTTTTCCACACTATTAGGACGAATAATGGATCAAGGTCCGACAGTTTTGATAGTAGAAGATACAAATGGTTATATTTTTGGTGGTTTTGCTCCTGGTTCATGGTCATTAGGGCCAAATTTCATTGGTAAGATTTTCAGTTCAATTGTTTGATGGACGTGCCATAATGTTTATTCTTTAGGTAACGAACAAGCGTTTCTGTTTACTTTAAGGCCGAAGATGCGATGCTTTCCGGCTACTCACTATAATGATCACTATCAATATTTAAATTTGCACCAACAAACAATGCCAAATGGACTGGTAAGAGAACATTTTAGTGAAAATTTAGCTACTAACAAAATCGATTAGACTAGGGTTATTACGAGTTTAACTAGCAATTTAAAAAAATTCACTAACGCACAATAAGATGCCCTCTTTGATATTACTTGCGAAAACTTGATTCAATAAGGAAACTTCTATCTGACACTGCGGTGGTTCGGTCAGCGGAAAGAAAGCTTCAAATTTAGTTCAGTGGAAAATACCACATCCATCTCTCTCATTCAGTTTGGAGCCATCGGCATTCATGCTCCTTGCCCATTTCCAAGCCTTTGAAACGGAGACAATTGGGCCATGGTTTAATCGATGTCCGCTGGTACCGACATTCTCTGCACCAAGATTTTAGCATGATCTAGATCTGTTTTAATCCAGGGATCACCACAATGCAGTATTATCACTGCGCACTTTACATATTACAAAACAAGCCGATCGGTAGGAAGCCAGGTGTGCTTCTAGAACACCAGGTGTGCTCTTAGAACATATGACCTCAGTTTTAAAAAAGGCTGCTTATCTATGTACCTTCTCTGTCATCTTCTGATTTACAGCCTTAACTATGTCTTACCACCAAACTACTGCTCCGGAAGGCAGATTTGATTCCATTATCCTAGCGTAAATCCAGAAGACGGTTCGATGTCACAGCCTTCAAGCTGCTCCAATTCCTGTCCTACATGATGATAAAGTATAAAATGCCTTGTAAGTTCTTTTTGTTATATTTTTCCTTCATAAAAGCTTTGAGTCTAAGAGAAGTCTGACAAATTTTACTTTGTTTTCTAGGCTTACAGGAGTTTTAATTGCTTTAGAAGCTAGATATATTTTAATTTCTTGACAGATACCGATATTTCGAGGCTAATCTGCTCTCTTTTATCTATCGGTATAATCCAGTGCTCTCGTTTTATTGCAATTGCAATATTTTTGTGGTTTTGTTTGTTGTTGCAACATTGTTTATTGCAACATTACATTTAGAGTCATCTATTGCATATTTGCAAATTCGCTCCTTGTTTAATCTAGCCAATACCTTTAGCAAGTTGACTCCGCCCAGTTAAGTTTTATTTGCAATTACTAGCCGTTTTGCTGCATGAGCTTTTGAAATTTAGAGTATCATTTTTGTAGTCTGAGGGCTATCAGTGAGGATATACCTAATGTCATTGCGAAATCACATTCCTCATCTTTGTGTATTTCTTTATCAGTAATTTTTAATCTTAATATTTCATCCAGCCTCCTTCTTTTGTTTGAAAATTTGCACACATTTTCCCCACCCTTAAAGAGGCAAATATGTCATACATTTTCAATAATCGCTCCATATCTCTTTGCTTGTTCGCTAAGTTCCTCAAAAGGGTGGTTTACAATAAAGTATATCCGATAATTGAACGTTTTTTAGCTTCTAACAAACATGGATTCATTATAGGTAAATTAACTGTCTGTTGTCTGCTTTCGCAAGGCAAATCCATGAAATAAATAAACTTTACCAAGGCTTTCAATTCAGCGAACCATTAAGTTTTTCTCTTAAAGCTTGATGGGTTTAGTGTTTCGGGTGCTCTTTTCTCCTGCTTTTCCTTACCTATAGGATCGTGCTCGTTTTGTTACTGTTAACACTTGTTCGTCCTTCCCTTTTATCCCATTCCAGGTGCTCCACAAGGCTCCACTATTCACCCTTTAATTTTTCTTATGGTTTATATACGATCTTCCTTGTGTGAGCGACAACACTGACGTTGGCCTAGAATAAATCAAAGGAGTCGATAACGAGACAGCGAGGCGAACAGACGACGATCATCTGAAATAGTTTTTGCTTTTATATAGACATTCTGACAACTGGTTGATTTTCTCAAGTATATATATGAATAAATACTGATATCTTAACAATTCAGAAGTGGGATTACCGTGAAGTAGCACAACGCGAGTTGAAGGTTGTGGCTAATAAATAGAACGAGTTAATTGAAAGTGTTTGCTTGTCCAAAATAAGTATGAGTCATTTGCACGAATTGACGGTAATGGAACTGAAAGCAGCTTGCAGAGCGAGGGGAATCATACAAGCTGGGAACAAAAGCGAGCTTGTCGACCGATTACGGGAATTCGATGGAACGGTGAATGCCGCGGGAGTGAGCAGCGCAGCGCTTGATGAAAATGACGTTGAGCATACGAGTGATGATAGCGATAGCGATAGTGATGGCGAGAATGAGACAAACGCAGGATTTCCAGGAAATACTGTGGACGACGACAATAACGAGGACAATAACGAGCAATACAAAACAACGACGATAGATTCGCAGGCTCATCCGACCACAGGCAATATAGGAAAAGTAGCGAGCAATGGAAGGAAAAATAAAAAAAACAAGGCAAACATATCTATTAACACAAAAGCGATGAAACGTGAGCATAAGTATTTCCAGTTCACACCACGAGATGTGGTAGAGATTTTACCTGAATTTGATCCCGAGGATAAACGAGGTCTTACGATCACGCAATGGCTTGCGAAAGTGGAAAAACTAGCGAAGATGTACGAGTGGCCAAGCAGATTACTTTTGTATGCAGCAACAGCGAATTTACGAGGAACAGCGAAGGATTGGTTTGACAGAAGTTTAACTGACATAGAAACGTGGAAGCAACTTTCGGTTAGTTTACTGGAAAGATATACACCGAAAATAAACGAAGCAGATGTACATATTCGACTGATGCAACGAAAGCGCCAGAAAAATGAAAGTTTAATAGATTTTCTAAATGAAATTTGGAAAATGGGACGTGATGGTCAGCTTAAGGATGAAGCGATCATTAAATATTTCATTATCGGTATGGAAGATGATGAGTTATTCTCTTTGCTCCAGTCACAGAAGATCGACAGAATGGATGATCTGGAAGAAAAAGTGAAGTGGTGTGTTAATCTCCGGGAGTTGAAAACAATTAGTGTCTCTGGTCAAAAGCGTGTTAGTGGTCATAAACAGGAAGAAGATAAACGACCAGTGCTAAGTGACTTATCAAAAAAAACATGTTTCAATTGCAAACAACCGGGACACATAGTGAGTGATTGCACGAAAGAAAGAGTTTGTTTTAACTGCAACAAAGTTGGACATTTGTCGAGGGATTGTCCTCATCCGGGAAAAAGACAGCGATGTCAATATTGTAATCGAGTGCATCGAAAAGGACAGAGAAATTGTGAAGTCAGAAAATTCGAAGTGCATCAAGTATTTAGTCAAATTGAAAATGAATTTTGTAAACAAATAATTGTTGACGGAAAGAAATTTGACAGTTACATCGATAGTGGAGCTCAGTGCTCAATGATTAAGAACAGTGTTGCCAGTAATTTGAAACTTCCAGTAGAACAGTGTAGAAACATGATAGCTGGTTTTCTCGGTGCAACATTTGTGGCGAAAAAACAAATGAGAATTAAAATTTGTATTGATGGCGAGGAATTTTACGGGTTGTTTGTTATTGTGCCTGATGAGTTTATGAAGAATTCGTTTTTGATTGGGTATGATATTTTGAGTTACCCTGGACTGATTTTAACAAAAACACATAAACATTTAAATTTTACAATCCAAAAAACTGCGCAATCGATTAAAAGAAGAGTTCGGCAATTGGATGAAACTGAAGTTCAATTAGAAGGATTGGAAGAAAGAGATAAAGTAACGATGACGAAACTTCTAAATGCTTATCGAGATCTCTTTGCATCAAATTTTCATGAAATCGGGTGTACTGGATTAACAACGATGAAAATAACGATGAAAACAGATAAGGTGGTACAACAAAAACCGTATCGTATTCCTTACGCGAAGCAAGTGGTAATGGATGAAATCGTACAAGAGTTATGTGACAGTGGAATAATACAAGAATCAACGTCTGATTTTGCAAGTCCTGCAATCTTAGTGAAAAAGAAGAATGGCCAAGATCGATTGTGTATCGATTTTCGAAAATTGAATAGTGAGACGGCAAAAGAGATGTATCCGACACCTAATATCGAAGAGCAGATACATGAAGCAGCAAAATATAAAATATTCTGTGTGCTTGATTTAAACAGTGGATATTATCAGGTGCCGATTGAGCCCGAGTCCAGAAAGTATACCGCGTTTATCACTCAGAGTGGTTCATACGAATTTCTACGAATGCCATTCGGGCTGAAAAATGCTCCGATGGAATTTCAACGGCTAATGGCGAAATGGAAGAAAACTTTATTAAAAGACGATGCTTTAATTTACATGGATGACATCCTAGTTGGCGCGCAGACGTTTGAAGTGATGATTGAAAAGTTGGAACGAGTTTTGATTGCCTTAAGAAGAGCAAATCTCACACTAAATTTGCAAAAATGTAGTTTTGCGAAACAAACCATCGAATACTTGGGTCACAAAATAACGCCATCTGGAATACAACCTGGGTATGTGAAGACTCAAGCGATCATGAGTTTTCCTCAGCCTAAGTGCATTAGCGATGTTAGACGATTTATTGGTCTAACCAGTTATTTCCGGAAATTTGTTCCGGGTTTCGCCACGATAGCCCAACCGCTTCAAATGTTACTGAAGAAGGACCAACCATTCGAGTGGAGTGATGCACAAACAAAAGCATTCGAGGAGTTGAAAATGCGATTAACATCTGCACCGTTACTTGCAGCGTATGATGTCACAAAAAAATCTGAAGTCCATACTGATGCCAGTGGTCGAGGTCTAGCGGGTGTATTTTTTCAATCTAACAGCGAAGGGCAACTCAAACCAGTCGCTTATTTTAGTCGGGCGACCACTGATACCGAACGAAATTTCCATAGTTTTGAGTTAGAAACCCTAGCTGTTGTTGCTAGTTTGGAGCGATTTCGTTTTTATTTAATTGGGAGACCTGTCAAAGTTGTCACGGATTGTGCAGCTCTAAAAACAACGATGTCGAAAAAGGAGCTCATTCCACGAATAGCTAGATGGTGGCTGCGAATACAGGAATTCGACATTAATTTGGAGCATCGAGCAGGACGAAAGCTCGAGCATGTTGATGCTCTTAGCCGCCAACCGAACGAGACACCACAAGAAATGGATGAAACACCTTTGACAGTTTACAAAATCACAATCGATCAAGATGATTGGCTGCTAACTATGCAACTTGATGATCCCGAGCTCAAACGTATTGTGGCGGAGCTAAACGATCCCAATTGCAACGATAAACAAATAAAGCAAGATTATATATTAACGAAAGGACGATTGTTTCGCCGAATAGGGAATGATCAGCGATGGGTGGTTCCGAAAGCAGTGCGATGGCGTGTGGTACAAGGTTGTCACGACAGCGTCGGACATTTGAGTCTGGATAAGACAATTCAACGTCTCCAGCAAACCTTTTGGTTCAAACGAATGCGAGACTACGTCAGAAAATATATTCGGGCATGCGTTGAGTGTTGTTACAATGCAAGACCGGGAGGGAAAGTAGAAGGTGAATTTCATTATGATGAGGTAGACCCAATACCGTTTCGGACGCTGCACGTGGATCACCTTGGGCCTTTTCCGAAGAGTACACGGGGAAACCAATATGTGATAGGAGTCAGCGATCCATTCAGCAAATATACTATATTACGAGCTGTAAAGACGACGTCAACGAAAGGGGTGTTGAAGATGTTTGATGAATTGACATCTATATTCGGAATGCCAGCCAGATTGATAACGGACCGTGGAACCGCATTCACGTCTAAAACCTTTGAAGATTATTGCAGTGAAAACAACATACGTCACGTGAAAGTTGCAGTAAGAACCCCAAGAGCGAACGGGCAGATTGAGAGAGTGAACCAAACTCTCTTAAAAATGCTAACAACATCTACTAGTGAAGAAAAAAAATGGGATATTCATCTACGAGCTTTGCAGTGGTCTATAAACACCTCAAAAAACAGTACCACGAAGCGAAGTCCACACGAAGTTGTTTTCGATTACGAACCTCGAGACATTTTGAAGAATAAACTGATTTTAGTTCTGCAGCTAGAAAATTCAACTAAAGAAAATCTTCAAGAAATACGAATTCAGACAGCGAGTGAAATAAATGCAAAACGGCAGGAATGGAAAAGACGATTTGATGAGAAGCACAAAACTCCGAAACAATACGAAATTGACGATTTAGTAGTAGTTGAAAACGAGCCAGTGAGTACAGGCTATTCAAGAAAATTAGAAACACGATACAAGGGACCATACATTGTTAGAAAGAAATTAGGTAACGACAGATATTTGCTCGAGGATATTCCAAACGCTCCGAGAACGACCCGGAAATATTCAGCAGTATACGCATCGGACAAAATGAAGCAGTGGTGCTGCTTACCACCAGAAGACGAAAGTGATGACGATGGAACAGGGGATGAAAGTGATGACGATGGAACAGGGGATGATGAACCAGTGGCGAGGACGCCACAATATCAGGATGGTCGAGCTGTGAGCGACAACACTGACGTTGGCCTAGAATAAATCAAAGGAGTCGATAACGAGACAGCGAGGCGAACAGACGACGATCATCTGAAATAGTTTTTGCTTTTATATAGACATTCTGACAACTGGTTGATTTTCTCAAGTATATATATGAATAAATACTGATATCTTAACACTTGTCTCTTCAATTCCCCATCTCTTTTACAAACTCACAACCTGAAAATGTTTAAGGTGATCAGGTCAGCGTATGATTGCTCCTAGATGCAGGATGACTTGTATGCGCAGGACATTTAGTTCTTTCAATATTATAGTAAGCTATCTCTGATCACGTTTTTCTGTTCCAATATTTGGTTCATATCTATTGATATTTTCAGGAAATTCCGTTTAGTGCTTGGTTCAAAGCTTAAAATTGATATCTATTTATTATATGTTACGTCCAAGTCCTCTCTATAGTGTGGGTTAATTTCTCTCCCGTACACCTGTATATCTCCTTTTTGCTGTGTATGAGCTACAATTTACTCCCTCACTATTTTGTAAAATCTGTTCATTCGCGTCATGTGAACCAAATTTGCAAAGTTAACAGTTTGCTAGAGCCATATGCTACGCTTGCCAAGATAACATGAGAGCCTGAATATTGGTTCCCTTTCACCTTTGTTGCTTTAAAAAAAATACAACGTTTAAAAGTATGTGTTTTATAATGTAACACGAATAATGAATTATTTTCTTAATTTCGTCAAATTTTGTCTCAGTATTGATTTTCTCTATATTTTACTACTTTTTGTTTCATTTTATAGATAGATACAAACTTAATTTCTCTTCTTATTTGTGGCTCAAATAAAAAAACAAGTGGCTCAGACTTCTTGAGTCTGTACATGCTGAACGTATAATTTTTATTTTTTTTAATGTTAAATGACTACAAACTAAATAATGGAAAAATGAACGTCGAAGCCAGCTTTAGCTGCTTAAAATCATTTTATTGCAATTTCAAAATTCGGTTTATTGCACACAGGAAAACCAGCCCTGGTCCTTTTTTTTTGATCACCCTCGAAATATCGATAGCTGTCAAGAAATTCAAACATATATCGCTTGTAAGGCAGAAAGTGGTGTTTAAATTAGAATTGTTTGTTTTAAAAGCTAAAAAATATTCTATCATATTAAATCAGTTTATAGTAGTTATTTTAAGCTTCGTAAAGAGTAACAGTTCCGTTTTATTAGACTTGCCACTTAGGTTACATTCTTTGCACTATAGCGGGAGAATATGTAAGAACTGATTTAACCTATCGGATAGGGTCACGATAAATTTCCTTGATGTTACAATAGGGATGTCATCTGCATACGCTATCACTTTACATCCAGTTTGATCTATCTTCCTCAGAAGCACATTAACAGTTAGATTTTAAAACAAAAGATGCAGAACACCGTTTTGGGGAGTGCACGTATTTACTACCCAAAGATGAGTTCTCCTTTTCCCGCGGCCTCATTGTCAATGCCACTAAACTTGTCATAACTGATTTGTCCTCACTTTTAATGTCACTATCAATGAACTTGTCATAAAATGACACAACTTCTTATCCAACCTCATCTCCCGTTTCACGCCTTCCAGACTTCCTCGCAAGTCTAATGACGCTCGTTGGTATCGTCGTGATGTGGCGTCTGTTCTCAAAGCTTAGGATGTAGCTCTAGCTAGATTTAAGCATACATGCTCTCATGATGACTTCCTCGAATTACGTGATTCTGCCAAAACTGTCGTCAATCAAACTATCCGAGATTGCTTTTCTTGCATTGATTCCTCTATCTGTTCTAATCAGCAGAATCCCTTTTGGTGTTATGTCCGTTCCTTCAAAAGTTCCCATCGTTTCCCGACTCCATGTTCCTCGATAGCACTACTGCGTCTAATCAACGTGAAATTTGCGGCTTTTCGCAAAATATTTTTCCTTCTTTTCTCAACAGAATCATATCTTGCCTTGTGAAGTTCCCCATGTTGCTTCATCTTTCCTATCTTCCATTTACACAAATCTTCTTGAAATTGAATCCTTACTCGAGTGTCTTGATGCCAATGTCGGCTGTGGTTCTGATGATATCCCTAACTTGTTAGGCCAATCACTTTCATCGTCCTTATGTGTTCCCTTGCCTATTATATTTAACCTCCCTCCCCGCCAGTTTGAAATCTGCTTATATTTCACCCATCCACAAGTCTGGCGACCCAATCTCTGCTTCCAACTACCGTCCTATTTCCTTCCTTTCTTGTTTTGGAAAAGTTCTTGAAAGAGTGGTTTACAACAGGCTGCTTCCTCGCCTCCATCCTTTCCTTGCTCCTGAACAGCATGGTTTCATCAAAGGCAGATCTCCCACATCTAATCTTATATCATGTACTAACTTGGTTGCTTCTGCTTTAGAACAACGGAAACAAGTGGATGTGGTATATACCTACTTTTCGAAAAGCTTTTGATTCTGATGATCACAGAATTTTTCTTGCAAAGCTTTGAAGTTATGGGATGTCTGGTCTTCTTTTGTCTTGGTTTTCATCCCATGTTTCTGGTCGTTCTTGGGCTGTAACTGTGCGCTCCTCCACCTCTTTCCCTCTCTGTCCGCTTTCCGGTGTTCCTCAGGGCTCCATTCTCGGTCCAAATATTGAAAGACTCTTAAAAATTATGTAAGACAACTTAATTAGCTATATTGGGAGACTAAATTCGGAAAAAGACAATATCATATCCAAGCAACTAGCACAAGTGCGAGCAAATGAAGAATTCCTGTCGGAAATATCAAATCATTTCGATGGTCTGGCGTCTGCCTTTTCTAAATCGAACAGTATTAGCCACGGAAAATCTATTGATACGCTTGGGAAAAAAATGGATACTCTAATTGATAAAATGGATTCCATCCTCCAAAATTTTGAACAATTTTCACGAACGTTAAAAATGCAAACTGACAGACTCACAGACGCTTTTTCCGAGCAACAGCTAAAATTAGCTGATATCCGCAGAAAATTGGAGGATTTAGACCGTCATTGCAAAACCTCAAGAAATGATGCAGACGAAAGTTTATTGGCGAACGAAATAACACTTCATCACAAGCTCCTTAACACAACGTTGGAGATAAATAATAACACAACGGCTTTGAATACGAGGACGCAGGACAAAGCAACTTCACCTATAAGGAATCTAGTTGAGGGTACAACTCCATCTACTCTGCAAATATTTTCAAATCTCAACTGTGAAACCCCAATTTACAAGTTCGGTACTTTTTGGTCCCAACGTTAGTGCTACCTCTGATGTACCCCCAGGTAGCCATCTTGGCCCACTTCTTTTTAATATATTTATTTCCGACTTATCTGACGTCCTAACAGGCATACCTCATTTACTATATGCAGACGATCTCAAACTTTATCAGACCATTGAATCTAAATCGGATGCCCCCTTTCTCCAATCCAAGCTTGATTCACTTGATCAGTGGTGCAATATAAACAAGCTCTCTCTCAACATTAATAAATTCCAAGTTATTCGTTTTTCCAGAAAATGCACGGTCACACACAATACGTACTTCCTCGGCAATAATATGCTAACTCGAGTTGATAACATTGCAGACCTCGGTGTTATCTTAGATGAAAAACTCCGCTTCACCTTACACTTTGATAAAATACTTTCTCGTGCGAACAAACAGCTAGGTTTCATCAAAAGACGTACCACAGAATTTCGTAGTCTGTGGGTCACAAGATCCTTATACACTTCACTTGTACGTCCTATTCTCGAATACGCTTGCATTAGCTGGAATCCCGCTTTTGAAACTCACAACAATTTTTACCTTTCGCCTTGAGAGAACTGTACAACCCTTATGATTTTAATAGCCTACAACCTTATGAGTTTCGACTGGGTCATTTAAACCTATCGACACTGGCCTCCAGAAGAATGGTGATATCGGCCTGCTTCACATTCCTGAATAGCAAATTTGTGATAAATATCCCTGTGAGGAACACCAGGTCCAACCGTTTCCTAAAAGAATATTCACATTCGACCACATATGCAGCTAATGAGCCAGTAAATAGATGCTGCAGAATATTCAACAGCATAAGTAATTTATATTCCCCTACGATTTCCAAATCAGCCTTCAAATCCTCTCTTTTGCATGCCATCCATACCCCTAAACTAATGTCAATGTTTTTATTTATTGATTGTTATTTATTAATCTATTTGTTACTTTTTTCATTTGTTTGTTACTTAATTAACTTGTTTGTTTTTACTTTTTCCTTTACTTTTCCATTTTATTTTTAATTTGATATTTTATATGTGATTTTGTACCTTGTTCGGTGAATAAATAAATAAATAAATAAATTATTATTTATTCCTAGTATTTATAAATGATCTTCCTTCCTTTAGTCGTTCTCCCTGCTGCTTGTTTACCGACGATTTCAAGATTTTCAAAGTAATTGAATCTACCAACGACTGCCTCCAACTCCAAAATGATCTCTGTGCTCTGTGCGACTGGTGCTCTGAAAATTCACTTACTTTGAACATATCCAAATGTCATCAAATATCCTATACGTATAAAACGTCAGCCTTAATATATTCCTATACTCTGTACGGATCTTCTATTACCTCTGTTAATAATTTTAAGGACCTTGGTGTGTACTTTGACCCAAAGCCCAAATTCGACCAGCACATATAACCGCCAAGGCCTCTCGTCTGGCTAGTTTCATCCTTATATGCTCTGCTCCTTTCACTAGCATCTGTACTTCTGCCATCTGTTTTTCACTTGTTCGTAGCATCCTAGAGTATTGTTGTCAAGTGTGGTCTCCCCGTCATAAATATCTCAATGAGGCAGTGGAATATATTCAGAGTAGGTTTACTCATTGTTGATTAAATTCGACATCCTTTACTGTGACTAGAGTGATAGTCTTGTCTTATTCCAGATTTCTTCGTTAGATTCCCGACGAGTGTTCCTTGATGAGTGCTTGCTCTTCAAGCTACTCCATTGCCCTATACTTTCCGATCTTGATTATATGTTGTGCTTGCGTAACGTCAAACGATCAGATAGATCTCAATTAATGTTTTCTCTTCCCTTCGCGCGGTCTGAAGTTTATTTTAACTCGTCACTAATGCGTATCTCCAGGAAACACAACGATCTTCAGCTTGGTCGTTTTCCGCTAACGTTCTCTTAATTTAAGTCTCAAATTAAAGATTTAATTCTTAAAGCTCCTTGCAATGCTTGATTATTTTACCGCCTTTGCACTTTCTTCCATGTTAACTTAAGTATTGCTTTAATTTGTTGAAGTTTCAAATATGTATATCCTTAATATTATCAATTATTTGTAAATTTTTTCTTTCTTTAAAATCTTTTTTGGCTCTTTCTAGTATTTCTATTTTTGTAACTGGGCAGTATACTGTTAAAACAGATAATATAAATAAATAAATAAATAAATGAGTATAATACAAGGTTTCTGAGTAGCTGATTTATATGTTCGACTAGCTGTGAATGGACATCCAGGTTTTGAAGAACATTCAAAATCGTCTAAGGACGCACATTATTGAACGCTCCTTCGATGTCCAGAAATGCAGTTACCGTGTAATCCTTGCAGGCAAATGCTGTTCAGTCTGGTTCACTAAGGTATGAGACTGTTTTGACAGATTTACCTCTGTTATAAATTCGAGATTAAACTAAAGTTTAGAGCGCTAGATATCCAGCACCCCACAATCCCCTCTAAAATCGTCAATAGCCAGGAGCATAGAAAAATTGGTGTAATTTCGTATCGTTTAGCGTGCGATGCTTTCTCTGCCTAAGGGACGAAATTCTTAAGGAAGCACAATGTATGGCCAAGAGCCAACGCATAGCGCTCTCTTATGACCGCTGAATATCATCCGCACGAATATAAGCACGAACTGGAAGATCGGAGTAGCATGGGTTCGTTCATGTTTGCTTAAGTCAACTTTGACTAACACTCAGTCCCTGTCCTAATGGTGGGATCCCATTCGCTTGGAATTTAATTTAAGATTTGAAGATTTAAGATTTCTAGATTTAATAAATTGTGAATTTCAACTTTTCAATTCTCATCGATCCATTTATCTGTGAAGTTTGTATTTTTTTATTTCAGGGCATGGGTGGACAGTTCGACTACTGGGGTCTTTGGCTGGATTGTGAATATGGTCAGGGAGAGTGCTCTGAAACTTGTACATCCTTTAAAAATTACATGCAACTTAGCGCAAATAAAAAATTTACTATTCGTAACGTTGAGGTCTGGGCGGTTGGCGAAAAGCCAAAAAAAGAAGAAGATGAAGACGTAAGTTGAAGCTCGTTTGCTATCTCAAAGATCATAATTAAATTGTTTTCGTATAATTTCAGGATGCCAGAAGTTCTGTTCTCGAGGGTCATACAGAGGAAAAAGCTATTCTTGAATTGGCTGGTCGTCAGCATTATTCAGATGGATTACGAGAAGAACCGAATACATAATAATTTGAAAAATATAATGTTGCCTTTTTCTGAACTATCGTACATTAGCAGGGTTTCATTTTGAAAATCATGATACTGCTTCGGCTGCTGAAAGTTAGTCTTGATTATGTATGTTAGGAAATGTCTTTAGAATATCAATTTCTATTTATTTCAGCGCTTAATTATTTATATAAAGAGTAGTCGTTTTTTAAAACGCTTATACGATTAGATAATTTTAGTGGAATTCAATGAAAAGTTACATCTGGATGTAATGTAAATAGAAAATGTGTAGTTTGTGTTGCTAGTGAATGTTCAAGACCAACAATATGCAAACACTTAATTGTTTGCTTGCTTGATTTTGCAAAATAGTCAGACAATATTACTTAATGCATTTGCGACTTTAACCCTCTAGTAGGCGTATTTTTTTACCTTAAATTTATCTTTGATTCATATTTGCAGCCCTTTCATATTTGAATCACTAACTTTTACCTCCTATCAAAATAGTCAAAATGAATGATTTTTCATAACCGAGTGCCTAAACCTGTTACGTCCTTTAAAATCGCCTTAATGTCTTGATACGAAATAATTGCACCTAACAAGTATTTATCTTGTCAATTCTTCTATTTAAAACTGATGCGGTTGTATGTCATATGCATGATATAGATGAAATTCTTTGAAAATTGAACTCGAAACTATTATTCTACATAGATCGCACCACAAAAGTAACAGAATATGTTGCTTTTTGTGAAGATCTATAGCATACTTGTCTGACATTCTGCTTGATATTATTGTCTGACAATTAAGATTAGCAAATCATAGAAATTAAAAGTTGCCCAAGGTGAAAGTGGTTGTGCATGTGAGCGATGTATAGTTTTTTACGAAGGCTTTTTGTAGTCGTTCGACCCCAATCTGTGACACTTTCTTTCCATGTTTTCTTAATTCTGATAAATACATTTAGTTTGTTTTTGTTGTTGTAGCATTGTGCATATGTTACGTAGGATTAGCTAACTAGTTTCGTATTGGTAAGACAAAGTAAAAAGTTATTTAATGTGATAAAATCAAACATCAAACGAATAATAAGCAACTTAAAAAGTGGAAATTATTGTGTGGTTCGTTACTGAAGGAAACACATACTACATAGAAACAAATCTACTGCACAAAAGTTAGGAAAAAGAACATGAGAAACATGCATACATTTCCGAATTCCATATGCATGGCATTATTTTTTTAGACACTAGTTGCAAAGAATCATACATAGAATATAATGTTAAACATTACAACTTTTATGATATCAGACAAGCAACCTGAACTTTGTCAATGTATCTAGATAAAATAAAACAAATAATAGAACGTTACTGTAAGATATACGTGTACCTCTCACATTGTGTCTAATTCTTTAGAAAGAATGTTGGTAAGATGATGCGATTTTCTTGATTAAAAAAAAAAGCAACAGTAAATCTGTTCTCGTGAATGTATGAATGGTAAAAATGCAATTCTTTTTGGAGAAAACTAAGAGACCTATTGCTAAAGATATATTGTGTATTTGAAAGTGAAAAAAGAATAATGAGTAGAGAATATGAAACAAAACTAGTTAGGTTCTATTCACTTAGTAAACTATTCCAAAAACGAGAAATAACTTAATAACATTCTGTAAATGTTACTTTTGATGGTTTAATAATTACATTTGTGTGACGAGTAATGGTTTTGAATCGAAAAAGTTAAATCATGGCAATCATTGCCGCTGATGGCAATCGGTTTCTGGACCGTATACCAAATGAATGAAGACACTATGTACGCGAAATTTATTGAATCGGTGTTATCAAGTGTAACCGTACTACAAGCTTAAATAAAATCTGACGAATGCAGTGACATTTGTTCTACCTAATTTTTTGTCTGCTATTGCATATTCTTTACAACAAGATCTGGTAGTGATTACTCCAAACAAACGTGAGAGCGTCGTTGCTATGTCGCCTCTATCTACGTAAAAAATATTCTTATTGTAGCCTTTGTGAAATTATGTTACTAGGATAGCCGCAAAATGAGACGCAGGTCCGTGTCGAGACCAGCGTTGCCAATTTAGCTCTTTTTAGCTCCTGCCAGCCCCAAAAAGTCATCAACTGCCCCATGGGGCAATTTAGCCCTTTTCAGCTATCACTGGCCCAAAATTTGGCGCGCTGCGAAGTTAAATAAGATTAGCATAACTAATTTTCAAATAATTTTTACTAATGTTCGAAGAAGAACATTAATTTTAAAATCATTTTGGATAAAAATTCATATTTCTATACATTTATTTATATATATATATATATATATATATATATATATATATATATATATATATATATATATATATATATATATATATATATATATATATATATATATATATATATATATATATATATATATATATATATATATATATATATATATATATTATATATATATACATATATTATATATATATATATATATATATATATATATATATATATATATATATATATATATATATATATATATATATATATATATATATATATATATATATATATATATCATCAAAAAATTTCAGTGGAAAAATCTCAGGAACGCGCCATCCGATTGAACTGAAATTTTCAGGATAGACTGGTGTGTATGCAGAATAGTGCCAGGTCTCACAAAAAATAATAATCTTTAACCCTTTGCCACCGGCGGCTATTTTAGTGATATTTTAAATATACCTATTTTTCTGTCAATAAATAGCTTTTGCAAATATAACGTTTATGTAATGAATTCTGAACGTGTTTTAAATGTGAATATGATAATGTTTTTGAAATGTTTAACCCTATGTGTGCGCTAGGCGTCTAAAATGAGGTTGGGAAAATTTGAATATTTTTGAATTGCGATTACTTTTTATTCAATTATCAAATCATTATGAAACTTACAGGACATATTAATGTTGTTAACTTGCACACTGGCATAGTTTTTGATTAACGTGCTGGCAACCCTGTAGCTACGGCAGGCACTGAAAATGAAAACATTCAAACCATCGAATCTCCTAAAAAATGTCCGTTTCTTACAATAAAAACCAATTGTTTACAAATCTTATGCTTTATCTACACGTTCAAAGTAAAACTTTGGAAATTTCATGTCGGACAAGAACGGTAACCCTCTCCCAATTTACCTATATTTTTAGCATCAAAAACTTCTGTTCACGGAAACTCACGAACCAATGATCAGATGCAGTTGAAATTTACATAATAGATTGCATTTAAGTAGGACCAGGTCTGATAGAAGCGAATTTGAATTGTGGGCAACTATGTGCCATTGGTGCCATCTTGAAAAATTACATAGAAAAAAAAACTGCTTTTTGCCCTATGAATTCTGATTCAGTCACTAGATTTTCATGAAATTGACACAGTAGCTGAACCTTACTTTGCTAAAAATTTGGTTGAAAAATTCGATTGGTGCTGCCAGCTATGGTAATTTTTGTGTCTTTGGTTTTGAAAATTCGCTCAGGAAAATAAAACTTTTTACCCTATAGCTTCCAGTGCAGTCATGAAATCAATACAAGTTTCATACAATTGATGGAACCTATTATAGGCATTATAAGCCACGATAGGGCTGCCAGCTATTGTTGGTTTTGTGTTTGTTTGCAATATCTTTATTAAGCGATTTTATCGTAAAATTTTCAAATGGTAATGATTTCGTAGTGACAATAAACAGCAAATATTAAGTTTTCGATTATTTGAAAAATTTTGTGGCTGGTAACCCTAAATTTCTTTATACTCCTATAACTTCGAATGCAGTCATCGGATCGAGACGAAATTCGCAGGATAGACTAATTTCAACGTGAAGCAGATGTGATATATTCTTGGCTTTGGTACTGGCAACAGGTTGCCAGCACGAGTCGGTAGTGCTATTTTTGTATCAACAAATGCTTATAGTTAGTATTCATACCGGAAACATTTCCAAAGAAAATAAATAACCAATTTCTCAATTCCGCAAGCTCTGCAAATTTTTCAACTTCAGTTACAGTGCTGCAGGCACTGAGCATTTTTTTCATTGATGTTATATGAGACGCTGCTTTCAAAATTTTGTGAAATAAGCAACTGATGACGAATATAATTAACAAGTGTTTTGCTCTCATAAACGTTGAAATTCATGCCAGTGGTAATATCTGAAACCTTCCACCATATGAGTTATAATGCATTCTTGAGACCAAAGTAAAATGTGGCGTTTGAAACAGTTTGGCTGTAATAAGCAGCTTGTGTGGTAGAATATGCACTCAAAATCTGCACGATTTTTCTACTGTTCTTCGAACATTAGTGTTTCTAGCGGTTCAGGTGTGGTAGAGTTTTTTTCATTTAATATCTGTCTTAATATATTCGTTTTTACTATCACTTATTATATTCGTTTTTTTAACACAGCAAAATATCTGCATGTCATAAATGCTGTTAGAGCTTGGCATGATCCATTGGCATAGGTTTTCGAATTTCTATCAACATCAGTGATCACGATTGTTTATTTTTGTCTTTGAAACTTCCTTGCTTAAATCCCCCAAAGATATTCAATTGGGTTTGAGGGATGGTGGTTGTTAATGCAATTTCCTTGGAACTAGAACTTGATGACCTTCGAACTGTGTTCCCACTTTGGTGGCATATTTTCGTCTGGATATGGTAGCATGGTGTTTTTTCTTTGATTACTACAGCATTGATGTACATAAATTTTGCATCGGACAAAAAAAAAGAGGGTAACTTGAATAGATAGTGCACGGCCGACGCGTTTACCATATTTAAACGCTAGATAAAAAATCACCGGTAGAAGAGTCAATTTTGAATATTTAGGTTCTATTCTATGATCTAACATTTGTCTCGATTTTAACCTTGTAAAGCTCGACGAGTTGAAGAAACATGGCAGAACATCTTTCCAAGATTTTGCTCAATATAAAATGCAACTAATTTATTTTTGATTCATATTTTTAAATGGCAATAGAATGTAGAAGGCAGCCAAGTTGAAGACTATTGTGAGTGGATAAGAGTCGCAAAACAGGAAGCTAGAAGAAAGTATCAGTACGAGCATACGGTAACTATGACAGATTTTGAAGAGGAAACTCTCATCCAAGCAAACTCTGCGCTGCTCAAGGAGAGGAATGTTAAGAAGAGGTAAGCGTTCAGTGTAGGGTATATACGGCAGACTACGTATATTTAAAAAGGAAATTGCGAGTGAATCTGCGCTGAACTGATTCAACAGCGTCAGAGAGATATTTGAAACAAGGAAACCACACTTGACTGCAATATTCCAGTACATCAGTACCATCAATAGCATAAGAAAAGACATGAGTGTGAATCTTGAGTGCAAAGAACAAAAAAAAACACTTGGAATCATTAAGGGACAAACAGTTCAAGTTACACCAACCAGAGAGAGCATTCAAATCATCCTGAAGAAGCAGAGAGTCAGCAGTAATTTTATCTTTTCTACTTTGAAATATATATTAATATTAAGTCATATTATACAATGATATAGCGAAACTTATCATAATTTCCGAATGATCTCACTAGGCTAGTAGTCAAATCGCAAAAACTATAAACAAACTTTCCGACTGAAAACCATCTATCCAAGCTTTACCGCAAAGATAATTTATTTTTGTTTCGTAGGGTCAGAAAATATTTTTCTTATGTTGCTTAAGTTCCGCTATTTTTTTGCAGCATAAGTCCTTTTTGATAAACGTTTTTTATTTTGCTAACGGCCTTTGACCTTTACAAGGTAAAAATCAGACCTGATACCATATCAAAGGTTCGAACGCAATTCGTTCTAATTGACCCTTCTACTGCCAAATAGCTTTTCGCCGGTGAAAATTATAAGTGTCGCTCAACCCCAGTTTTCTCCACCAACTCGTTCAATTATGTGCTGAACAATCTACGTTGGTTTATTCGCCATTTTTCATTTGATTTTTGCTTTTAAAAATTATCAAAAACCATTGTGCGCACTTCAACCGTAGTTGGACGATTTAATTAACAGTAATTATGTTCATATCAACTATTGCTACAGTCATTTCAACAATCGATAATATAATTTGTTTGATTTTACTGCATTTTCTCTCTCGGTGTAATGGCTACTATCCTGAGTTGATATAAACTTGCAATAAATTATAGATAGGTACATGTAGTTAAATGCATACTCCATCCATTTGAAAAATTTTGGAAATGTTTGCCTCTAGAATTGCAACATGACTGTTTATTAAATTAAACAAAAATATAAGGAGAGGATATTTCATTTAGTTACACATACCTAAGCGTTATCGGTGATTAGTACGAGGCCAGTATCTTTCATTTTCAAAACAAACGTTTTTTATGCCTTCTTCTAAGAAAATTATTCCGTATAGTAGTATAGATAAAAACAAATTATATCGTATATTTTAATGAGTAGGATTAAAATCCAAATAGTTTTGAACCCCCAACTAATAAAATGCAAAGATTGTTAAACACATCCTTTAATAATCCTTAAATCGTTTTATGACAATATTACCTATTTCAATCCCTTGATAATCTACGCAACTGATATTTTTACCTTTAATCCCTAAACACATGTCATTAGTGTAATCCCTGGTGATTAGTGTAATTAGTAAGCTTTTAGCTAATTTATCTTAAAATTTTTACCAATAAATACCAGGATCGATGGACTCGAAATCAGTCGAGGATAGTACACCTTTAAATAGATTTCAGAACAAGATCACATCAAAGATGAAGAAACTTATTGTGAAAATGAAGAAAGTTATTGCCAAGAACTCTGTTGAAGATAAGCACGAGAATGTCGTTGAGAACGCCGAAAAAGATCATAGCACGAACGACGCCACTGATTCAGGTCAAGAGTCGATTTCAGATGGAGAGGAATATTTGGGTGAAGATCAACACTTCGATATGAATGATTCGATTGCAGACCCAAGTATGGATATGCGTGGAGGAAAACAACTTTCTGGTCGGATTGTTAGTACCTTGCAGTACTTTTCATCGAACGATGCGCGAGAGGGACCCGATGTTGTCATTGACTTGACAGAACTTGGAATCGTTGATAAATCCTTTGCAGGCTGTGCGAATACTAATGGCCCAATTTCAGATGCTGGTTTTATTTTGAAGCGAATAGCAGAGGGCAGCATTGCCAGCATCATCGTTGAGGCAGCGCGAGGTAATAAGCCTCGTAGCGTTGTCCTGGATCGATATGTTTGTGAATTTTGTCAAGGAAACGATCACCAGCGAAGAAGGATGATCATCGACTTTACGAGTGAAACCGAAGAAAAGAACGAAGTGGTCACGCGTCTTGTTTTTTCGACGGAGGAATATTCTTTGGGGATATGTGACGACTGCTTGATTCAACTGTTATTTAATTTTATTAAGAACGAATGGGATCTTCATATGCATTAAAATGTTATTCATTGTACTAGTGTAAGTGAAGTAAAAACCTAATGCTAAATTTTGCACTGTTAAAAGTTTTATTTTTCAATAAAAGATCGATCGTATGTAAAACTTTTTTTATTTTAATAATTTTGATTGGCTAGTTAGCATAAGATTACTGTCTATTTTTCTAAGCTGATCTCAGCATCGGTGGAGATAACTGGAACTTTAGGCTAACTTATGCAACAATGCTTTGAAACTATGTGGAACTGGAGAAAATTTGCTGACTAGAAATTTCGAAAATAGATAAAGAGCGTAGCTATCTTTAACAATAAAACAACTCAAGACAGCCCCGGATCTTGAATTTTTTCGAGGCGGGGCAAATGCCGCCCCAACCACCAATATTTTTACTTTTATCGTCATCATCATTTCAGCCATAAGACGCGCACTGATGGACATAGGTCTCCCCCATAGAACGCCACAACGACGGGTCTAGCGCTGCTCTTTCTCTGTTAAGCATACATATGTTTTTTCCAAAAATACATGAACTTGTCGGACATCTATTTTAATTAGGCTAGGACAGGATAGGGTCTGAAATAAAATGTGAGATTACAAGTAATTATTATGTTCCACATTGAACTTATAGATTTAATCTTCGAGGCTTTTGTTCTGCAAACAAATCTACGGCTTTATCATAATTAATCTCATGATCAGTTCGATTTTGTATTGCTAATATTGCGAGACTCGACAAACGTTCCTGGCTCGTCGACGATTGTAGATAATTTTTAATAAATTAAAGTTTAACAAAACTTCGCTCGCAGCTTGCGGATGTAGTAGTAAGCGTAGTGTAAACTTCTAGGGCAATACCAGTATTAAGAAAGGCATCCTGCAAATGATGCACATAGATCTGTTGCAAGAAATTGAAATTGCTAGCATTTTTTATATCTGCAAATAAAAGTGGAGTTTGCTCTTTAAAAACGTAGAGTTCCTAGCAGAATTTAGCTGTGTTTAAATTTTGCTCGTGTTTTCCAAGGATTTCACCATTTCCGAAAAATTATTTAAGAGGGCTTTCACAGCGACATGTTTCGCCGACCATCTCGTCTGACTGCTTCCTTTAAAATTGGTTTTTAACATATTTTTCCATAGTCTCACCGAGTAGTGTATTAAGCATAAGCATTATACTTTCTGGATTACTCCAATTAGGTTTATTGCTTCCGGACCTGATGAACCAGAATGGACACCGGCAAAATTTAAGGAGTGTGTCAAACACGGTTCGAACTCGGCCAGCTCATTCTTTTCTGCAGTCCTGGCTAGCACTCTGTTATAGGTGCCAGTCATATTGGACCCACTATCATAAGATTGGCCACGATATTGTCTAATATCTAAACCATCAACTGTAAATTTGTCCATAATCTGTTGACCAATGTACTTTCCTGTATTTCCAGCAACTTCTATGAAATCAATGAAACTTTCTTTTATTTTACACACATCACTAGTCTTTTTACATAGCGAATGGCCTTGCTCATTTGTTCATTTGTTCTGTATGCGAGACATCTGGAGTGCAATCGAACATTCTTGTGTAGTATTTGGCTTCTTTGATGTCGTTTAAAATGCTATTCATAAATGTTTTGCCATTATGTCAATAATTTTATTCTGTATTGTCTTTGATAAATATGATATTTGTCCCTTTTTTAAGTGTTGCCATTGAAACTTAAGAGTTGAATTATGTTTGGAGAGCAGGAAAACTAAATTAAAGAAGTTCTCTTGACCAGGCTGAGGACATTGTGTGATAAGGTCGCTAGGAGTTTCGTGGCACCCACGAAAAGAAAGACAGTTTCTTGACATATACAATACAGAATCCATAACAATGCGCAGGATCTATCTAAATATAGCGGCATCTCTTTGCAAAGGAAGCTAACTGCCTTCAAATGTAAGTGTGTTTCACTTGCACACTGCCACTGAACCAGCCGCCGTGACCGCGAGTTTCGCGGGCACCGGGCGAGTGCGATTGTTGTCTTATCTATGCCTACGTACCCCGAAGAGAATAATTTATGTGCTTAAAGTACTATAGGGCATATAAGGGCTTTGCCAGTCAGAGATAATATATTGGCTTGCAGATTTTCCTGTTGTGCGGAGCAAGTTAAAGTAAGGCTTTTCCAGGCATATTGCTTTTACACGGGGGAACTCTGGGTCAGATATGCCAAAAGATCGCTGGACACTTTGCGTGTCCTATGTAATAAAATCTTTATGATGATGACGGGATGGAAGTAGGATATATCGCTGTTAGGTTCATTTCGCCACTATCGAGCTGCCCGGTGCGGAGGGTGATCACGGAAACCAGCTTGCTTCCTTAATCGCTTTCGGCGCAGCGAAATGGATTTTGTCTATGTTTTTTTATGTTTATATTTAAAGTGCTTTATGTTTTTAGTGATACTAACCTACTATAAGCCTCACTACCACACTATGAATCATTTAGTTGTCCGAAATAAACAATTTATATTTTTATTTTTTTATTATTTTACTAAACTGCGCGCCTCAGTCATTGCAAAGTTGCGATAATGCTGAGTAGTGTATTTGTCTGCTAAGCTTGTTTTTGCCGCCCTCTGAATCTGCCGCTCTCTGAATCTGCCGCTCTCTGAATCTGCCGGCCCGGTCACGGGCCCCGGCTTGTCCCCCCTAGATCCGGGGCTGATTCAAGATTCTGCAAAACAGGCTTGCTAGACATTTTTGAATCAAACCTTTATAATATAGACGGTTGAACATCGTATAACAGATATTGAGTGAAGGTACTACGTTGCAGCCAGAAATTAAATACAAGAACGTAGATTTGTTTCAGTATGTATTTCTAACGAAAGTCCTACCTTCTATTGAATGAATTTAGAAAAACTGAAACTAGAAAATGTGAATCGAAATGTGTTTCATCTTTAAGCTCTCACTTATATACTCATTGTGTACGCAGACTTTTGTCAGTCACTGTAGACTGTATATCATTTCCTTTGAGTCAAATAAATCGGTTTGATCTTGAAACCATTTAAATGCATCTGTACGATGGTTAGTGTAACGTGTATTTGAAGCATAAAACAAAATACAGTTCTGGATATTTAACATAAAACAAAAGCCAAGGATGACTTTAATATCAGAAATAAGAAGATAGTTTTCACTAAATGCAGGCTAAAATCCAATTGAGAAAAGAGTACTTTTGTTGGATGCAAACTGTTGTCATGTGTATGTATTTATACATGAAATGAAAAAAAAAATCTAAAAATAATGGTGAAAGTACGAAAAATATACATAAAGTTTCCGTTGTTTAGGGTTAAACGAATCAATCGTCAATTTTTCTTGTATTCACTATCCCTCACTTTGAATCTGTATGCAAATAAATTTCTAATATCACGTACATATAAAAGATACACATTCAGCATCTGTTTTTCCTTTAACGACATTTGTTCGAAAAATGTACGAACCATTATGTCGCTAGGCAACCGACGAATTTCAGTGAAATGCGATTTTCAAATATTTTCCACATCGATGCTTCATTTGAAAAATTGACACATTCGACTCGACAAGGTGTAGTTTTAATACCTGTGCAATTCAGAGTGGATTTTCAAGTGCATTGGAGTTTTACGAGAAAAGTTCAAATTAACTGCTGTAATCATGCCTCGCAGCATATTTTCATCGCGTTTCGATTTGGAACGGATACGACAGAATAATAAGTGGGATGGTAAGTGGACGATTAAAAAATACTCGTTGAAAATTTGGAGCTTTAAGTAGTTTAACTGTAGAAATACCAACAGCTTTGTTGCTGTTTGGTTTGGTTTGAATAACATCATTGGCATTTTTTCAGAGGCCTTTCGATCCGTTCCAATTTTTCCGAAAATTATTAAGCTCGTGGAGCCCAGACACAGTACGAGTCATGTTAATACCGAAAATCTTTCCAATAATGCTCCGAAGAAGAAAAATAGGGAAAAGAAACTCCTGAGATCGTGTGATTGGTAAGAAGGGCGTTCCTTTTAAATAGCTGGAGAAAACACAGGGGAAAAATTATTCAGAAGAAGATACAATCTATTTTGAACAATATCTGCTGTATACCTAAGCTTATATCAGGAGGAATTATTCTTTCTCGTTCAAGGAAGAAGAGAATAATTTATAATTCATGTCAATATTCGCATAGTTTTATGATTTTATCTTAAACCAAATAAAATTTACCCATTTAACCATGCTTAGGTACGATAGCGATCGAATATCCATTACAACGCGTTTTCAACTTGAGAGCATTATAAGCTGTGAACTATTTGAGAGATATGAGCATGATATTTTAAAGAGTGATCCTGATAGCGCTCACAGTTGTGATGGCGAAACTGACAGTGAAAAGTCTTTGAAAGATGTAATTGAGCAGGCTTTGACCAAGAAATCTAACAGATCGCAGCCCCGAAAGAAAAAGGAGAGTGTAGACTCGAATAACGGCAGCACCGAAAGATTCGAAGCCATTGTTGTAGAAGAGGTGTCCATTGATAGTATAGAAGGTGAGCATTCGTTGCAAATATTTGAAAAATGTATTATACGATAAAGGTTGATTGCCCAATTAATTAAAATCAGTGCATGTTGCGGGGAACTTTGTGAAATCAAGACGACATTTTACTTGATCACACCAAATATAAAAACTGTATTGAAACCAGCCATGATTTAATTATTCTACCCCCTTCCAGAACCAAAAAAATATATTCTAGAGTACAGTACAAAAGATGGCGTGCCTCAGATTTTAGACACTCAAAAGAATGGCAAGATCACCACCTTCGATCCCGACAAAATCATCGAATACTCGCCATCCGATGATCCATACATCGAAAGTCATGGATTTACAGTGAAAAAGAGAGGAAGTCGAACTCGTTTGGATAAAATCTACGAATGTCAGTACTGCCATAAAACGTTTGATCGTCCTTGGGTTCTACATGGCCATCTACGTCTACATACGGGCGAAAAACCTTTTGTTTGCCCGATTTCATCATGTTCGAAAAAATTTGCTGACCGGTAATATTTTTTAAATATTCTACAGATTGGTTAGTGTGAAAATACAAAAATGGTAGGTCAAATCTGCGCGCTCACCAGCGGACCAAGGGACATCATGATTGGAAGTATCAATGTTCGCAATGCACGAAAGCGTTCAGTCAACAGAATTATTTGAATCGGCATAATTTGCAAGCCTGTCGTAAATTTCTGGCTCATTCGAAGAAATGACACTAACATGTTGAATTTACTGTGGTTCGAAAATGAGATTGTAAGATAACCAGTTGCTTAGAAATTATTATCATAATATGATTGTGAAAAATAGTTGTTAATTTAATAATGGTAGTAAATATCTAAAAAAAAAAAAATATATTTTTGTTTTTTTTTTCTAAAGAAATACATCCATGTAGCAAAGTATTTAAAGCTGTTCCACTACAGCTGGATTAAAATTGGGGTGGCATTGGTAAAAATAACATTTTCAAAATCAATTTTTACGAAAATGAACTCGGATGGAATCTTGTGATTTAATTTCTGTCAAAAAAAGATTTCGCTCATTGAGAGGGTGAGAGTTCCACCAGACTTATTTACTGAAAGTAATATCTATACTGGACAAAAGTATTCGAATTCTAGTCTACGAATACAATCAAGCCAGGAAACCTATTCTTTACCTGTACTGATAGGGAGGGATGTTTGATGGCATTTATTCAGTATAAACGATCCCCCTTCAAATAGTAGCCTCAACTGGAGGGCAAAGCAAAAGTAAATACAACCACACGACGTCATCAATAATCCTCATTTGACTTCTTATATCACTTCTTGCTGTTCTGGAGTTCCTCAGGGTTCAATCTTTGGACCTCGCCTCTTCAACTTCGTCTTTAATGACGGGCCTCTACGATCAATGATACTTGAATCTTCCGAAATGCTCACCGCAACAATAGTTTGGTTATCGGTTTTTATCTGTATGATTTCCTCATTTACGCACAGTCTCCTGCCCCCTTGAAAAAAAGAGTACAAAGAGCCGTTAGCATTGTCAGTGCATTCAACTAAAACCTAAATGGAGATTATGTAACTTTCGCGGAAAAGAGATTCAGAATCACAGTGAAGGAGAACAAATTTATTTCGATTACCATTAGAGGCGAATCTATTCATCTCGAAGAGAACATGAAAAAACTCGAGCGCATAGAAATCGCTAGAAACACTGATTATTGAAGAAAAGAAGAGGAGGTGTGTAGATTTTGAGCGACTGCTTTAACAAACGTGCTCCTTATTACAACTGCCTTGAATAGTCGGGATATGCACCTCTTTGATCCGATGAATGTATCAAAAGTCATCGAGCAGAAAGGTCTCCAGGACTACGGGTACCACTCGCATTAATTTCAGAATTATGGAAAGTAAAATACATGTTACTTATTTTGATTATGTGACGCTTATCTGGCATTATTTTGTCCCAAAATGCCAGATGTGATTGTATTTGATCCTAAATAATCCCAGATCCGGTAAAATCATAAATAATGCTTTCTTATACCATTGCAATCGAGTCTACCTACATCTCAATTACATGTTGCTGTTAACGACTTCGTTGATGATCTCGGTTTGCATGTAGTCGTGCCTCCTCTCCAAATTTTTGTATCGCGATTCGCTCCTGATACTTCTGTGGCTACAGTCGAACGCTACATCTGCAAGAAGCTTGGCTTCACTCCTCATATTTTAGATTGCGTCAAATTTACGAAAGATAGCCAGCCTAGAAGATATGTGGCTTCTTTCAAAATAACATTGCCTGCCAACCTCGCTATTGTCGCTGACTCCAAATTTTGGCCTCCCGGTACGTTAGTCAAAATTTTTGAAAACCGGCGAAATTTTCGAACATCGAACAACCGGAGAGCTCGAACCTAGTTCTTAAGCGTAAACAATTATCTCTGTATTACCAAAATGTTCGTGGCATGAGGACCAAACTTGATGACTTTAAAACTGCTGCTATTCTTGAAAATGATCACCTGATTTGCTTGTCGGAAACTGACGAAATTTTTAACTCCGAGTTCTTCCCTGCATACAATGTTTACCGGCGTGCTTATTGCTGTGCTTAGGGCTCTCAACAGTAAACTTTGCGCTGATTTTATCCCTAGTCCACCTGTTGAATGTGCTGCTGTTTCCATCTCTTTGTCGCCTACATCCTCTTTGTTTGTTGCGTCCTTATATATTCCCTGTAACGTGTCCTTCTCGACTTATGATAAGTTCTTTTCTGAACTTTCCACTTATCTTAATAGCAACTATCCCTCGTCCTCAATCATTATCTGTGGCGACTTTAATATGCCTTCTGTTCAATGGGACTCTTTTTTTCTTCGTATTATGTCCACCAACAACCTTTCTATTGCCTTATCTTGTTTTCTTTCTTCCTGTTCTCTTTCTCAATTTAACTGTTTCCCTAATGCTAATAACAGGATCCTTGACCTCATCCTTTCTAATGTTGAGTCTTCTTCGATTTCTCTATCTTCTGCTCCAATACCCTACACGCACCCAGATCCCCATCATCCTCCCGTTTCAATTAATTTGTCTGTTAGCTTTTCGAATCGTATTAAATCATCCACTGCGCGCCGGTTTAACTTTAAAAAAACTAATTTTGACTGCTTGTCTAATGATCTGAATTCAATTAATTGGTTTGTCTCGATATTAACTCTGCTGTATCCAAATTTTACGGTATTCTTACTGATTTGATCTCGTCGTATACTCCTGTCTTCAGTTCTCGTCGCTCCCGTGACCCCCTTGGTTTACTGCGAGGGTAAAGTGTGCTCTTAGAGATAAAAATTCAGCGCGTTTGAAATTTTTGATTTCTCGGTCGGGTGAAGATTATGCTATCTTCTCCCGTTTACGTTCCTCTGCCAAGAAAGAAATTAGAGTAGCACTACTCAACTATTCCTCTTCTATTGAATCGTCTTTAAACTCGAACAACCCTAAATTTTTCTGGTCTTTTGTACGCTCCTTAAAAACTTCCTCCTCTTTTCCTGACTCCTTAGTGTTTAATGCCTTTACTGCTTCCAACACTCCTGACATTTACAATCTCTTTGCTTTATTTTTTTCTTCTGTTTACACTATTCCATTGATTCCTGCCACTGACTGCTTTTCCTTTGATTTCCCTGCTTGCCTCTCCTCAATCTTAACTAACCCAGTAGAGGTTGAATTGCTTTTGTCCTCTCTTGACTCAAACTGTTCCCCGGGCCCGGATGGAATTCCCAATTTCTTTGTAAAAAATCTTACTTCTTCACTTTGCGTCCCTTTAGCAATCTTATTCAATGTCAGTCTCTGTGCTGGTCAATTTCCATCCTCTTGGAAGCTCTCTAGCATTCTTCCCATTTTCAAATCGGGTGATCGGAACCTTGCCTCTAACTATCGCCCTATCTCCATTCTTCCTTGCCTTTTCAAAATTTTGGAACGCCTTGTTTACAATCGTATCTATGATTCCCTCTTTTGTGTCTTTGCAGCGCAACAACATGGTTTTGTAAAAGGCCGGAGCACCTCTACGAACCTTCTTGAGTTTACTCATGTAGCCGCTTCTGCAATTGACAGCAATAATCAAGTTGATGTAATTTATACTGATTTTGCCAAAGCTTTTGACACTGTCAATCATAAGCTGCTTCTTATCAAACTGAAGCATTATGGCATTCGTGAACCTTTGCTTTCCTGGATCTCTTCATTTTTAACTGATCGCACTTGTATTGTCTCCCTCTTTGGCTTTTCGTCCTCACCTTTCTCCCCTTCTTCTGGTGTTCCTCAAGGTTCCATCTTAGGACCACTTTTGTTCAATCTATTCATCAATGACCTTCCCACGGTTTTTAAGTCTTCATGTCTTCTATATGCAGATGATTTAAAAATCTTCCGGGTAATCAAAAATACTGATGACTCTCTCCTTCTTAACGATGATTTGCATGCTCACTCTGGTTGGTGTAACTGTTTGTCCCTTAATGTTTCCAAATATATTCCTATGTCTTTCTCCCATAAGCTTCACACTCATGTCTTTCCTTATGCTATTGATGGTACTTTTCTTTCTTGTGTCGATTATTTCTCAGACCTTGGGGTCACATTTGATCGTAAACTGAAATTCGACGTTCATGTCCATACTATGACTAGAAAAGCTTCTCGAATTGCTGGTTTCGTGGTTCGTTCCTGCCACAATTCATTTAGTATTTCTACCTGTGTCCACCTGTTTATTACCCTAGTCCGTTCTGTACTTGAATACTGCAGTCAAGTGTGGTGTTCCCGTTTCAAATACCTCGCTGACGCGGTTGAATCAGTTCAGCGCAGGTATACACGTACTTTACTTTTTAAATATAGTCTGCCGTATTTACCTTATAGTGAGCGTCTATCTCTTCTCAACATTCCTCTCCTTGCGCAGCGCAGAGTTTACTTGGATGAGTGTTTCCTGTTCAAAATCTGTCGCGGCTACCTTTCTTTCTCATTAGCATTTTTGTTCATTGAGCGGGACTCCGTAAGGCCAATCAGGTCCTCTATTTTATTTGAAGTGCCGTATATTCGTACTGACACTTTCTTCTACTCTCCCGTTTTGCGACTCTTACGCACTCACAATAGTCTTCAACTTGGTCCTCTTCCACAATCTATTGCCATTTTCAAAAATATGGTTCGTAGTAAAATTTTCAATCCTAATTAATTAATTTAATTTTCTTGTTTATAATGGATTCTTTCTTTTCTTTTTTGCTCTACTTAACTTTACTTTCTTATTTATTACTAGAATTTTTGTATATTTTTATTTTTATATGTAGTTATATATTTTTCTAATTAGTTTTATTTTCTATTTTCTTAATTTTCTTCTTTTTTTTCTACTTAATTTTACTTTATTTAATTTACCACTTTAATTATTTGTTTTTTTTTTACATACTTATATTTATATTTACTAATTTACTTACTATTTTTTATTAGGTCGATTATTGTAGAATTGGACATTCGTGTTTGTAATGGATTTTTTTTCTCTTTCTTTTTTACTTTACTTAATTTTTTAGATTTAGTTTTTATTACTTTATTTTATTTTAGCTTTAATTATTTTATATACTTATATATATATATATATATATATATATATATATATATATATATATATATATATATATATATATATATATATATATTATCATTTAGTTCTTGTTATTTTATTTTGTTCATGGTATCCAATCTGTAATTGAGCAGTCTTGCCTGTTGTATTGAATACGTACCAAATAAATAAATAAATAAAGAAAATAAATAAAATAAACATCATTCGATTTGAAAATAATATATGAATTAATGAAAAAAGAAGAAGCTTAAAAATTAACAGTCCCGTCAGTTACATTTCAATCTTCTTCTCTTATGTAAAGCTCTTTGTGCCAATATTTTTCAAAATATTTTTAGGAATTTGGGATTGATTGGCTGACAGTGGTTAAGCCTAAAGCGCATATTTGTTAGAATGGTGCAATATTACATGATGTTTTCTAATATTTTCACTACCAGATTATTCCGAAATCAAAATTTAAATGCTAATAATTATGCTAGATGCGAATTTAAAACTTCAATATCATTTTGGAAACAATAATGCCACATCCAAAATACTAAAATAGCAGCACTGCTTATTATATTAAAATTTGACAGCAGCATCTCCTGTCTGCAATACTTTGCCAGAACTGAAACGAAAAGTCTATGACAGCTGTTTCACGTCAAGATCAACATACCCTTTCATTCAACGACGGAAGTTACGGGGATGGAAACAATTCCGAGGCTATCATATGATAAACTTCCAATAAATTGGAAAATTTAAACATTTGTTAGTTATTTTATTGTAGATGTTTATAATCTGAAAATTTAATGGGAGCATCTATTGGCACGAAAATAACAAAAATGCCTGGTACTGACAATCCTTTGCGTTGAC
The DNA here is from genome assembly GCA_947369275.1 of Nemotelus nigrinus. Taxonomy (NCBI): domain Eukaryota; kingdom Metazoa; phylum Arthropoda; class Insecta; order Diptera; family Stratiomyidae; genus Nemotelus; species Nemotelus nigrinus. The sequence continues at coordinate 80,242,464 of OX376375.1, forward strand.
CCTCTCTGTGCATTTGGTTTCGATTCAATGACTGTGTTGGAAGTTCTAGAAGCATCGAAAGGTTTCTGCAGTTGCCGCCCACGAAAATTTAAAATCTACTTTACTTTTACAAGATCAGTATTCAAAAATTAATGGCAGGGGTGTAAAAGGGATCAGTGGAAATGACAAATCAAAAGTTGACAATCCTTTCTTAATTTGGCAATAAACGTCTACAAAACTTTGCTTACATATACTTCGTGTATTTGGACAATTTGAAGGATCTCTTTTCTCGTCGCACCGAAGCTTCAGGGCTGGCCGTAGAGATGGGCAAAATGCCTCATGACACGTGAGGCATAGCTCTTTCTTACAGTACAGCGCCTGAAAAAAGCACAGCAAAGTCTGTGAGCGAAAGCTTTCGTTTGAATAAACTTAATGAAATGCGAAGCGAACAGTGTACTGAGAGTACGGCGCAATACTGTAAAATACTCTAAAAGGGCCTTTTTAGACTTGTATTCTTGATACAGTCATATAACCGGTTTTCTGGGCAAGAGGCAGAAGAATCGAGGGGAAATCTCTACAAAAAGTGATGCACTTGGAGAGAATTTTTCCTAACGTTTGAAACTGATTGAAACTGATGCAAATCACTAACACAACTATAAACATAGTTCACGGGTCAGGAATTTTTCATGAAACACTCAAGTCGAAATGAGAAACCCAACGGGAAAAATAATGCTTACGGATATATTCGGTAAGCATTTCGCGTAATGCGTGTAAGCATTACCGGACCATTACGCGTTGTTTCTTTTTAACATTGCATGTCCTAGGCTGGGAAGATTTATACAAGGGGAAACTCATGCTTTTAGCTCTATAGCTTTGTGTATAAGAGCTTTTTGGAAAGTACGACATCATATTCTCGCATTTATAAGCCTCAATATGAATGAAAGCTTTGGTCGGCGGCCGATCGTATCTCTGCATGTGTGGTTTTTGCATGCTGACGCTCATTGGAAATTCCAATAGTGCATGCTCTTCGCTACTAGGGGGAATTGTCTTCATACATTTTACTTACCCGTGCGTAATGATTTGAAATGCTTCGAAATTTTCATCTTTCCGCTTTATATAGCAGACTACCCATAACCGATGTATGCTCGCAAGTTCTTTTCCCCTTGTTTCTGCGAGTGAATTTCATTGGCCAATCTTGGACTTATAACATATGAGCTTTCTCCCTTGCAGCATTTTCCATGCTCCAAGTCATGTTAACGAGTATATCTTATAATTGCTGGAAAATAGCTTTGGAAATCCGAAATGTGCATTACCAGCATTGTTTGATTCATGCATTACGCCAGCATACATTACCGCGATTCCCGTTGGGAAACAACAACACGCACACATTCATATGCATAATCGGTATATGAACGCTTCCGTTGCTGATGCACTCCAAGTGTGGAAATGTTGATTGTGTAAAACCAGTTTCAGGAGTGCATGAAGAATGCAAGTGTAAAAAGGCCCAAAAAGAGCGATCAGTGGTGTGTCGTGAGGCATTTTGCCCATCTCTAGCTGGCCGCACATTGGTATTGCTTGTGCTCATCAATGTGTCCTGTAAATTTTGTAATAATCTGCTAACTGTGTCGGAAATGATCTCGATTTGAAATTTTACAAATATTTTATGTATTTTTTAGACACCTAGTGCCCACATAGGACTAAAAAAAATTCCAAAATTTGACCATGTCCAAGCTCACAACACGCTGAGAATTCATTTCGTTTTTTTTTCTGAATACCTGAAAATTTCAGCTCGAGCGGATGACGCAATATCAAGAAATGGTCATTAGGTTTTTTACACTCAATGGCAAAAAAGTAGGCACTACCTCTTTTTACCTCTCCTTCAAACTTTATGACGCGTAAACTTCTCAGCACCTGTTTAAGGTAATTTTGAGCGCATCTTTGAGAAAAAACATATTGTTTTGTTTTACCCTTAAAACACCTTTCGTCGATTCCCTTACAACACCTTTCGTCGATTCGATATTCTCCACGTTTGTGAAATAAAACAGTTTTCTTTTACACCACTAGTCACACTTTTATTTAATTAAATAATTTTACACACTAATTCGCGATACACTTTACTTATCGCACTATTAACAGTCGCGTTACTATTTCACACTTTATCGCTTTACACTTAGGCCAATGACAAACACAGCGGTTTTTGCGAGGCGTTTCCCGAGAGGAAAACCGAGTCGGTATAGTCGCACATTACTTTAGCATTGTGATGACACACACCGCGGTGCGAACCGCCTCTCGGTTTCGGAATCGCGTCGGTTGATGAGAGAAATGACCCACCGACTCGGTTTTTGAGCGTTTTTCGATGAGTTCATTGCTGCGTAGTCAGCTGAAATTTTCTGGATGCATTGATGAATGCATGGGATAGGGGAAGGAAAATCTGATACTCCGACGTAATTTTTAACTGAACCGACTCGATAAACGCTTCTGAAAACTGCTGTGTGTGGCAGCCGACGCGCCAAACCGAAGCGTTAAACGCTTCGGTGAAACCGAACTGTCTGTCATTGGCCTTAGTTCGCTGTGTCGCACAATTCTCTAACTGTCTTCTAAGACCTCTCGCGGCAATATTTATACTCGATTATCTGGTGAGGTAAATTGTTATACATGTGTCTAGGCTATTCTGGACTTGTGTCTTGAAGATTCTTGATCTGGCTTGTAGAATGTTCTGGTTTTGCTTTATCTATAGATTGTTTTCATTCTTTGAAATACATGTATGAGCCAGATATTTCTCGACGTGTCTGGCTATTTCTGGCACTGTTATGGGGAAATATGATTTGCTTGGTGTGAATGCAGCAATATTGTAAGGGTCAGTTATTTTGAAAGGGTCAAGTTCAGTCCTTTTTTAAGTATTAGGTTGTGGTGGGAATTGTCTTCGAAGTGGCAAATACTGATACAGTTAAGAGCGCAATAGTAACTTTCTATAGTAAAGGAGCTTCTAGAAGAGAAATAGCGCATCACATCGAAAGAAATAGCGCATAATGAAGGCGCTGTGAGGAAATTATCAACGAATTTTTAAGAAACTAGTTCTGTAGAAAAGAAAGCAAGGTTTGGCCGAAAGGCAACTTTACAAGGAAACATTATGAAATCGTTTGTTCAGTGCAGTTGAATTGAGAAGAGAGTTGCCGGGATCCAGCTATGAAAACATCAGTGTCCATACTGTGGGAAGGAGGCTAAAGGATCAAGAATTAATATCCCGTAAACCTAAAAATATCTGCGATGAGGTGAGAGAATGCCATGAGTGGGCCTTTGAGGACTGGTCAAGGGTTATAGTCTCGAATGAGCCCAAATTAGCGAGTGCCGATTATCTGCTTTTATGGCAGAGAGAGAAGTATATCATATGATTCAATAATGTTACACTCGTATGATTGCTGCACATTGTTACATCTATCTATATTATGCGTTTTCAACAATCTTTTATTTTATTTTTTTTTAATTTTATTTATTGACAAATTCATCAAGGAAATGATTACTACAGAAAATATTCACATACATGAAATTATAAAAGACAATTAATCAGTCGTTTAAGCCGACACTTGAACATATCAATAGTATAATTAAAGTCGAACATTTGTTGATACGCTGAATTAAAACTTCGGGCTATTGCGCAGGTTCGTTGATTTAACCCATAATTGGTGTTATGAAACGGGGTGGATAAGGCGCTATGATGTCTACGTTTACCGTGGCAAACACGAAAGCTCAATTTTGATAACAAAAACTCAGAATTCACGTTTCCACTGAGCAACTTCGCAGTAAATAGAGCTTTGAAATTTTGACGTCGAGTTTCAAGAGTGTCCATGGTCAATAATTGCAAGCGGTTTTCATAAGGAGGTAAACGAATAGGATCAGAACAGCGGAAAGAACTAAGAACAAAAACTAAAAATCTTTTTTGGATAGACTCAATGCGATCTATGTGCTCCTTATAATAGGGAGACCATATCAAGCACCCATATTATAGAACAGGGCGAACCAGAGAGCAGAACAGGATTTTAGCCAGAATAATGTCATTGAATTCTTTAGATCGTCTTTTTGAGAAGCCAAGTGCACAGTTGGTTTTTATTATTATTGAGTCAATGTGGTCATTAAAAGTAAAAGCGGAGTTTAATAGTAATGTCACGGTAACACTCAGGGAAGAGAGCCCGGACTGAGCTCTCTCTCTCTGCAGAGGAGACGACATGTCGAGAGACGTCGATAACGAGGCAGTCATTTTGAGAGCGGCGTGCAGATAAGACGTATTGTTACTTAAATAGAATTAATAAATAAATAGTATTGAGTTGTTTGAAGATCGGTATTTTCCATTGTGTCTGTGTCAGTTCAGAAGTGGGATTTTAAAAGAACATCGATATTGTGAGTGATAGTTTCAGAATGGAGAATATGTACGCGAATCGTTCGAAAGCCGAATTGCAGAGTTTGCTGCGGGAGCGTGGTCTGCCGATTAGCGGAAATAAAAATGATTTGATCCAGCGTTTATTGGACAATCCAAACGCCGCTAGCACGCCACAGCCACGAGATATTGGAGCTGCCGCCGTTGCAGACGATGATTCGGTAGAGGACGCCACCATTCGCGACGGAATTTTTTTTCATGGTACCGATGCAGTGGAAAATCCCAGTCGGCGACGCTTGCCGCATACCATCGAAGAAGTCACGGATGACTTACTACAACGAGAACGTGCACTGCTAGAGCGAGAACGCTCGATTCTGGAACGGGAACGGACTGTTTTTGAAATGTCGGAGAGACAAGCACGAACAGGTTTTTCGGTTCGCGAGATTAGCGAAATGCTACCGGAATTCAATCCTATTGAAAAACAATGGTCGGCGACGCAGTTCATCCAGCGGATCCGAAATTTACAAAACGTTTATGCATGGGATGAAAAACTTGTACTTTTTGCAGCCCAGACTCGGCTGCGTGGATATGCAAAAGTCTGGAACGACGGACAAGCTGATGTGTTCCGTAGTTTCTCAGAATTCTCTGAACGGCTGACAAGAGATTTCCCAGCAAAAATTTCGGATGCCGACATTCATTTACAAATGATGCAGACGGTGCGTGAGCGACCAGAATCTATTGAGGGGTACTTTTATAAAATGAGTGCCCTCGGACGTAGGGGCAATCTAACGGATGAGTCGATAGTAAAATATATTCGTCGAGGACTCAATTATCCGTCGCTGCAAAACGTCATCGCCGGCATCGAGTTTGAAAGCGTTCAAGCATTACACGCAGCATTGATTCGTTTCGAAGAGAATCGAGTGTCGGACCCAAACCGGTTTCCAGTTAATCAGTCTGAAATGTCTCGAGCCATGGTCGGAAGGCACACAAATACGACTGCACGAGCCCTTCCACCTTCTGCTAATCCGGTGAATGGTCCTACGTGCTACAATTGTAGGGAGCGTGGACATTTGTCGATTTCTTGTCCTTCCCCTCCACGTAGGCCGCGTTGTAGTGTCTGTCGCCGTGTGGGACACAGCACCGAACAATGTGTAGATACGCCGGCCGGGACCAAAAATTTAAGTGATCGTGCTGTTAAAGTACCGATGATGAAAATCGAACGGGAAGAAGTGACCGGTGGTGTAAAAGAGAGAAAATCAGATGCAAATATTATGAATAAATACATCCTGGTCGAACATCAGCGAGTGAATGCCATCATGGATTCGGGTAGCGCTCGTTCTCTCGTTGTAAGATCGTATGCTGATTCATTTGACATTTTGAAAAGTGCGCACCCATTACGTTTTTCTGGGTTTGGTGGTGGATCGTGTGTATGTTCGGAGTATGTGGTGCTACGAGTGCAAATAGATCAACAAACGCTCGATCACCGCTTCTGGGTGGTTGAAGACAATTTAATGCCAACCAAAATTTTGATCGGAGCAGATTTCTTTAATCGGCCAGGTCTGCGAACAGTCTTGGAGGGGAAATGTCAAGTGGAGGACTCAAATACTCTGACAGTGCAAGAACGAGAAAGTCTCGAGCAGTTATTAGAAGAGTTCAAGATGTGTTTTGCGGAAAATTTATCAGAACTCAGGATGTGTGAGTTATCTTGCATGGATATTCAAATAACAACCGATATCCCGATACGACGATGTCCCTATCGTATACCTTTGGCGAAGCGAGCGGTCGTTGCAGAAATTGTGCAAGAGCTAATGGAAAGTGGAATTGTTCGTCCAAGTGAGTCGCCGTATGCATTTCCGGTAGTATTAGTGAAGAAATCGACTGGAGAGGATCGACTTTGTATTGACTACCGAGAATTGAATAAAATCACGGTGAGGAAACCTTTTTCAATGCCGGTGGTGGAGGAACAGCTGGCACAGCTGGCAGGGGCGCGTTGTTTTTCGGTACTCGATCTGATGGCGGGATATTACCAAATCCCAGTAAATGAGGAATCGTGTAAATATACGGCGTTTGTGACTAACGAAGGACAGTATGAGTTCTGTCGAATGCCGTTTGGGCTAGTAAATGCTCCTGCAGTTTTCCAGGAAGCCATGAATTGTGTGCAACGCATGTTACCACCTGGCGAAATGCTGACATACCTGGATGACGTTTTGATACCGAGTCGAGATGTAGAAGAGGGGCTTCAACGATTGAAACGTTTCTTGGAAAAAGCGGAGAGTGTGGGTTTCACCTTGCGTCGCAGAAAATGTAGATTTCTGGAAAAGGAAATACTGTTTTTGGGACATCGGGTTAGTGCCGAGGGAATATCACCAGGCGACGAGAAGGTGGAAGCCATACGAAACTATCCAGTCCCGCAAAATATACATGAAGTCCGACGGTTCTTGGGACTTACTGGCTTTTTCAGGAAATTTGTGGAGAAGTATGCTGGCATCGTAGAGCCCATAACGAAACTGCTGCGGAAAAATATTTCGTTTGAATGGGGAGATAAACAGGAGACAGCTTTCATGACGCTGAAAGAAAAGCTGTGTAATAAGCCGGTATTGGCTCTCTATGACAGTAGCAAATGTCATGAGCTTCATACCGATGCTAGTGCTGCAGGCTTGGCAGCTATGTTACTCCAAGATGAGACTTCTAAAGTTCCGAAACCAGTGTTCTTCTTCAGCCGTCATTGTACAGATGCAGAGCGAAATTACCACTCGTATGAACTGGAAGTACTAGCAATTGTGGAAGCTTTGCAGCGATTCCGATTTTACCTCCTAGGCAAGCATTTCAGAGTCGTAACAGATTGCTCAGCAGTAGCGACAACTCGATTGAAGAAAACCCTTGTGCCGAGAATTGCTCGCTGGTGGCTACTCATTTAGGAATATGATTTGGAATTAGTTCATCGGTCGGGTAATCAGCTGCAACATGTAGATGCAATGAGCCGCGCACCATATGCACCACCAATGCCTATCGCAGACGTCTCTGAAAAATTGTTACGTATACAAGTAGAAGACGAGGATTGGTTGGTGACGATGCAACAACAAGATCCCAAGTTGATAAATATTATGAAAGTGCTAAAGGGAGAAGCGTTATCCGACCAACTAAAGCAAATTCGAACAGATTACTCTCTTAAAAAGAATCGACTCTTCCGGAATATTGAGGGTAAATTGCGGTGGGTTGTTCCTGCTGCCGTTCGCTGGCGAGTGGTACAAAATGCTCACGACCGTCGAGGGCATTTTGGATTGGAAAAGACCTTACATCAACTGGCTGGTCATTTCTGGTTCCCACGAATGAGGAAATACGTCAAGGAATACTTGGCAGCGTGTATTGAGTGTTGCTATCACAAACGCTCTGGAGGAGCTCTTGAGGGTAGACTTTTCGCAAACCCAGTGGTACCAGTACCGTTTCATACACTGCACGCTGACCATTTGGGGCCATTTTCAAAAAGCACAGCAGGGAATACTTATATTTTGGGCATTAGTGATGAGTTCTCTAAGTATCTGGTAATTAAAGCCGTAAAGTCCACTAAGACGTTGCCGGTGATTCGAGCATTTAATGAGCTTACAGGATACTTCGGATTACCTATGGTAATCATTACGGATCGTGAAACGACATTTACCTCAGGCCAGTTTAAGGAATATTGCGCTAACCACAATATCCAGCATCGGAAAAATGCTGTCCGAACTCCTCGGGCAAATGGGCAGATTGAGCGTGCTCATCAAGGTATTCTCTTGTTCCTAAGGACTTCAACCGAGAATTCACGTAAATGGGACGAAAATCTCCAAGTCCTGCAGTTCGCACTCAATTCTCAAATAAATGCGACGACAGGACACTCACCGAACCAAATCATTTTTCGATACGACCCTAGAGATGTTATCTCGAACATTCTTCTGGACAGTTTACAAGATGTTCCTGATACAGAACCTCCGAACATATGCCTCGAAGACGTTGCCGCGAAAATAAATGCCCAACGGGATAAGTGGAAAAGCCGTTTTGACGCTAGACGGAAACAGCCCAAGAAGTACGAGGTCAATGATCTTGTAGTAATTGAAAATGTACCTCCTGCGACTGGAGAGTCCAGAAAACTGGAGCCTAAATTTCGAGGACCTTACGTGGTCAATCGCGTTCTTGATCAGGATCGATACTTGATTGGGGATTTGCAAGACTGCCAACGGAATCAACGTTCGTACGAATCGGTGTTTCATGCGGAGAAAATGAAACCGTGGTGTACACTAGGACCAGAAATTAATCAAGATGATGAAGTTGATGAAGACAATGTGGCTCGAGACGAGCCACAACAGGATGGCCGAGCTGTCACGGTAACACTCAGGGAAGAGAGCCCGGACTGAGCTCTCTCTCTCTGCAGAGGAGACGACATGTCGAGAGACGTCGATAACGAGGCAGTCATTTTGAGAGCGGCGTGCAGATAAGACGTATTGTTACTTAAATAGAATTAATAAATAAATAGTATTGAGTTGTTTGAAGATCGGTATTTTCCATTGTGTCTGTGTCAGTAATGTTAAGTCACGAACTTTATTGGAGCGAGTTAAAAGAGTATCGTTTAAAGAGTAGTTAAAATTAATCGGAAGTGATTTGTGGGAGAAAGAAATAACAGCATTTTTCAACATGTAGTAAATGTCAGTTTAGAGCGCACCAATTAGCGAAACTTGATACATTGCGTTTGCAGGATCGTACAGGCATTAAGTGATGATATTGTATTAAAAATCTTTGCCTCGTCAGAGTAGAGTAAAACGGAAGATCCTGGAGCAAAAGTGATCAGGTCATTTATATAAATGGCAAAAAGAATGGGTCCAAGGTGACGAAATCGAACGTTCTCTTTGCGATTAGAGAGATAATATTTTACCCAGTCAATGAATTTCTTAAGGAATTCAAGAAGATGCAATTTACATATGAGAATATCATGATCCAGCTTATCGAAAGCTAAGCTTTCGTGAGGTCGGTGTAAATGCGGTCAACTTGTTTACCTTCTTCAATTACAGTGATGACTAGGTTTGCAAGTTCTAAAAGGTTAGTGGTGGTAGATTTACCTTTAGTAAAACCATGCTAGCAAGGTGAGATTAAAGACTAAGAGTGAAAAGATAACATCTAGGTAACTATGGCTTCAAAGAGCTTGGCGACGTATGTTAATTTAGCGATTGGCCTATAGTTGTGCACGACTTCTCTGCTGGTTTTTTTGGGGATCGGAGTAAGTGAAGAATATTTCCGTAAGTTTGGAAAAACACCGCAAGAAGTCGATAGATTAAAAAGATGAGCCAATAGTGGCGAGAGGAAACTGGCGCAACGTTTAAGCACTATGGTCGGTAATCCATCAGGACAGGGGTGAAAATTATTCTCAAGATGAGACATATGTCTTAAGATAGTGGGAATGTCGATGTAAAGGTATTTCATTCCTAACGTTTAGTTTACGAAATTCCAAAAACGCTTGGGATGGCTTATGAAAGACTGCCAAAGCTCATCCATATACTTGGAGTAGGACCTATTTCATAATTCCTTATAAACTTTATAATCATCCTCTAGACGCGACGAACTGTCCACTTTCCACGCCTTGATTTTCAAATTCTTCAGATTGATTAAATTTGTTTTGATCCATGGAAAGCGTTTCAAAGGTATTCAAAGATACACAGCGAGCAAAGCAACCGAATAAGATAGAATGAAAGTTAATGGTTGCAACGTTTAAGTTAGATTCATTCACAACCGAAGAACAGTCGCATTCGGTCATTACTTCACTCAGCGTATCAAAGTCAACTTTCTTTAAGTTAAAGTTAAAAAGATTTACAAAGTTAGACTCCATTAGTATATCGACATTAATTTGAAAATTGATATGATGATCTGGATGGTGTGTAGATTCATTAAGTAGAGGAGACGAACATCGTTGAATCGAGACATCCGAAGAAATCGTCGAAAAAATCAGATCGAAAAGTCGTCCGTTTGTGTTGTGGATGCAGTTAATCTGCTATAGTCCAGTTGAAAGAATGACGTCAATGATTTTCTCGTCGGTTATTGGACGAAGGGAAATAGTGTTCACTATCGTCAGAGAGTCGTCACTCCAGATGCGGTAAATTGAAATCTCTCATAAGAATGAGATCGTCGGACGGTTCTATTATGCAGCATATATATTCGGTTAAGTTATACGCCATGACATAAGTGGCGTTTGGTGCGGACGGCGGGATGTACAGTATTGCCACAAAAATTCTTCTTTGATGAAGGTTTAGATTGAAATATACGTATTCCAGGTCACGAGTGTCAGTTATATCAAGTCGAGATACTGGCAGTTCTTTACATACAGCAAGTAGAACACCACCGCCGACAGGAGCATTCGGACAGTTAAGATGGCGATCACGACGAAAAACGGAAAGTTGCTGTTGAATAGTTCAGCATCGTTGATGTTTTCACATAGCCAGGTTTCGGTAAAGCCAATTACATATGTCGAAATCAGATACTGAAGAAGTGACGTATAAATCATTAATTTTAGATCGCATGCCCCCTACGTTGGCGTAGTACGCCGAGACTTCTTTTGCCCGTTTCTTGAATTATGGCTTGATGTTGATGCTTGGGAACAAATTCCCTGATGATGCAGGAAGAAGGCCAGTAGCTACTACATGGAATAGTGTCGATGCACCACTCAGGCATGATAGATGATTGTTCCCGATTTTCGTACAAGATATAAAATTGGCCGGAGCAAACATTTTGTTGTATTGGAGAATACTGTTTACATTCGCTAAGACATCATCGCTGGTCGTGTCTGCAGCTAGGCGGGATAAAAATAACACTTTTGGTTGAACCACAGCTTTAAGTGAGCAAGAAAAATGCTGGTTGTTGCTGTCCTTCTGTCCAAGGAAAGTGCGGGTATCAGTAGCGACGCTTACGATATTGAGTGTTCCGTCTGCATTTTCCGGTACTGGTCCACAAGTCTGATCAACATCAAAGACACTGGATGAATTCAAAGTCTCGTTTCCATTCACATTGCTTTCCGTAAGATCATTTTTTCTTGTGTTATGCTTTTGTTCCCACTCGTTAAGATATTAGGAACTAAACTCGAGAGTTCCGTAGGTGTAGTGTGAACCTGCTTCGATTGTTGCCGTTTTCTTGCTCTAAAATTATTTGAAGGTATTTTTTATGCTTGGGAAGAGGTATGCATGTTATTAGATGCTGGCGTCGGTGTCTCAGTGGTTTGACTGCTTTGTTCTAAGGTATCAATCTAACAACCAATGCTAGTTAAGGCTTTAGTAATCGAAGTAGGAAACAGTGGTTGATTATTGTGTTTTCTTCCCAGGTATCAGTTTGGCAGCTAAAACTACGTCGAGATGTATTTGTGGGTGATGCTAAGCGGCTTCTAAGATCCAAGTATAATTTGTCAACCTTTTTTTCTAACGACTGGAGAATATCGACTGGTTTAGTTTGAGAAAATGGCTCATTAAGATTACAAGGCAACGGGTGCAAGTCGATGATCGAATCATTTAAAATGCCAGTTTTATTTTCAAGTGTTTTAATTTTGCCTTGCATTGAATCAAACCTATAATGTAGGATGTCTATGTTATGCTTGATATGTTTGAATTTGTCTAATTGAGCACGTATGTCGAACAATGCATCGAAAAAAGGCAAGAGAGCTGTAGATATGCTGTGGATTGTATTGGCGATAGTGGAGTTGTCTTCTTTCAATGATTCGCTAACAGTGCATATCGTTTGAACATTAACATTTGTAAGTTTTAGTAACCGCAACACATGGCAGGGATTTATTTCAACGCAATCTTGACACGTAAATGTTGTCGATGATGGTTATCTACGGGCCGATTTGATACGCGTAACATGAAATGATCTCTCACATATACCATCGAAAGAGATAGATTTCGCATCGACCTTAATTGCTTCGCCATAACTACCACAGGGTGTTTGGCACGTGCGGGATGAGTTGATTGATTCCATTTGCATATATTGTGCTATGATAGAGCTCGTTGCTTTTAAATATATATCGATGTTTAATGATGGTGAATCAGACTTAAAGACAATAAGATGGTTCTACTCTCCGATGATGATTTTCATAATAATTTTTTGGTACCTCTTCATGCATTAAACACATAACAGCGGCATTGTCGCAGGGGGAGGCGTAATTCTATGTACAATGCCGCAGTTGAATTTGGTGATCCACAATGTAGCAAAAATGTCGCTGTCAATGCAACCAAGGCACCAACCAAATTCATTTTTTTTTCTTTTGTATTGCTAAATCCTGTTGTACGAGGATCAGGTTGGCTTATCACAATACATATCAGCCATGGCTTGTCAATTCCACTAGACCATTCAACCTAAGGCCCGTTTCACACGAGACACTCGGTGTCCGGCCACTGTGTCTCTAGCCACTGCCGGGGCATAGAAATAAATGAGAGCATACACACAGAGCCACTGTGTCCGAGCCACAATTCTATACAAAAACAGTGGCTGAGGATTCAGTGGCCGGACACCGAGTGTCTCGTGTGAAACGGCTCTAATTCAAGCAGACTTAATTCAACCTAGTGGTGATGCCAACCTACGGTAGGTATCACCGCTAGCGATGCGGCAAAATTAGAAATTTGGCAAATTTTGCCGCTGCGACAAATTCGGCCGTCGGCATTGTGGGCATTACTATGCAAAACAGTGCATTCTAATTTTTTGACAGCGGTTTGTCGCAGCCTACTGTGGCAAATCGTTGTATTGTGTTTAAAGCATTACTTGGCGATAGGTGGGCCCTCCAAATTTTGTCAGCTCAGCTGGTATGCTGTCGGCTTCTGAGACGTTGCTGGATTTCAGCTGATATACCTTTTTACACCTGTCCTATGCTAAGTGGTAGCAATCTAAGATATTTTTCTTGGGTTGGTGGAGCCACCATTAAAGTGTACTTCACATCATGTGGTACATGTTATTCCCTTTCATAGATGACCGCAACAAAAATCATCTAAAGTTGATAATAACGAAACCGAGGAGATGCGCTGAAGCAGAAATATGCGACGGATTGTGATAAATCACAGAGTTTGATGTGTTTCGATTCATATAATATTTCAATTATTCAATTTATCTTTCGCATGTGATAGCTGAAAACCAGATTTAAAGCATACATATTTTACATAAATGTAAATAATTATTTGGCTATATGCATTCATGCTTATACATATTTTTATACTCACGTAAACTTGTGTTCAGCAAGATAAACTATACATTTTTTGTATTTGTTAGTTTATAGAATAGCAAAATACGTTTTTTTTACTTAGCCAATTAGCATGCTTTTGAGAATATTTTTAACTCTAATTTGTTTGGGTAGTGAAATAATATTTCGTTTGGTTTTTGAAATAAAGATATAAGGTAAAATTCAACAGATTGCTCATATTTGTAAACGTACTATTTACGTATGTCATTTTTATCTAACCCATTCTGATATTTCATTCCATGTTAGAAGATAATAATACATGAAATCGGATTGGCTAATACATGAGATCGGATTCTGTCCGCTGTATGTCAGACATTTTTAAATTTTTTTTGGTATTTTTCTTTATTGATAATACTAAAGCTAGACGGGAACGTAAAATAGGCAAAAAGCGAATTCACTTTCTCAAATTATTTGTTATGAGTAAACTATTATAGAAACAAATGATCGTTACCTAGCTTCAAAGATATCGTGAAAACAGCGCAAACGCTGGAGGGTTAAACCATCACAAAAGTTTTCTTCTTTGCCCATATATACAGCAAAATACACATTTTGAGTCATAGCAACTTAATCTTTCAACACGCTCGTATATTATTCTCGATCTTCCGCTAATCTCATAATGTTTCATAAATTCGCAATATTGTTTTGCGGGGCGATAGTACTAGTTTTTGTGGCTGCGACTGCGAATAGTTCATTGCTTACAGCAGGTGAGTTGTATTTTCGCCCATTGAAATCAACTTTGCTAAAAGTTTGTTTTAATTTTTTTCCCAAGATGACTGTAGTCATCCCAAAGACGAAGGTGTGTGCGATGCACTATTCCAACGATTCTATTTTGACAGTGCAAAAAATAGTTGCGAAACTTTTAATTACGGCGGATGCGGCGGAAATAATAATAACTTCCAGACTAAAAGAGATTGTGAGCGAAAATGTATTCGATTACCACGTCATTGATGAAGTCAAGTTATTGAATAAAACTGATTGGAGTTAATCGCAAAATAATTTGATTTTAATTCCAATGTGACTAGCTAATAGGTCATTGAGTATGATAAGTGGAAATTTCAACAGCATTTTGTGTCTTGATTAGAAATGACTGATAAGCAATTAAAACTTTGTGTTTTTGAGAGTTTTTTGGGACTTCCCAAAGCATGACTGTATCTGGAAGTATGGAATAATAGTTTCCACATTAGTGTAATAGGTGAGTGTCTTGATGAACGAAAAGTCACGACGCAACATAGAATATAGACATTTTCAACGTTCAATCTTTGAGTGGCATTAGACAATTACACCACGTCTCGGAGTCAGCGGTGACATACTCAAGACTATGAAAAACAGTCAGCCTATGTTCATCCCACCAATGTGCAGGGACTCCACATTAAGCTGTGAGTTGCCTCCAGATATAATAATTGTGCGTTTAGTTCCCTCGTTTGTCTCATATATCATATGGCGATATTTCCAGCAGTCTCGTACCGTGGCTGGCAAGTAGTAATTTGACTGAACATTTCGCCGAGTTAAGAGCATTACGGACGTCCAGCGTTACTAAAAATACAATAGGTCCAGATCGACGACATGCGGCCCCTCACACACATTGACCCCTCCGATCAGGCCCCACCTTGCCGTGGTGGAGGTGGCCTGTGCATCGCAAGATGCACAGGCTAGAGAGACAGAGACCAAGGCGTGCTCAGTACGGCAGGGGCTCGGAGTTTGCAGGCCCCGACCTCATGTATGACTGCAATGGAGGACTCTGGTTGCAGTGGAAGTTCACAGGTTACCTTCGTGGAAGACTCCATGGCCAGGAAGTTTTCGGGCTTACGGATAGCATCCCCCCTGATCACAGGCTCCGGAAAGGCGAGTACAGCGTCAGCTGGAAGTTCGACTACGGCTGTACCAGGGGAAAATATGTTTCTTCCCGAATCCTCACATAAAAGGAGAAGGGATGCACTAGAGGAGGCATTTCCAGCTAGTGCAAATGAGACGCCCGCAGGCAGTACAGTAAGCGTGCTCATTCCTCTGAACTCTGGAAACCTGTGGAGGCTCTCAGTCGCAGGCAAAGAAAGAAAACTGCGCAAAAGGGGCAAGCTGCCGGCGAAGGCTGACAGAGAGACCAATGCAGTATTAACTGCAGGTGTTTCCCTGGAGACTGGATGTCAGGCATCGAAACCTCTGAGCTGACCTGGGGTAGCGAAAGAAAGGTTGGCTGAGTATGCTAAGGTCGTGAGTTCGGAGCAGAAATGTCCTGGACCGGTAGCTGGGTGCAAAGCCACGCCAACTGGACTTTGTGAACCAGGGAAAGCTCTCAGCCGTCGACAGAAAAGGACTCTGTTCAAGAAGTCGATGATTTTCGATGCAAATCGGGATTCAGCGACAACGCTGAAAGTTAAGGAGGGACCGGATACACCGGAGATATCCCAGCCGGCCAGCTCAGATGCAAAAACTATCAGCAGTGACGCACGCAAGAAACGCAAGCTTGAGGCGAAAGCCGATGCCTGCGTCTCTGAGCGCAAGGTGCCGAAAGGTGTCAAAACCTGCGAGAGAGATCTCGTAGAGGCTGGCCCTTCTGGCACAAACACACCAACCGCGAAAGTAAGGAGGAAAACGTACGCAGAAGCTGCGTCTTCTTTACTCATCGTTATGATAGGTGTCTGACCAGGGTGGCAAACTGACCGATGGTCAGTACGCTTTCTTTAAGAACGAACTGTGGCGAGAGATAGCGGAGTCGGGACCAGTTTACAACTTCGCGCAAGCGAAGTTTGCGGATGGTCACCTCCAAGTCGCCTGCTCCAAACAAACGTCTTAGGAGTGGCTCGCACAGATCGATCTGAAAATGGGTACTGGCAGTCGGCCCAAATTTACCATTTTGGACTCCGACCTTACCAAACCCTATTATGTCAGTTGTTGGATTCCTGGTCATCGCAAGAGCTCAGGTGACATCACTGGCATGTTGGGCAAACTGAATCCGGGCATCAATGCAAAACACTGGATCATCAAATACATGAATCCCAGGAAGAATCCCACCACCGGTGAAGATGGTTTCAACCTGGTGATCGTACTTGACCAGAGAAGTTTCTCGATGTTAAGGTGATCGTACTTTTTGTGATCGTACTTTTTGTATGCGGTTAAATTTAACTAAATCAGGAAGTGGTGAGGCACCAACTTTTGTGACTGTCTAAGGACAGATCTGCAGAACAAAACGCAGAGATCCAGTGGGAATTCTCTCCTATAGGGTTTCTTTCACTGAAGTAACACGGACATTGTTTAAGGGTCCCTGTAATGGCATCCAAAGACATCAACTCCGGACGTTTCTGTGCCTGAAGGTATAAGATTCGTTCAGATCAACTTGCAGCATGCCAAGGCCTCGTCCTATCTTTTGAGCGAAAAATTGACAAAACTGCAAGCCTCCCCCTACATTGCATTTGTACAGGAACCGTGGGTTCGAGGCGGCAGGATCTACGGACTCAGTCTAACCACGGGGGCGAAAATCTTTTATGATCAAAGATCAATATGGCCGAGGACTTGTGTTCTGGCTTTCAATTTGCTTGATGCCACCATGCTCAGACAGTTTTCATGCCAAGACCTGTCAGCGGTCGTCGTACAGTACCGAGAAAATGGTAGGCTTAAACGCACGATAGTCGCCTCAGCTTACTTTCCATTTAACTCCTTACTCCCGGCGCCGATACAGGAGTTAAAGGACCTGGTCCTGTACGCTGAATCCGAGAGACTAGAATTTCTGGTGGGCTGCGATGCCAACTCCCAGCATACCAGCTGGGGCAGCAACAAATGTAACGCCAGAGGAAACAGACTTTTTGATTTTATAACCTCTGCCGGGTTGATGATTTTAAAATCTGGGATTTCTTCCACATTTGTCAACCCAGAACAGAAGGGCGGCTATTGATGTATCACTATGTTCATCTAGAATAGTTGGATCAATGACTGGATGGAATGTTTCGGATGATGTTTCACTCTCTGATCATCGCTACTTGGTATTCTCTTTAGCCATAGATCTAAAACCTGTGGTGGAAAGAACAAACCCAAGGAACACTAATTGGTCTAAGTTCAATCGGCTTCCTGCAGACAGAGCACGCCCTAGTGGTAGGATAAAATCGCCAAAGTCAATAGAATCCCGATTAAGCAGTCTGAATAGGGACATAAGAAATGCAGTCTGAATAGGGACCCGATCAGTAAGAGCCATACCATGTGCCAAGGCGATTCCCTGGTGGAATCGGGAACTACAGAAGCTAAGGAAAAGCACCAGAAAAATTCTCAACAGAGCTTATGAGAGCAACACTGAGGATGACTGGATCGCCTACAGAGCTTTGCAGAGAACGTATAAGAAGCTGGTGAGGGCTTTCAAGAGGGAATCATTTAGATATTACTGCGAGAAAATGGAAGGCGCATGGAAGCCGTCGAGACTTTGCAAAGTCCCAGAGAAGGATCAATCAGCTAAGCTAGACTCTCTAAAACGCTCGGATGGTAACTTTACCAAGTCCAAAAAGGAGTCTCTGCAGACTTTACTTGGCACTCACTTTTCGGGAGCTCCGGTGGTTGAGTCGCTGAAGGCATGTGCGCCTCTGACCAAAATCCCTGCTCTTCGCAGCGGCGCCGCGCCTGATTCTATATTGTGCAAAACAACGGGATTTTCAAATCGAGATTTTGTATTATGGGATTTTGTAATACGGGATTTTGTATTACGGTGTTTCGTAATACGGGATTTTATGTTACAGGATTTTGTAATACGGGATTTTGTAAACGGGATATTGTAATACGAGATTTTATACCCAACCCATCTGTGGTCACTAGTGAAAAGGTCAGGGATGCAATCATGTCTTTTGAAAATTTCAAATCGCCGGGCCTGGATGGTATCCACCCGGTTATGCTTAGGGAGGGAATTGACCACTTAGGGGCAGGCTTAGAAGAAACCTTCTGGGCATGCCTAGCCTTGGGGTATGCTCCGTCACCTTGGCGAGAGGTTAAGGTAGATTTTATACCTAAACCGGAGATAGATTGGCCAATCAGCTTAACTTCGTTTATGTTGAAATGCTTGGAGAGAGTTGTTGAACCACACCTCGCACTAGGGCGCTTTTGTCTAACCCTTTAAATGATGAGCAACATGCGTACCAGCGAGAAAAATCATGCGAGTCGGCCCTTCATTCTCTGGTTGCCAGAGTTAAGGGAGCGATCTCAAATGGTGTGTATGCGTTGGGGGTATTTGTGGATACTGCAGGGGCCTTTGATTGCGCGCCCTTTGCGGAGCTATATGATGCTGTGAAAGCTCATGGCGTTGATGATGTCTTAGTTAAGTGTATACATGCCACGTTGACGCAGAGATTGTTACTGATGGAAGCTGGATCCGACAGCTACTTAAGAACGGAGGTGAGAAATGAATGCCCTCAAGAGGGAGTCCTATCACCGGTCCTGTGGAGTATGCCAGTTGACTCTCTGCTAAACGAGCTGCATTAAAAACGGCTGCACGAGCAGGCTTATGCTGAAGGTATGGCCACACTGGCTATCAGTAAAGATCTGAATGTGGTATTTAGAAATACAAAACGCGCATTAGATCCGATTGACAGTTGGTTTTCGAGGCACGGCCTAACAGTGAATCATGGTAAGACGAAACTTATTTTGTTTACCAGGAAAAGAAAACTGGAGGAACTAGTGCTTCCAAATATGAAGGGCGTAACCCTTCAACTTTCAGATGAAGTCAAATATCTTGGAGCAATCTTGGACAAAAAACTTCTCTGGAAGAATCATGTGAAAGTGAAGCTTACTCGTGCTTTACACGCTTTCGGGCACATGGGGTCTAAAGCCTCGTGTGGTCATGTGGATCTACATAGCAATCATTAGGCCGATGTTCACGTACGCATCCGTGGTATGGTGGACTATCTTGAAGCTATTGTATGCTCGTAAAATGTTAGCCACGCTGCAAAGCACGGTGTGCCTGGGTATCTGTGGTGCCATGAGCACTACTCCGGGTGCGACTCTTGATGCGTTTTTCAATCTGCCTCCTCTCGACATTCAAATTAAGAGTGTGGCGATGAGCTCTGCCCATAGTCTAGCTCAGTTTGGCTTATGGGTAGGTGAAGACGATGTGGGGCACCGCTCTATTAGGGGTTCGATGCGTGAGATCTTCCCGATTCTCACTATGCTTTCGGACGCTCGAGTGCCCTTCCTCGACTTCGGGAGAAGGTACGAAGTAATCCTCTTGAGCAGAAGTAAGTGGGGCGATCCAGATCTCTGTACGAGGGGATATTCCGAGATCTTCTCGACGGACTGCTCGAGGACAGATGGTTAATCTGGAGCTGGAGTCTATTTGCATTCATCGAATGACAGATGGGCTTCTTCTCCTGGAGAGCACGTTTCGGTTTTTCAAGCAGAAATATTCGCTATCCTGAGAGCTGCCTGTTGGGCATGGGAAGAAAAATGGAGAGGAAAAGGCATTGCTACTTAGACCCCTGACTACTATGACAATTGTCTAAGAGTGCAGAGCACGATTGAACTTTGTCGACAGATTCAATAGGGTGCATCTGCTCTGAGTATTGGGGCACTGGGGTGTTGATGGAAATGTGAAGCAAGGTTCGGAACTTCCACTACAAGGCCCTGAACCCGCCTTGGGTGTGCCGGCCGCATCTGCACGTCCCATTCTTCGGAAGTGGGTAGATGATGCTCACATAGTAGATGGACGACTGTTGATGTGGCCTGGTACACGAAGGTCTTCCTTTCAGAGCCCAAACATGTGACTGCAGGATTCTTGCTCAATAAGAGCAGGAAAGTATGCAGAGCCATGACAGGCATTCTGACTGGACACAACTGCCTAGGAGGACACACATATGTACCCAACAGGTGTTGTACAGGATGACCTCTGCTCATCCTACCTAGAAGAGGCTGACTCTGCGGAGCATTTGCTCCATGAATGCCCAGCGTTTGCGCGTCTCAGATATCAATGCTTTGGTTGGGATGTTGCACGCATGCAGAAGATAACCTCTTAACATAGACTTTATCAAGAAGTCTGAGAAACTATGGTAGCAGGGAGAAAAGAGTACAATAGGGTCTTTTGGACTGAGTGCTTAGTGGTGCCAATGAGTCTCTCCCCCAACCCACACACACATACACACACACATGTGGCCTAGTCACGCATTACTGCGCTAATAGCTTTGCGGATGATACTGTTGGTTGAGTGGCCACTGCGAAGCCCATGTTGGTGTTTCAAAAGTTGTTCGTATAGCCTCTTTACAGTAACTCTTCTAAAAATTTCCACACAGTATCAAGCATGCTGAGGGGTATGCTTTGCAGCCAGAGCAAGTTGCACCACTTTCCAACATGATGGACCCACGAGTGCCTCTCCACCACTGCTTGCAGCACTTTCGCTGGGGTGTTGTCTGGGCATAAAGCCTTTTGGTTTTTCATTCTGCAGACCGCACTTCGGAGCTCTTCTTCAGTAATTAAAGGGTCAACGTCTGAAAATAGCGTACATCTACCTCCAAAGTCCGGGTGACCGAGCCCGTCGGATACTATTTTGTAGCCATGGCTCCATTAGTCCCAATTCATTTCTTCGCAAATAGATTACCACATACACTTTTTTAGCTACTTTATATATATTACCCGTTCTTTTTTTTACGTTTTTATGGTTGGCGGCAAGTTGTGACGCTTCAGGTCAGCCAGCCCTACGCCTGTAAGCTGGAATTCTTCGCTTCTGTTTCCATGTCTCCTTAGTCCACAGATAAGCCTACTTCCCGATAATGACTTCCAAAGTGGCATCGAATCATCGCTCGCTCGTCGAATTTGGCGCATCGTGAAATTTACCAGAGTGTTTATCCTCAGGACTCCATCGCTACCTCTAATCAGCCTGCACTGACCTTACCAACAAGTGTTTACAACAGCTTCCTTTTGTCGAACTTCAAAATATTCCACTCAGGTAATATCCAGCTAGAGTTCTATGGGGAAGGCTTTTCTTCAGATCAGCAGAAGATGATATAATTGTGGTCACTTCCAGTGCACTCCTGCATCGCTCCCACTCCCTTTCCACTATGAACAACACCTCGGAAACTACAGTTATATCAGGAATGGATTCGGTGAAGTCTGGTCTTCGATAGGTTGGTGCCGATCCTTTTTTTTATCACGAACATACTTAGCCTGGACGACAGTTCTATAATTGGTCTCTCCCTTGCTTTTTGAGCTGGTATTATACATAAGCTCTGGTATTAAAGAAATGGGGCCTAAAAGGCTTGGAAAAGTACCTTGCAATGGTTCTATCCTTCTAAGGAATTCCCTTAATGGGATATTCGGTAAACAATAATAGTTGAAGAAAGTTTATGTCTTGGTTTTCAATTCACACATATCACTCGGAAGTTCCAATCAACTCAGACTTTTCGAGTAACTGCAATCCATAAGGTTGAATAGGTGGAAGAGTCTGAATACCATGTATCTGGATTTCTTCTTTGATATGGTTCACTGATCATTATAATTGCAAAAACTAAATGAGCAAGTAGATTTCCTTGGAGAGTCCATCGTCGCAGTAACTTCTTTTGTGCACCGAGCGCTTCTTAGAACGCCTTGCACGTTTCGGTTTGATATTTTTTACTAGCTAAATTTTTGAGAGTTGTATTTGAGGATAAAGTATTATCGTCATCGTCATAGCACTATAGTTTCCCTCGGACCTTGGCTTCAAACGGTTCTGTTGGAAAGATCTGTTCAACGACCACGTTATCCAGATACGAAATCCAAGCAGCAAAGCGCAGCCTGCGGCAATAGAATCAAACCAGCGTTTCTTTTTTTGTGGTTTCCTCACTGGCCTTCGACCGTTAGCTTTTCCCTCGAATATATTTTTAGGCACTCAATGCTCGTCTATTCGTTGTATGTGACCAGCCCATTGCAACTTCCGCAATCAGATGATGATGGCGAAATATGGATCGTCAAATATTTCATACAGCTTGTGGTTGTACCTTATTCGCCATTGGCCACTACCTTATTTTGGTTATGAAGGCCCGCCATTCGAAAGCGTTATACGTATGTGAGGGCCCAAGTTTGAAATCTATAGGACGATTTAGTTCTTTTTATTCTCTTGCATATGCTGTTGGATTTCAGTGTATGTCAGAACGGAGTATAAAGTTTTCTTACCGAGCTTTATTCTTCGTTTTATTTCGTCCGTTCATTGCTTTTTGTTGTCCTAAATGACTTAAATGTATAAATCATTTTCGTCAGAACGATTTTCAGGCCTACTTGTCTTGCTTCTTTGTCAAGTTTCCGCAGGAGTTCTTTAGCGGATGCGGCGGAACGTGAATCTGCGAATGCCACTATTTGGCTGGATTTATATAAAAGCGTACTCCTTTCCTTGTGTCGACGGGCAGCTTCCTTATCAAGTACTCAAGAGCTAAGTTGAACAGCAGAGAAGCCAGTCTATCGCCATGCTTTAATCTGACATTAGGCGTGCTTTTGTGCTCCCCCTATCCATAAGAGAACAGAACAGACGCATTGGAAACAACAACAAAAACTCATGTCCCAGTGATTTCACAGGGACAGGAGTTACTGTTGTTTCCAATGTGTCTGTACTATATAGCATTGTTCTGTTACGGATAGGGGGAGCAAAAAAAAAAACACGCCTATTAATGTCAAACGCGTCAGTCAGATAGTTGTTGATTCTATCTTGAGGAGATGTTAGCAAACAAACATATTTAACAAACAAACATTTTATTGGGCTTAAATTAAATTATAAATTTGACTTATACCTAATGTACTAACTTAATGTGTCTTAGGTCTAACAGTTTTAAAACTATATCAAGATCTTAGCCTAATGTAGATGTACGTTTTCTGTATCTCAAATTCTTAACCTAACTTATAATATGCCCAGTAATAAGCCCAGTAAAACCCCTCAAAAATTTCATTATTGGAGCAACACTAGGAGCGAATTAGTAAAGCGGAGTGAAGGAAATTTCGGATAGGGGTGTGATGACAGGGACGAAAAGTAAGGTTGCAGTTAGTTTTGTACGTATATGGAGGAAAGATTACGTCCAATTTCGTCAGGCCGTCGGAATATATTGGGCCGAATATGGCCTATTATATAGCAGCAACTTACCTTGTGGTGTAAGTAGTGTGTGGGATTCATTCAATGAAAAGATGTGAGTTTCTGAGTGAGAGAATCAAAGTATTGTGTAAGGCTTAGCACATTTCTCACTAGACTGTTGAGATGGTCAGGGCATTTGTCAAGGAATTTCAAAGATAGATTCGTAAGGAGCAAATTTATTCTTGGGATTTTGGCTGTGCTATAAAGAGTGAGATTGCTATGGAATTTGTAGGAGTTGGGTTTGCGGTGAAGATTGAGGCAATGTCGCAGTATTTTCCGCTCCGTTGCTGTCAGCCTCTCCATTTGGTGTGAAGAAAGATCAGACCAAACAGGAAAATCATGAGAAACGATGGGACGAACTAATTACTTAGAACAAGCAAGCTTGACGGAATTTTTGAGGTGTATGGAGTAGTGTATGTCGAGGTGGTGGGTGTCGTGGAATATCGGCTGTGTAGATGGCAAAGATGATGAGAGAAAGGACAGAATCTTGAAGGATACCAGCTGTGTTAGCATAGGGATTTGATAAGATATTGTTTGTTTTTACTGCCAAGGATCTATCAGAGAGGAAACTGTAAATCATTTTACACAAATGCGAATGAAAGTGTAAGAGGGCGAACATTTTATGTATAAGCACTTCTTGCCAAACGGTTTTGAAGGCTTTTGGATGTCAAGGAGACAAGCTATGATGGGAGTGCGGTTGTTTAGCTGCACTACCAGGAGTGTGTTCAATATTCTTGCTATAGCAGCTATTAGCTGCTTTTTAGCTGCTCTGGCTGTCCAATGTCAAGAGATAGCTGCTATCTGATGCTTGCTATTTGACAGTCGGGCTGTCCAAGTTTCCGGAATAGCTGCTATGGCAGCAGCTATTTGCTGCTCGCAGTCCGGAGTATAGCAAGAAAGTAGCTAAGGTAAAATGGGCGTGCGCAAACAGCTGACACATTGTCCAAAAGTAATTTTCGATTAGAAATTGAAATGGAAAGAAGTTTTTGGGATTTGAACAAACGGGATGAGCAATAAATTTGAAAATAGTGCTATCATAAACTAAATACGGGCTTTTAAACATTTCAACTCAACTCGAGCTTTAAGTTGGCTTTTACACAACGCAGCTCATCTTGAGTTTTTGAGGCAAGTATGGAACGCAAAAGGCCGGGTACGCTGATTCGTGTACCATCAAATTTTCAACGTTTCTTTTTCGATCTTTTTCACATATATAGGCTGGTACTGAGTTCGAGTTCACGTGAAATTTTGACATGTTTCCATTATCTGGTCATTCTTTCGAGCGAAAATTTTGACAACGGAGAAAAGCAGAGACACTGCTCATTCTTGACGGATAATATGTCAAGAATTTCACTTTTCGATCGATTTTCTTATTGGAAAGTCATTTGCACTGCTCAATTTTCAAATTGAAACACTAAATGTCACTTTTTCGCTCGAAAGAATGAACTGCACAAACTAAATTGGCGTGAAATGATTGACAACATGTTTCAGTGCCATCTATGTTTTCAAAGCGAAAGCAACTTCAAAGCAACTTTTCATGCGAAGAACACAGTACCAAACTTGCTTATTTTCAAGCGAAATTTTCGCCGAAACAGATTTCACGTGAAATTTTGTATGAAAATTTCACGTGAAATCGAACTCAGTACTATGCTTATGGCGTCAAAAGACGGGACTAAGTGAAACTTTTTGAATATGTTAGGAAAATTTTAATAGTTTCTGCAGCTGTATGCTGAAGACTCCGAAATACAATAAAATTTTTGGAGTGTAATGCAAGTATTGAGCTAAATCCACGTAAATAGAAAGATTAAAATTTAAAAAAAATTAAAACAAATTATTATTGATTGAGTTGTGCTAATTAAAGGCTGACCTTCATAGAAGCTCTTGGCTGTCCAATATCCATATATCCATAGCTGCTTCCCCTGGCTACTGCAAATTTTGACAGTTGCTAAGGTTATGTTATGCTATGCTATGCTTTTGGAGCAGCTATATCATGCACATTGAACACACCCCAGGTCAGCTTTTAGGGTTAAGCATGGTACTGAGTTCGAGTTCACGTGAAATTTTGACATGTCTCCATTATCTGGTCATTCTTTCGAGCGAAAATTTTGGCAATGGAGAAAAGCAGAGACACTGCTCATTTCTGACGGATAAAATGTCAAGAATTTCACTTTTCGATCGATTTTCTTATTGGAAAGACATTTGCACTGCTCCATTTTCAAATTGAAACACCAAATGTCACTTTTTAGCTCGAAAGAATGAACTGCACAAACTAAATTGGCGTGAAATGATTGGAGACATGTTTCAGTGCCATCTACGTTTTCAACGCGAAAGCAACTTCAAAGCAACTTTTTATGCTAAGAACTTAGTACAACTCTTGCTTATTTTCAAGCTAAATTTTCGCCGAAGCAGATTTCACGTGAAATTTTGTATGAAAATTTCACGTGAAATCGAACTCAGTACTATGCTTTAGGAGGGAATGATTGACGGAGTGTTTGGGGAGGTTAACAAATTGGAATTGGGGAATGACTTCGAATGTGTCACAATGGGACAATACCTGTTTCTTGAATACACATTCAAATATTTTACTCGCAGTATATAGGAGGGAAATGGGTCTGTAGCTTTCGGGTAAAGTTGGGTTCTTATTTTTTTTTGGGGATTGGAATAATATTGGCAGTTTTCCAACTGCTGCGAAAATGTCCATTGATAATACAATGGCTAAAGAGCATGGATACGAAAGGAGAAATGGAATGTTTGCATGTCCTCAGCACAACTCTTGAGATCATGTCGGGATCGGTGGACTTTTTATTATTGCGCGAATTGATGATGGGGGAGATTATGTTTGGAGTAGTGGAAGGAAGACTTCCGCATTCATTGCTTAGATGTAGAGTAGATGGAATGCCATGACTAAAGAGGTATTCATTACGAATGGAATTCAAACGAACTTGATTTATATTGGAGATGGTGTTGGAAACAGCTTACTCTGTTGTTGGACTTGGTGTCAAATTGGGATTGTATGAGCCGTTTGGAAGTAATTAGCAAGCGCATTAGTCTTGGTTTCGGGAGAAAGTGATTGAGAGAGAATGAGCCTCGTAGCAGGCATGGACTTGGCAAGGGTATGTCTGATGTTTCGTAATTCGCGAAACGTGTTTTGATCGAGGGAGATGTTTAAAATTTGGCTTTGAGGTGCTGAGCATAGAGGGCCTTGATTTGGTTACGGATCATAACGTCTAACTGTTTTCTTGAGGAGATGTTGTAGATGTCATTGTTATGTTGATTAACATTATGAAGTGCACCAAATGTAAACAATCTAAGCTATCAATTAAGAATTCTTTATCTCCTTCTAAAAACAAAACAGCTGGATACAAATAACATAACCCTACTCTCTGCATGGGATGTTTCAACGCATTTAAAGAAAATAGATTCGTTTCAATAATTGTTTCGAATTTAATTTGTCTTGCATTAATTCAAATTATTTCTATACAAATCAGAAGGTATAACGCAGCTATGTATATATTTATGAGATTGCTTGAATAACATTTTATCAAGAATTGGTCTGCATAGTTTTAATTGCACCCTGTTTTCATAAGTCTCCATGCAACGTATTCACTTCTCTTTTACTTCTGTTGATTCTCTTCAGTTGTTACTGAAAACTTTCCTTGAATCCCAAAGGGAAATTCTACATTTACAAACAAGCCCAACTATAGAGCTCCGGTTCTCCCTTATTTCTATACACGCAACCGAATGCTGTACGCAATCAACGTCTGGGTGCGGGAAATTTAGATGAAAACATATCTTTCACGTGCTTATCACAATTTCTGTTGCTGTTGGGAAAAGCGTCTAGCTCATGTGTGACGTAAACCAACACACACACTAATCAGTTTTCAAAAGCTCCGGAAAAACTTTCCCATCCAGTTATTTGCAGGCTGGTCTTTTTTTACCCCATATCTACTCAAGAGAGATGCGTGCGCGCTATACCAAAGCAAACGGCATATCGGAGAAATCAGGAAAATCAGGAAAATCGACAACGATACTGTTTGAATGGTGTACAGTGACAAAGGTCCAAGAAAAATTGTTGGGAAAACTTAGTTAGAGGAACGCGAAACATTCAGCCTCGATTCGATTCTATCCTCGACGCTGTAGTAGTCGGTGTCATGGAAGCTCTTGAGTTGCGAGGAAATTCGTGAAAATTAAGCAAAAGTTAAGTTCGTCTGCAAGTTCTGTATGCTAAGGAAAGTGAAAAACTGAAAGATATTTTCAATTCGCGAGCAGTTCATTCGTGATTCGGACGATAATTGTTGAGTGGAAAAACGTGAGCACAATTTTCTTAGTTTCTTAAGTGAGAAAATTCCCTCGAAACGATAATATAGCAACATCAACTGGAATATGAATCGAGCAACAGGAAAATATTGTGAAAATTTTCTATTTCCTTAAGCAACCCATTCTCGGAATAGTATTTGTCTATTCACTTCGGAATCCTCCCGTGAAAAATAATCGTGCCCATAAGATTCTGCCAGATTATTTCTGGTGGGATACAGTTTTTTTGTGAAGTGAATGGTTGAAGTGATTTGAAAAAAATATCCCTGGTGATCTGATATTAAATCCAGTGAGAAAATTTTGTCGAGAGTAATTCCCACTGTGGAAAATTGGTCTATTCGTGTCGCTCGGCATTAAAAATATGCAGGAAAAATCAGTGCCATGTATTTGTTGTTGTTTTGATCGCTTAGTTTCAGCAAAATCAGAGTAGAGTTCCGTGAACATTTTCCAGGGATAGTTAGCATACGGCGAGAGGTTCGAAAACGGAAGAGTTTCATGGGAGTCATACTGAAAATTACTTGTAAAAGATGAAAATTCATCGCTAGAGTTTATGAAAAAGGATACGCTAAGCTTTTCGTTGGTCGTGTTTGCTTTCTCGGAATAGTGTCAGTGTATCTGTGGTGAACTAAATTTCCCCTCGATGATAAAAGGATTAGAGTGAAGTAATTTTCAAGTGTGCGTCTACTCTTCGATTGGATTGAGCTCATTTCATATTGTGGTGGGATTACAAGGATTCATGTAGGCAACACAAAGCTCTATATGTATTTAGGGGAGCTGAGATCAGAGTTTTTAGCCGCATATAGAAGTTCTTAGCACACATGCATACTTGTGGTATACGTACCTGACATCAGCTGCAAATTTCTCACCTAGGAAGCTTAAAAGTGATTTTGGCGCGAAAGTAATTTGTTGCGAATGAAGCTTAGTTTGGGTGCTATGGGCGGATTTGTTCTGAAGCGCACAGGTTTTCACTAATTCGCGATAAGTGAATGCGAAATATGTGTGGAACGCAAATATAAGCAGCTTCAGTAAGATTTAGAATAACATCTGGTCATCTAGAAACCATCTGGATAGAGAACGACAAATCCTTGGTGGAAATAAACTAACTCGTGTACAGGATATACCGGACTGGTTAGTCGATTTAAAAGAATGGGAAACGTCTGCAGTTCCGGGCAGAAGAAAAAGCATAACGATGATGCATCTGAAAAATCCGAAGAGTAAGTAGTGCTATTCATTTATTAAAATCAACTTTTTGTTATGTTATAAGAAGTTGTGAGCAGATTTTCTGTGAATCCGGGTTAAAGCTTATTGAAACCGTAGAATGAAATTATGAATGCAAGGTAAAAATTAAAGCTGAGGTGGCAATCATGATATTCTTTTATATAAGTAGCATCGTCTGGAAGTCCTAAGAAAGTTTATTAAGTGGGTTGAATCGTATTAACATGTTTTATTCAGTGGCATCCTATCCACTGACATAACTGACTCATCGGACGTTTCACAAAGCAGTAACCTAGACCCAGTTCTATTTGCTATATTTGTACATATATCCACGACATGACTGCTTTTTTTCCTAAATCCATTTTAATTTACGCGCACGATTGAAATCCAGTTTCATCTGGTGATGATCATCAGTTTGAAAGCTAACAACTGACACCTCTAATTTTTTGTCTGAAATATTTACGACTTTTTTTAATAATATCCCCCTGTTTTTCACCGATTAAAAAGCTTCAACTTGTGTTCTTAATAATGGTTCGAAAGTAATTATAATAATCATCCTTATTTCGATTGTTGGGCCGGTAGGTTTTTTTTCATTGTTATCCCTGTGGTACTGCAACTGATTTTTGAGTCTTTGCATGTGATTTTCACTTGAAAACCAGTCAAATAAATTTTTCACTTTTAGAAAATGCCATTGGACGGTCAACCAAATTTGGATGGTAATAGCTATCCACACCTGCCCAAAGGCAAATTCACTGTAACGAATGGTGTCGATGCCAAACATTGCGACGAAATATATACAAAAAGGTTTCATTTAGAGTGCAGGAAAAAGTCTACTGAAAAGTTTGGGGTACTGTGCGAAACAAAAATAAAAGAAACTGTATTTGTGAGTCTGTTAAAACATACTTCAATAGTTTAAATGAAACGAGTCTCAGCTTTTTGATATTTTTGCTTTTAAAAGTCAAAGCAAAATTATCATTCACGGACTTTGTTCTTGTTGTCAGTGACCAAATTATTATATTGCTTCTAGCATAAGCCCTCGTTACATAGTATCGTTTCAACAATCGACTCTGACATGACCAAGTCAATCATGGATGTAACTCAAAAGTACCTTATCAGGTTTTTGCGCTGGACTTCTGTGAAGCCCACTGACATTAGGATGAAAGTCGGTATCCTTCGCTTTATATATTTATATCTTTGACGATTTATATCTTTGACATGATTTGTTTAAGTCTGAATTGGACGCACTCAGCAGTTTTGAAAGTGATTACTACTGCCATTCCATCAGTGTAACCCAATAGAAACACAAAAATTGGCATTTCCAAGCGAAGATGTGCCAGAGGTCATGAATGCGCAGCCTATGCTCGAGGGCACAAATCACGTCTGCCCACCTGTCTATTTTGGATATCTAGCGTCGATAGTGAAACAAATTATTTTATGTTGTGGTATCTCTTTTCCGCTCTTGCTACCACCCCAATCACTGCTGATATGGCATCAGCAGTTGAATCTTTTTTAACCAGCTGATTTAATTTCTGACATTAGCCGTGGCTTCAGCAACCGTCCGAGGAGCATCCTGCTGTGTCTAGCATGTAGAGTGCACGGTACGTGGATAAAATACTCTTTTCCCTTATTTATTAGCGTCAATCGGGAAACTTTCGCATGCGATGAACAGATTCCGCGACTAAAAAGGGTTTAAATGAATCCAGTAATTGCCGCAGCTCATTTCCCACTGTAGCATCACAGGCAGTGTGTCGATCAGCGTCTCATCCGTAAAGAAAAGAACGCCATCCCGGTTATCAATGATACTATCATCCGTTCTTGGTGGATGTGTTAGGAGCAGTGAACCGAATATGCACTCCAGGATTGCCACGTCTCGCATGCAGGATTGAAGAAATAACATTACTATGGACTACAACAAAACAAAATAACAGATTTAGTAAAATAAAAAAAAAGTTAATCCTTAAAAAATTCAATACATCCTCCCAAAGGTACTTAAACTCAAAGGACAAATGTAACAGAGGACCAAACTTAAGGACATTGTGCTTCATAGGAAGGCTTAACAAAGAAGAGTAAAAGTAGGCTTCTGTCCACGCAAATGGTATCAAGAATCACGAATGATTATTTGAAATATATACATATATAGCTTTAGCCAACTACTTCATGGCTGACGTGTGTGCTACAGAAAGCTTGGCTGCCCCCTGTCTATTCCAAGGTCGCTTCTTACACCCACATGCTGGCGTTTTCTAGTGCTGCCCGGATATGTCACGTAGATTTTTGTTTAGACATTTTTTTCTCCAGCTGATGCTTCCGGCGGTTTCCTATTCATCCTTCTCTTCTCCATCTTCTCCCAGGCGCCCTAAGGGTCATTTTTGACCCTGGTCTCCTGCATCTCTTCGAGACACGAATCTGCGATCCTTTTATTAACCCAAGGCTTAGTAACACCGGGCTTAGTATAGGCGTATCTGCGTGAGTTATCTGATGTTTCAGTCGCACCCGCTAGTACTCTATCTCCGTTTTTTTTTCTAATTTTCATAGCATACGGAGATTACTTGTAATGATTTCTCTGGTGTGAGCATGCCATCTTTTAAATGCTCAGATATATTTTTTTTACACGTTGGTGGCCTGAAAAGTCTTACGGAGAATCTACTGGCACTTTCTCAGCATCTCCTTTTCATCCATCCGCTCGCGTTGTATGTAGCCTCTCTTCGCGTTTGCTGGGGAGCTTCTTTATCCATCTATCATTTGTTTATTTATTTATTTAATCTATTTTAATAGGCTACTGCCCAGTTACAAAAATAAAAATACTAGAAAGAGCTAAAAAAGAATTTAATAGTTGAAAATATTAAGTAAATACATATTTGAAACTTCAACAAATCAAAGCAATAAGTCAACATGGTAAAAAGTGCAAAAACGGTAAAATAATCAAGCATTATAAGGAGGTTTAAGAATTAAATCTTTAATTTGAGACTTAAATTGAGAGAACGTTAGTGGAAAAGGACCAAGCTGAAGATCGTTGTGTTTCCTAGGGATACGCACTGGCGGCGAGTTGAAATACATTTCAGACCGTGCAAAGGGAAGGGAAAACATTAATTGACATCTATCTGATCGATTGACGTTACGTGAGCATAGCATATAACCGAGATCGGAGAGCATAGGGCAATGGAGTAGCTTGAAGAGCAAGCACTAACCAAGGAACACTCATCGGAAATCTAATGAAGGAATTTGGAATAAGGAAAGACGATCACTATACTCACAGTAAGAGATGTTGAATTTAAACAACAATGAGCGAGTAAACCTACCCTAAACGTATTCCACTGCACTGCCTCATTAAGATATTTATGACGGGGAGACTACACTTGACAACAATACTCTACGATGCTACGAACAAGTGAAAACACAGACGGAAAGAGGTAGAGGTGCAAGTAAAAGGAGCAGAGCATCTAAGGCTAAAACCGGACACACGGACGATAGCCAATGTGCTAGTCGAATTTGAGCTTTGGATCAAAGTAGACACCAAGATCCTTAAAATTATTAACAGTCGTAATAGAAGATTCGTAAAAAGTATAGTAATATATTGTTGTGTTTTATCTTTGAAACACCTTTCGTGGATTCGATATTCTCCATATTCGTGAAATAAAACAGTTTCCTTTTACACCACCAATTATACTTTCATTTAGACAAATAATTCTAAACTTTAAATCGCGTAAATTTTAATGATCGCCCTATTATTAACCGCACTATTAAAAGTTCGCGTTATAATTTCACACTTTACCGCTTTTCAAAAATATCCGCGCCCGGATATACTTAACTCGTATTCCACTGTACCAGACTTTCACTGTGTACAAACTCTCACTGTGAACTCACTATCGCAGTGTACTAACTAAACTGCTAATAGCCCGTTCACACTAGACTCTAAATCAGGCGATTTCGATCAGCTGATCGCTTTAGAGCTAAATCAACTTAAATCTACCTGATTACCCATACATTTTTTTCGGCTTCCGACCGAGTTAATCAAGTAGATTTAGAGTTAATCAAGTACAAATCAGGTACTATTGTGAATTTTTCCCGGCTGAATTGTTCTCAGAGCGCGCTGAATCCCATCCGTGAGAGGCACGGTAGATTTGAAGGAAATGTCATTCGAATTTCGGTCTGAAATAAAGAAAACTGAACAAAAACGGAAAATTTGAGTTGTACAAAATGAATAAATCATGCTCTTGCATGTTTCTGCACCATTTTCAACAACTTTCACGCAAAAAAAAATTGTACACTTAAATTCGAATGACATTTCTCTCTCTAAATCTCCTCATTCTAAATCACGTCGGGTAGTGTGAACGCTTACCTGATTAACTTGACAGATTCTAAATCTACCTGATTTAGAAGTGTAGTGTGAACGGCTTATAAGACCTCTTGCGGCGATATTTATAGTCGACTATCTGGTGTGGTGAATTGTTACATGTGTCTAGGCTATTCTGGATTTTTGTCGACGGTTTTTGATCTGGTTTCGAGAAGGCTATTGTAAATTTCTGTTAGCATATGAGATGGGACTGAGTCTTGGGTTCTCGAAGATTCTCGATCTGGCTTCTAGCGGGCTATTGTGTTTTTTGCGTTTTATCTAGATTGTTTTCGCTCTTTGAAATACATGTACAAGATATTTTTTGCCGTTTTTAGCTCTTTCTGGAGCTGATACAATGAAACATGCTTTGTTCGGCGTGCATGCAACAATATTAAGGCTGACATTATATACGTATAGGACATTAAATGACATTTGGATATGTTCAAACTAAGTGAATTTTAAGAGCACCAGTCGCACAGAGTACAGAGATCATTTTGGTGTTAGAGGCAGTCGTTGGTGGATTCAATTACTTTGAAAATCTTGAAGTCACCGGCAAAAAAGAGACAGGGAAAACGAATAAAGGGAGGAAG
Organism: Nemotelus nigrinus; assembly: GCA_947369275.1. Lineage (NCBI taxonomy): Eukaryota > Metazoa > Arthropoda > Insecta > Diptera > Stratiomyidae > Nemotelus > Nemotelus nigrinus. The sequence continues at coordinate 80,276,544 of OX376375.1, forward strand.
ATCATTTATAAAGACAAGGAATAATAACACTGAAAAAAATCCACATAGCGCCCAGAGCCATGTAACATAGCGCATTATTTATGGTCCCATACGCCATGTACATAGTACTCTGAGCAATGCAATATGGCTCCCAGCGCCATAATCTCAGAATCTACATAGCGCGTGGTGCCATGTTACATGGCGCAGCATTTATGGTGCCACACGCTATGCACATAGTGCCCTGAGCCATGCAGTATAGCTCCCAGCGCCATAATTACATGGCGCAAAAATTATGGCCCCACACGCCATATTACATATATGAGCCATGTAATATGGCTCATGGCACTCCAATTATAACTCGCAGCCATACTGTGTGAGGGGATCTATAAATGTCAGCAAGTAATACTTGAGTATCGTCGATAGATCGACAACATTCTCAATCGGCTAAGGGCGCATATTATTGAATGGCTCCTTCGGCGACTCTAAATGCAGCCACCGCCTGTTTGTTGCAAGCAAGTGACTTCTCCGTGTGCTCATTTATGGTAAGTAGCACTGTTTTGACTGATTTTTCCACGCCATGTACTATAGTCATCCACGCCATGTACTATAGTCCTTCACGCCATGTACTATAGTCCTTCACGCCATGTACTATAGTCCTCCACGCCATGTACTACAGTCCTCCACGCCATGTACTATAGTGCTCCACGCCATGTACTATAGTCCTCCACGCCATGTACTATAGTCCTCCACGCCATGTACTATAGTCCTCCACGCCATACAGTATAGTCCTCCACGCCATACAGTATAGTCCTCCACGCCATGTGTTATAGCTCTCCACGCCATGTGTTATAGCTCTCCACGCCATGTGTTATAGCTCTCCACGCCATGCACTATAGTTCTCCACGCCATGTAATATAGTCCGCCACGCCATGTACATGGCGTGGAAGACTATAGTACATGGCGTGTAGGCCTATGTACTTTTCGCCATGTATTATGGCGTGTGGCGCTATATTTTATCACAATCCCTAAATCGACTATGTACATGGTGCCAGAAGTCTATAAATTATAGCGTCTGGCGCCATGTGTTTTCTCAGTGAATGGACCGAGAATGGAGCCCTGAGGAACACCGGAAAGCGGACAGAAAGAGGAAGAGGTGGAGGAGCGCACAGCTATAGCACAAGAACGACCAGAAACATAGGATGAAAACCAAGACAAAAGAGGACCAGGTACCCCATAACTTCGAAGCTTTGCAAGAAGAATTCTGTGATCACCAGAATCAAAAGCTTTTGAGGAGTCGGTATCTAAAGCAGAAGCAACCAAGTTAGTAAAGGATATAAGATTAGAGGTGAGAGATCTGCCTTTGATGAAACCATGCTGTTCAGAAGCAAGGAAAGGATGGAGGAGGAGAAGCAGTCTGTTGTAAACCACTCTTTTAAAAACTTTTCCAAAACAAGGAAGGAAAGAAATGGGACGGTAGTTGGCAACACGTCTATCACAAGGTCAATCTTATCTATAGACACTCCTGCTGCATCTTGTGAAACCATTTTCAGTTTCTTGTCGTTATGTCCGTCTGGGTGTTTTTACTTACTCAGTATCTGACATTTTTTTTAATTACATATTTAAATAGATGCGCCTCAGAGTTTCAATCTCCGTTCAAATGTGGAGTTACCTTATCAGCCTAATGGTTGCCTATGTCAAGCAGGGAGGCCATGAGAGAGTTGGCACCAGCCTCCATGGGTCTAGTGCTCAGAGCCAGATCAACGCTTGTAAAGAACAAGGCAAATCGAACCTACAACACCAGCCCACTGGTGCGAATTACGAACGTCCTACGAAGGTTTTAGCAAGACGATTCAGAGTAACACTGTGGATTTTGAAGAAAACAATACACTTTCCTAGTTAAGAGCAATATCTTTGCAACTTTAATTGATGCTCATCGTAACATTAATACTCAATTAGGCAATTGTCTTTATATCGCGGCCATTTTGATTGACCAGAAGAAGGCTTTCGATACAGCCGATCATAAAATTTTAAGTGCTTTACTGACTGAACTAGGTATCAAAAGCACAGCTAATAATTAATTTTTCTTTTTGCACAATCGCTTAATCTTGTATGCATATTAGTAATAAAAAATAAAGAAAAGTTCAGCAATAAAAATGCATGAATATTGGCATACTCCCGGGCTAAAGACAGATTACCAAAATGATGAATTATTTTGCCTACATTGCCTAATTATCTATAAAATGCATTCTATCTCACCTAAAATGAGTCTGTCTCTATATGTCTCTATATGATTCTGTCTCTATCTCTAAAATGATTCTGTCTCTAATGCGATATTTATGAAAATATTAATGTATTGTTATAAAGGTGGATTAGAAGTATTATAGCAAGAATGAAAAGTGTATATTGGATCATGTGACACAAGTTGTAGTCCTTGGCCAGTTTCCTTCACCCTTAATGTTTCTGGAAAACTTCACCGTCTCTCGAGTATTTTATTCTGAGGGGATTTGAAAGATTACGTCATTTCAGGATTCGCATTCGACTGTCAAACAACATGTACATAATGCGAATACCCTTGTGATCCGTTGTTGAGCCGAGGCCATTTTCGGATCAAGTGTTTGCGGTGTACCTAATTCCTTTGATCCGCATCATAGTCCGGGTGAACATAGCTAATGAGAACCGCAATTATTGTTATCATCAGTGAGACGTTAATTCATTTTGAATTTATCAGACCACAGTTTATCAACAAACAATGCCCCAACCTTAGTCCCACATGAATATAACAGTATTGTGAACACGGAAACTTTCCCATTTCCATGACTTGACGTAAATTCGAAAGAATCTCAGAATTTGATCATAAACAATATTAATTTGAGGCAAATAAGATTCAAAACGCTATCGCATGTTTAATATTAGGCAATCAACTATTATCACTCACCTAAAAACGAATATCGAAAACTCATCTGCCTTGATAAGGTTGGAAGCGATGACAATGCTCCTCTAGCGCCACTTTCCTGCCTGCCGTTGAATATATAAATCGATTTTTATTTCTGAATCCTAAAATTAGTATCTAAAGTACTTCACCACATCGACACCGCACGTACCGTATGCAGTGTCGTAGCCCCTCCTTCAGCTCGCAACAAATTTACGTGCGCGTATCTACGCCCCGTGACACCGCTCCACCGTTTCGTGGAGCTCGTTCAAAAGCCCTTTCAATCAAGAACAACAACAACTACCTATTCATCCGTGCGGCAATATGCCCGTCTATTTTCAGTCGCATCGAATATTATTAATAAGTACCCGATCTAGATTTTGGGTAAAAAATAAATAATTGGATTTAATGAAAATGAAATACGAATTTGATTTCGAATTGATGGCGCTGATGACAAAAATAACAAACGAAGCTTGCATGAAGCGTGTAAGAGGGTGGAGTGAGACACGGCTGTGCGTACATACAGATTTGAATACTCTCGAGGGATTTAATCCTGCTAGATGGTAGTAGGTATCTAATTAGATTAGCATTGTGAAATTCGGGTGGTTGTTGAGATTTAACAAGGGCTTTAGTGAAATTGACATCTTTTTTGACATACATACTTCATCGACTTGTAGAGCAGAAGCAAAGTGACATATAATTAGTTATGTTAATGAAACATTCTTGGAATGCAAACAACGAACTGTCGCCAAAACACACAATAGTTGAGAAGAAATTTCGTTGAATTTTCATTTCATTCAACGCCCGTCTTAAACACAAGTTCTTCGTACAGCTGGGATTTAAGTCAAAACCTTTTCGTGGTTTTCCTGCTTTGACTCGATTCATATTTGCTTTGACTACTGGTAAATGTTGTTTTCACAGAAGATTTCTAACAACAGTTGAACGTCTTTTTATCCATGTATGGCTGCATGCGGAACACTCGACAATCACATACGATCAAACATATTCTAAATGACGTCAAAAGAGTTGAAAATGATGATTCTATATACATAGATGAGAACAAAGTAATTTCCAGCTATTTTCGAAGGTTTAATGGAGCAATGTTGAAAAGCAATGGAAATTATTCGCTCTGGATACCACTTCTAGAATCAATCCATTTCCATTCATTCTTTTGTCATACTAAGAGGAAAAGGTGGAGTAGCATTTAGCTCGAATTTTAGGATTTTCTATAAGCTCACAATATAGGAAAAGGTGGGACAGTGAATCCCTTCCTTTTCATTTATTTTGATTTTACCAGATATCTACGTATTAGGACACGGACAAGACGGAGCGACGAGAGCGACCAAAGCAGAAATGTGATAGTAGCGACGAGATCGATTCAGACCGATTTCTTTGCTCGACGCTCTCTTCGCTCCGTTGTGTCCGTAATTAATGGAGTAAGTATACAGCCAGTCACAAAAGTATTGACTGATTTCGCTATTGTTTGTGTGATTAAACTTAAAAGATATATTTATTTTTCAACATAGTCTTCTAACAAGTTAATACATTTAGTCCTCTTTTTCCAAACCCAGGATATCCTTAGAAAAAAATTTCTTTATCTTGACTGTCCCAAATTGCCTCAACAGCGGCCATCACTTCAGTATCATCTTCAAATTTCTTACCCCGAAGGTGTTGTTTCAGCCGAGGAAAGAGGTAGAAGTCAGTGGGAGCTAAATCTGGCGAATAGGGTGGGTGTTCAAGGAGTTCGAATTCTGTTTCTTTAACTGCATCCATCGCACTTGCAGCCTTGTGAGCCGGTGCATTATCTTGATGAAACAGAACTCCGGCTCGCAGTTTGCTGCGTCTTTTTTCCTTCATTGCCTCTCGCAATCTTCTCATTTGGTCTGCATAGTAAGAGCCTGATATAGTGGCTCGCTTTTCCAAATATTCTATTATAATAATTCTTTAAGCGTCCCAAAAAACTGATGCCTTAGTCTTTCCAGCCGAACTCGACACTTTGAATTTCTCCGGCGTCGGTGAAAAGGATCGCTTCCAAGTCATCGATTGCATTTTGATTTTTGGATCAAAATGGTGGATCCAGTCTCGTGCATGGTCACGAAACGTATCAAAAAATTCTCTTGATTTGTCTGGAACTTTTCCAGATTCATCCTTAAAATGTCGACTCGTTTCTTCTTATGCTCGTCCATGAACATTCTCGGTACCCAACGCGCAGATGCCTTCTTCATATGTAATTTGTTGGCAAAGATTTTTCGAACGCTACTATATGAGATCCTTGTAACCTCAGCTACATGCTTGATGGTCACTCTTCGATATACCAATATGAAATCATCTACTTTTTTTTACGTTGTCTTCAGTGAGGGATGTGAATGGACGTCCTTCGCGGTGTTCATCTTCTGTGAATGTTCTTCCCAGCTTTAACTCCTTGGCCCAGCGCGCAACGGCGGAATATGGAGGAACAGAGTCCCCTATTGGTTCCACCATGTCGCCGTATATGTCTGTGGTAGACAATTTTTTCAAACAGAGGTACTTAATGACAGCTTTAATTTCGTTTTTCTCCATTTTGATGTTCTCTCTTCGACAGTTCATATTCAAATGAATGTACCTCCCTGGAATCGTCGCCTATTTCTATGTTGTTTAATGCTGACTTAATGAGTATATGCGATAGTAAATTTTTTTTTTTTTTAATTCTATGCGAACTGGAAATAACCGATTATCATTACTTATTGATCGACCGACCATCTTATCTAAATTTATCGCAGTCCCAAGTTTGAGCAATTGTTACAAATGTGATCTGCGTTATGCCCCGTTTAAATATGTACATACATGGCAAACGTTTCGTGCGGACATTCGACAAAACAGTCGACGAGACGTTCACCAAGCCATAAGGTGAAGATAGCTCATCTTATGAAAGGATAACTATCTACCTACACGATATGCATATATGTTCACTTAAACCTCGCACCGTTCTGCATGGTGTGAAATTTAAGTTGTTAAATCATGTAGGGAGGTAGCATTTCCTCAGTTCATAAATTCGTTCACAATTATTGGAACATTGTGCCTTGTACCCATCCATACGCATGCATTTTGTCCGATATGATGCATCTTGCCCATGATTTCATGGGCAAACTAAACAGGTTTGTAAATAACATCGGACCTTTTTTCAAATTCCTTTGACTCAGTGCGTAGAACCGACAACATTTCGAGTGGCCGCAAACTAGGACGAGTCTCTCATAAGCTCTAGGACACCCTCATAAAATCCTCATTAAACCTCCATAAAGCAGACGAGAGCCGACGAGGTAGCCATTTACACTTTCGTGCTTGCCATGTTTTGGCATTTGAAAAACAGGTGAGAATATACGAGGTGACCATTTACACTCTCGGCTCGCCAAAATTTGCCGAGACTTTGCATTGATGTTATTTTCAAGAGAATTTCATGTGAACGTAACGGCCATAAAAAAATAGGCGAGACAAGTATCATAAAAGATGTGAAATGGGCCTCACAAAAGTATTGACTCACATATGTAAGAGTTCTTTGAATAAAAAGTAAATTTCGGAAATATGAAAGTGAATCCTTTTTATAATAGAGAAATGCTGACGAGTTTAGAACTCTCCAGTGCTTAAACACGATCATTTAGTAGCTTTGAAAGTAAAAATATGGCAAAAGGACGTAAAAGAGCCCTTGAGGAAAAAATGTGAGTGATATCCCTTTTCAAAAAGGGATATCATTCACACAAGAGCGCGATTAGCCAAAAAATACTGTAAAAAATATGATAAAAAAATTCACAGAAACAAACAGTGTGTGTGTACCCAGAAAAGGCCGAAATTTCGGTTCAAACTAGTGATAAAGTGCTTAATGTAATAAATAAGTGCTGCCCCTTTGAATACCTTCTTATCATTTTGGATACGTCAAGTTTGAAAAATCTGGATGAGGCGTTGTTCCTAAATTGTAGTTTTCCCATAGATTGTATATTTCCTGTATGTTCATAGTTATTAAAATTTTCCAATTTCCATTACATTTTATTTCAAATAGAAAAATTTGATTGTACGATTTTACCAAAAGCTCTGTTATATTTATCCACTACGAATTGAATTAACAGCATTTTTTACGAAATAGTTCGGCGTTCTGTTCAAAATGGGCATTAGTAGCTCACAAGTAGCTCAGAAACTACAAAACATGTGCGTGTGTGTTTGTGTGGGTTAGAGGAGAGGCGCATTGGCACCTCTAAGCACTCAGGCCGAAAGACCCATTGTACTCATTACCCCCTCATATTATAGTTTCCCAGACTTCTTGATAAAATCTAGGATCACTGATAGGGGAAAATAGGCGATCTTCTGCATACGTGCCACATCCCAGCAAAGGCATTGATATCTGAGACGCGCAAACACTGGACAGTCACAGAGCAAATGCTCCGCAGAGTCAGCCTCTTCTAGGCAGGATGAACAGAGGTCATCCTGTACAACACCTATTCGGTACATATGTCCTCCTAGGCAGTTGTGTCCAGTCAGCATGGCGGTCATGGCTCTGCAAAGTTTCCTGCTCTTATCAAGCAAGAATCCTGCAGTCACATGGTTGGGCTCTGAAAGGAAGACCTTCGTGTGCCTGGCTTCATCAGCAGTCGTCCATCTATTTTTCTGAGCATTATCTACCCACTTCCAAAGAATGGCACGTGTAGACGCGGTCGGCACACCCAAGGCGGGTTCAGGGCCCTATAGTGGAAGTCCCGAACCTTGCTTCGCAATGGTGTCAGCAATTTCATTTCCCTCAACACCACACTGCCCCGATATCCAGAGCAGATGCACCCTATTGAATCTGGCGACAGAGTTCAATCATGCTCTGCACTCTTGGACAATTTTTGAAGTAGTCAGGGGTCTACGTAGCGCTATCAGTGCAGCTTGACTGTCACTGCAAGTAGCAATGCCTTTCCTCTCCATTTTTCTTCCATTGCCCAACAGGCAGCTCTCAGGATAGCGAATATATCTGCTTGAAAAACCGAAACATGCTCTCCAAGAGACGAAGCCCATCTGTCATTCGATGAATGCAAATAGACACCAGCTCCATATAACCATCTGTCCTCGAGCAGCCCGTGAAGAAGATCTCGGAATATCCCCTCGTACAGAGATCTGGATCGTCCCACTCACTTCTGCTCAAGAGGATTACTTCGTACCTTCTCCCGAAATCGAGGAAGAACACTCGAGCGTCCGAAGGCATAGTGAGAATCGGAGAGATCTCACGCATCGAACCCCTAATAGAGCCGTGCCGCACATCGTCTTCTCCTACCCATAAGCTAAGCTGAGCTAGTCTATGTCGAGAGGAGGCAGATTGAGAAGCGCATCAAAGGCCGCACCCGCAATAGTGCTCATGGCACCACAGATACACAGTCCTTTGCAGCGTGGCTAACATTTAATGAGCATACAATAGCCTCACAATAGTCCACCACATCACGGATACGTGATCATGGGCCTTATGATTGCCATGTGGTACCAAAAGCTCTCTTGTACTCCGCAAAAGCGTTTAAAGCACGAGTAACCTTCACTTCCACATGGCTGTTTTAGAGAAGTTGTTTGTCCAAGATTACTCCAAGATATTTGACTTCATCTGAAAGTTGAATGGTTACACCCATCATATTTGGAAGCACTAGTCCTTCCAGTTTTCTTTCAACAAGTTTCGTCTTACCATGATTCACTGTTTGGCCGTGCATCGAACATCAACTGTCAATGAGATCTAATGCGCGTTGTGTATTTCTACATACCACATTCAGATCTTTACTGACAGCCAGTGTGGCCAGGTCTTCAGCATAAGCCTGCGCGTGCAGCCGTTATTGTTGCAGTTCGTTTAGCAGGGAGTCAACTGGCATACTCCACAGGAGCGGTGATAGGACTCCCTCTTGAGGGCATCCATTTTTCGCCTCCGTTCTTAAGTAGCAGTCGGATTCAGCTTCCGTCAGCAACAATCTCTGCGTCAGCATGTCATGTATCCACTTAACTGAGACGTTATCTACGCCATGAGCTTTCGCAGCTTCACATAGCTCCACAAAGGGAGCGCAGTCAAAGACCCCTTCAATGTCCACAAATACCCCCAACGCATACTCACCATTTGAGGTTGCTCCCTCAACTCTAGGAACCAGAGAATGAAGAGCCGACTCGCATGATTTTCTTCGCTGGAACGCATGTTGCTCATCATTCAAAGGGTTAGCCTTAAGCGCTCTAGTGCGAGTCTCTCCAGGTATTTCAACATAAACGAAGTTAAGCTGATCGGCCTAAAGCTTCTTGGATCCGAATAGTCATCTCCCTGGTTAAGGTATAAAAGCTACCTTAAACTCTCGCCAAGGTGACGGAACATACCCCAAGGCTAGGCATGCCCTGAAGATTTCTCTTAAGTATGCCTCCAAGTGGTCAATTCCCTCCCTAAGCCTAACCGGATATATACCATCCAGGCCCGGCGATTTAAAATTTTCAAAAGACATGATTGCATCCCTGACCTTTTCACTAGTGACCACAAATCTAGCTGTGTATCAGCACTTCCTACTGGTGCGAAGAGCAGGGAGTTTGGTCAGAGGTGCAGATGCTTTCTGCGTTTCAATCACCGGAACGTCCTAAAAAACATGTACCATTTTTTTACGTCGAGCTAAGTAGGTGAATTTCTTCAACCATCAAGATACAATAGGCCGCTGCTGAAACATCCTTTATTTCAATACTGAACGAATTTCTAAACTTAGCTGAGACTGGTGCAGAAGTTTTTGAGGAATGGCAGATGATTTCGTTAAAAAATGTTGTGAATTTTAATAAAGAAGCGGAAAAATCCTGGAAAAGCTTATATATACTTAGTCGACAACGCGTATAGCCTCCTTATGTTTCACAACGTAGATACTTTTTTCTTCAATATTATGAGTTTACTTCATAGTTCTGCGGCCTCTGAAAGAGTCTTTTCGCATTTGAATTTGCGGATAAAACAAAACTAACAGTTTTCTGAAAGAAACAGTTGAGTCTTTACTAGAATTATAAGAATCAAAACAAAAATATTTTTAGAATCTCCCGATTTTCATGCATCTGATACATTTTAGATTCTGATATTTTTTACTAATTTTTGAAGAAAATTAGTATCAAACTCGTTTCGCCGAAAATTCATATTTCTTTATACATATATTTATATATATATATATATATATATATATATATATATATATATATATATATATATATATATATATATATATATATATATATATATATATATATATATATATATATATATCAGCAAAATGATTAAGGGAGATAATCTCTGGAGTGGCCGATTCGATCGACCTGAAATTTTCGGAGGACATAGATGTATATAAAAGGTAGGTCCATGACTTGCTAAAATTCAGATACCCTAAACCTTTTGGTGGCGGCGAGCGTTTTAGTGAATTTTCAGGTACTCCTATATTTCCAAGCAGTGTAAATTTTTGTTAAAGTAAATGTTTGGGAGTGAAAACTTATTATGTTTTTAGCTTGCTTGTGATAAAAAGTTGGAAATTTTGAGCCGTGTGTGGGTGCAGCGTACCTAAAAGTAGGCAAGGATTTTTTTCCAAATTTTGATTTGTCATTACTTCTAACAAAAACATTGGATCATCGTGAAAATTGCTGAGCGTATTGATGTTGACTAAAATTTAACACACATGGATTTCCAAGATAGTGCAGGCATCCCTGTAGCTACGGCAGGCTCCTGAAAAAAAATTCTTCAAATTATTGACCCTCCTCAAAAATTTTGGATTTTTGACAAAAATTCAAATCATTAATAAATTTTAACCTTTGTCCATCATGTCAAATTGAAATATTCCAAATTCCGATTTGCACAAGAACGGCAACCCATCACCAAATTACCTCTATTTTCAGCACTCGAAAGTTCTGTTCACGAGAACTGACGACCGGATTATCCGCTCAAAATGAAATTTAAAGGACATGTTGGTATTAACTAGGACCAAGTCTGATAGAAGTGATTTTGAAATGCGGGCAACACTGTGGCAGTGGTACCATCTTGAAAAATCACTGAGGAAAAAAACTGCTTTTTGGCATATAACTTCCGATTCAGCTATCAAATTTTAACAAAATTCACACAATATTTGGACCTTACTCCAGACAATATTTGGTGATAATTTGGTTGAAGAATTAGAATCGAGTTGCCAGCTATGGTGATTTTTGTCTCCTAAATCTTGCAAATTTGCTCAGCAAAATAAAGCTTTTTTCCCTATAACTTCCGGTCCAGTCATGAAATCGAAACGAAGTTCACGCAGTAAATGGACCTTATTGTAGACCAAATGTCGTAGCAATTCCATAAAAAAATCATGAAAGGGCTGCCAGCTATGATCATTTTTGTAATTTTTTGGAATTTCTTTGCTAAGCGATTAGGTCATTAGATTTGCAAATGGGAATGATTCTGCAACGAAAATTAACAGCAGATATTAACGTTTTGAGAATTTGAAAACCCTTAAATTATTTTCACCCGTATAACTTCCAGGGCAGCGATTCAATCGAAACGAAATTCACAGGGTGGCTTTAACTTAATGTGAAGCATATTTGGTATATATTCTGCTTTGCTGCTAACACAGGGTAAATAGCATGAGACATTTTCGTAAATATTGCATCAATAGATGCTTCAAATTACATACTGATATGTAAAGCATTTGCAATAAAAATAAGAAACCAATTTTTAAATTTTCCGAGTTTTGAAAATTTTTCGGATGGCAGCCTCAAACAACGTTTAACCGTTGAAATTTTCGACGAATCCTGCGATGAAAACGAAATTCAAAGGATAAGTTTATTTGATTATGAGCTTGTTATGGTAAACTTATTGCTGCTTCGTTGGAAAAGTGTTGCCAGCACTGGACATTTTGATCATCTATGTTATATGTTATTTTTCATCATCTATGTCACTCAGAGACAATTTCTTCGAAAATCAGTTTTTTAGCAGTTCTGATGCACCAGACTTTTTCTTAAATTATTGAAGGCTAATAAGCTATTTTCATCAAACGAATAGAACATACTATCAAAACTGTACGGAAAGTTGATGCTTATTTTCAAAAATTATCTCATGAATCTGACTATCAGTAACGACTCAATCATTTCAATCAATGTAAACAAATCAATTTAATTTGTCTATTAACAGTCATTGCGTCGTCTGAGGCGTCTTTCGCTACCATATCCCCACAAAACTACGTATTCGTGCAGAAATACGCATTCGACTGGCGTCACACTCGTAAAACAAGATGTTACAAAATAACAAAACGAACACCGAACACCACGAATGAAATGCGTTTATAAACGTTTTTTTCTGTTCGGCCTTATCACAATTTCTCGCTTGAATAAAACTATTTATGGATTCTTCTATTCTTGGTGTTCTCGTTCGATTGTATTGTTAAATCGTCACCGTTCCACATTACCTGAACACAAAACAATATTTAGTTCTATTTAGATCCAACATAAATGTGCCTAAAACATGCAAACATACTTACATTACTAAGTGCTTGTAGATACTTATGTCGAGTACATACGATGTAGGATGTTGCGTCTAATGTATTTTATTTGGTGAAGAAAATCGTAATAGATGTTATTACCATTACCTACCAAACTATTAAATAAATTTATAGCGCAATGTTATTTATTGTTAAAGTCAGGGATGACGGTGAGAATGTGTCATATTCATCGGTACAGTACACAAATTCAGTCGTATGTACGTAGAAACATGAAAAAGCCATTTTTGCAGGCGACGTACATTAGACGTGTAGCATGTAGATAAAAAGCAGAAAATTCTTTTCGGATGAAGCAAAAACAGAAAATAATTGTTTTCATTATTTCACAGACGTCAGGTCTGAAGTGAACATTTTCCCGCCGAGTGCTTAGGGTAGCCGGTGTTTCCTTGTACAAAATGCTGTTGTTGTTTCGAAAATGGACAAAAGTGTTCAATTTTGTTTTTACTATTAAATCGATTTTCTATTTTCCTTGTGTTTTAAAAAAAAGCACTTATGGATATGATATCATAACATGGACTGAATAATATGACTTGCAATCTGACTCAAGACGAAGCTCTCAAAAACATCAACCAAGACTCGAGAACTTTCGTTTTTGTCGGTTTTAAAGACTTTGATTCTGTGGATAATAAAGAAGTATCGCAAAGAATATTTTACACTTGAACACTTAATTTGATTTGCAAGTGATAGTATTGTTCCAAAGGAAAAACACTTCATTCTTTGAGGATCTGTATTAATATCCAGCCATCATTAGTAGATGTAGATATTTTTTTTCCCCCTATGACAATGCCAAAGCTGAGGGGAGTACCCTTTGAAGCGAATGCTTAGCTATGGGGGAAGCCAATTTCAATTAATTCCATCGTTCTTTGAGTGCCACACTTTATTCTTATTTTCAGAAGTGCTGGTGTTATGCCCAGTTAACGCTAAAGCAATTATGTGGCACGTAATTAGTGGAGCGCTGGTATTATGCCCAGTCGCCGGCTCTTAGGACAACACAAGACGAGTAAAGACAACCATGAGCATACGGCGGGATTCAAAATCGCGGGCAGTAGATCGCTACTTTGGAAGCGCCTTAGCGCGCAGATCTACCAACCTCTTCAACTTCTTTTATCGAAAGTTGTAGTTGGGCAAACAATTTGGAAGATGATATGGAGAACTAGCGGTGTTTTCAATTATTAATTTCCCACGTTCATTTCTTATGATGATTGTTCTAAAGGTCGGCAATCTTAGTGATTAAGTTCGACCTGCTGCAACTCCTTTTTTAAAGACTTTCTTGTCTCACAACACGGATTAAACTGGTTAAAATAGCATCTAAAGTAAGTATATTAGCTATTGTTCTAAATATTGCACTTTAGATTTCGTTTTGACGAGTCTGATTCTTGTTATGAGACAAAAAAAAATTCTGGGTGGCTGACTTTTGGAGCTGCCCGACATTAGGAGCATTCACCCTTCTTGATCAACAATCCACAACTGGTGGACCGATCAAGGCCTGCTACAGTAAAGAGTTCCGGTGCTTAGGAGTTGGGACTATGTGCATGAGAGTCAAGACTATGTCTATAGCAGAGTATCCTCTAATGTATGGCAAGCCATAATCAATTTGTCATATGGCCTTGAAACTATATTTTATAGCTCATGGTACTATATATATATACCTAGTAGAGCACTGCACGAGACCGTCCAGCATCGTGCGATTACGAGTACGAATACTCATTATACGATTAACACGATTACCTCGTGTGTACTCGTACTCATCACGCAGTTCACAGGCCGCCTCGACTAGCAATTTCCCATGGCATAACATTTTAAATTGCTAGTAGAGTCTACCTATGGTATGCCATATTTTACGGTCTGCCATAAATGGTAGGCAATATGGTATGCCATTTGCTTGGCCATTTGCCTGGCAATATTTTGACAGTACTTGATTTCAAAATGGCGCTGAACCGTGAGAATGCTGTATTTCTTATAAGAATATATAGGGATTCTGAATTCAAAGGGATTTTTAGATCTCATTGAGCAATGAAAATAGTCTACAGAATATTAAATGGTGGGAAATTGCAAAAAAATCGAATTTTGATGCGGAATAGTGAAATTATGTATATTTATTTTATTTAAAAAAGAAATAATTTCAATTTTGAACGACGAGTAAATATATGAGACTCCCTGTTGATGATTGGCGGATTTTTCAAATGACTTTTATCGCATGCCCCTTCGTACCCCAGCAAATCATATAATAGTTACATTTTCGGCTGAAATTTCACCCGCTTATCCAAAAAGTAATTTATCCTGCACGTCAAGATTTCGTAAAGGTTCAGTTAGCGAACGTGCGTCGCGTCCGTCGCGTCCGCTGCGTTTTATGACCGGACGCATCGATGATCTTTGAGAGTGCGTCGCGTCCGCTCCGTCTGTCAAAGGCAATGGTGGTCAGTTTTTATTTTCGTGGTGTAAAATTCATATTCGAACGCGGGAGTAGTTTGAGCTGTTTTGTAATTTGTTGGTTAGTAGCTAAACATATGAAAGAAGCAATGTTTCATCTTAATTGCACAGTACGTATTGCATATTCAGACATTTTTTTTCTACTGCAAACGAAATATGTTGGCAGTCATAGGTGGACATTGGTATTTTACAAAAAATATTGATAAATTTTTATTTATCTGGAATTATTCATCCACCAGGGGAAAAGAGATGGCATTCAATATTAATACAATGACTACATAATTAATTTAGTATGGTGCAATAACGTAAACACTTGTTTTACATTTCTACTCGGATGTTTGGTTTCGGAGTCAACAAAATTTCGAACTATAATAAATTACAGCTACTATTATTTTTGTCGCGTTATTTTCAAGCTTGCTATTTATAAAGTTCTCACTGAAGCAACAGTTGCGAAGATAAATGAAAGACAAGCTAATTTAATGCAGACATCAATTTAATCGGTTCAACAAACGTTGACTGTTTTTTGAACGATCGGTAAATTAACATTATTTTACCAGATATATTTATAACTATAAAATACGCTAATTAACAAGTTCTACAGCATCAACATTCGATTAATTAAATATTTCAGGAAAATGATTTATCTATTCCACAAAACATTTTGAAAATATATTCACCTTGAAAAATTCATAGCTGACAGAATGCCTTGCAAAACACTCACCACTCATTCTAAACTCACCTTTCTCTCTCTCGACGCGTCCGAAGATGAAGGTTCAGTTAGCGAACGTGCGTCGCGTCCGTCGCGTCCGCTCCGACTGAGTTGAATTTCTCAGTTTCCATATACTTTACATTGGAAGACGCAGCGATAGTTATCCAACCGGTGCGTCGGACGCGACGGAGCGCAAGAGATGATCAAATTTCATCTTCGGACGCATCGAGAGAGAGAAAGGTGGGTTTAGAATGAGTGGTGAGTGTTTTGCAAGGCATTCTGTCAGCTATGAATTTTTCAAGGTGAATATATTTTCAAAATGTTTTGTGGAATAGATAAATCATTTTCCTGAAATATTTAATTAATCGAATGTTGATGCTGTAGAACTTGTTAATTAGCGTATTTTATAGTTATAAATATATCTGGTAAAATAATGTTAATTTACCGATGGTTCAAAAAACAGTCAACCTTTGTTGAACCGATTAAATTGATGTCTGCATTGAATTAGCTTATCTTTCATTTATATTCGCAACTGTTGCGCTTAAAATTTTATTGATAATTTTCCAAATATAGAATGCTTGAAAATAGCGTGACAAAAATAATAGTAGTTGTAATTTGTGACAATTCAAAAGTTTGATTGATTCTGAAACCAAACACCCGAGTAGAAATGTAAAAAAGCGTTTACGTTATTATGCTTTACTTAATCAGTTAGAATATGCAGCCATGATATTAATTAATATCCTTCATACGATTGTATGTCGATTTAAAATAACCATTTATTTCCCGATCGACTTTCGTCGGACGTACCGACCACCTTCTTTTCCTTTTAATGTTCTTGTATTTCATATACAGCATAAATAACATGCTTAACATTTAAAAAAACTCTCGCATTCTACAATTGTTTACACACCACGACAATAATTTAATTCAACACCTTCCACTTCGACACACGGAACGCACGCACGAACTGAACAGACAAATTACAAAACAGTTCAAACAACTCCCGCGTACGAATATGAATTTTTCACCAGGAAAATACAAACTGACCACCTTTGCCTTTGACAGACGGAGCGGACGCGACGCACTCTCAAAGATCATCGATGCGTCCGGTCATAAAACGCAGCGGACGCGACGGACGCGACGCACGTTCGCTAACTGAACCTTGAAATTTGATCATCTCTTGCGCTCCGTCGCGTCCGACGCACCGGTTGGATAACTATCGCTGCGTCTTCCAATGTAAAGTATATGGAAACTGAGAAATTCAACTCAGTCGGAGCGGACGCGACGGACGCGACGCAGGTTCGCTAACTGAACCTTAAGTAGCAGAATTTCTCCGCTCTGCACTTCAAATAACTCCTTAAGAGCATTTGACACTCAGATACAGCGCACGTCCTTCCCGCTCAGAGCCATTTTCGAAATGAAATTGGATGCCATGAAATTGCCTACGCACAGATGGCATACCATAAATTTGACAGTCGTTGCCATCGGAAATGGCAGAGTAAATTGCCAATCGAGGCCCGGTGTCAGTACTCGCATTGTTCCGCACCGGCAACGGCGAGTACAACAGTGTTTGGCATCGGCGAGTACAACAGTATTCGCCATCGTTTCGCATCAGCATCGGCGAGTATAATCGTATTTAGCATCGTTTCGCATCGTCATTGTCGAGATTTTGCTTATGCTTAAGGAATGTATAACATTATATGAGAAGGTGAGAAATGTGACATTAGACAAATACAAAACAGAAAGTCCACTTTATTACATAAAAATAACGACATAACGACAGGGGGCTGAAAGTACGTGATTTATTGATGGAAGAGATTGGCAGGGAGTGAAGGGTTTACCATCAGCTGGCACGTAAAAAGAGATAAAACCAAAATATGTTCACTGCATCACATGCGAGAGTGAGAAAATATACTGTCAAACTACAGGTGAGAATGTATATATCCGTGTGAGCTGATAGGTGAGAGTGTGTTGGCGTGCGAATAATCCCATCAAGAAACAGTAAGCGCAGCGAACATTCACTGGCAGCAAACGAAATTCCCTGTATTGGGTTGCATAAAAGTGTCGGAGATATTCCTTTTACTCGCCATATGGTATCGAAAGTAGTATTCCGCGTTAACTACCTTATCGCTTACCATTTTAATACTCAGAAAATACTTTAAGAAAATCAATATTGCATAAATCGCCATTCGTTAAAATAGTCTCTTTGGCAAAGCACATGTGAATTGCCTTGTGGGAAGGAGAAACGTATTTGATCGTAGCAGGGTTGCTTGGCGGGGTACTTTGTGTCTTTTTCCAACTTGAACTTGGATATTGCTATCTACTTCTCGCAATTGTTTCGCAATTCACGTACTTTCCGAGCTATATGTAGTTCTTAAGCTATGATAACGACTTATCGCGCAAACCTGAAGATTATTCACGATGCCTACTCGCCGATGCACGATGCTACGATGCAGTTTTGGCTAATATTACTCGTAATCATGAAGCAAATATAATCGGCGATGCATTGCCGAAACGATGCCGAGTATGTACTTGCATCGTACAGTCGTATACTCGGCGATTATTTCTCCGATTACTTTTTACGTACTCGTGCAGTGCTCTAATACATAGCAAATGCGACCACAATTGCAATGCTATATTACACAGGATTATGATCTACATAGATTTTATCAAGTGATTTTATCTGTGAGCTATAATTTATAGCTCAGGCTAATATGTACATATTGTATTCGGCCATACATAGGAACATGCGCTATGTGGATTTTTGTTAGTGTACAAGTCATGGTTATAACGTTCCCAAAATCGAACTTCCACATATACACTGTCAACAAGACTTTTTTCCTTAATTGCGACTGAGAGTTCAGAGTGTATTTTGCTGAGCACTCAAATCTCGGATCAATATAAGACTATAATCTTGCAGTCTGTGCATTTATGGTCGAATATCAATATTTAAACGAATTGTAGTTGAAGGAGAGAACTAACTCAAATTGGTTCTCCACTACCCTGATTGTTCAACCAACTCTAAACGTTCTTCTTGCATATACTTCGTCTTTCCCCTCATGTGCAGCCCCGATTTCTGTGACCTTCTTTATGAAGGATTCTGATGTAGCTAGTTCAGATCTTCCAATTATGTCTGTATAATCTATGTAAGCCAGTATGCGTGTGGACTTGGTGACAATAGTAGCTCTTGCTGACGTACCAGAGTCCTGGATTCCCTGCTACAAAGCCAGATGAAAGAGCTGGGCCAGGCCATCCCATTTCATCGCCTGTCAAAGATGAAGATCGGATCAAATTTTATTTTACCTAAGAAGGCATGCTGATATTATCCGGTGTTGTTTTTAGCGTATGGGACAGTCCACTCTTGGTAGATAAAGGTGAGTATTTTTAGACAGGTTAAATTAGATCTATTGGTCGGTGGAAATTCAAGGTAAGAGTTCAAAAATGCAGTCCAAGTGGTGATCGAAGTACACAAACCTTTTTGCGATATAAAAGATGTCTCTCAGCTTCTGCTTCATCATGTGCGTGAGGTCCACCAGTGAGAGTTCACCGAAGTAGTGTTGTCTGGTTTTCTCCAGCAGTGACGCAAAATATGTTGTATTTTTTTTAGACTCCCGGTTTCAGATACTTCCTATAAGTGTCACTGGTTAATAATTGCAGTCTCTTGGCATGCACCACATTAAGACAGTTGCCAATAAAGATGGCGATCAGCTGTTTCCAGTCAGTGCGAGTCAATTCAAATAGGCATCTTTCAGATCTGAGTTGCACGACATCTGCACACCGCAATCTGCATCATATTGAAATTGATCAAGCACTTAACCGTTTGGATAGATATTCGAATGACTGCCGATCAAACTACAGAGGCTACTCCAGCATGTTATCCTCTTTGTTGCGACTATCACGCAGAAATATACGTAGTTTAATGTAAAACCTGCCGCAAAATGTATTTGGCTGTAGGATATGGTCAGTTATTTACTATTCCACTTTCTGCATAACTTAGTAAAGTCTGAATTGGATGAACTGGAAGTAATTATGGCTGCCACTTCATCAGCTTAACCGACCAGAAACATATTCGTTGGCATTTCCAGGCACAGCAGTCCAAGGGTTAAGTTCGAGAATTTACCCCTGTATTGCCTCTGAGGTGATAAGTCTCCTCTGAACACCTTCATTAGAGTCGAACAGCAGCGACTGGTATCTAAGGTAACCCCGCATTATGCCTGACTAGTAATGAGGAAGTTGGAAGCTGTGCTCGAGCGAAAAAAGGAAGTTGGTACACCGCACCGCATTCGACATTTTGGACATCTCGATTCACCAGCAAAACAACTAGTCTGACGTTGGCATGCTTCCTCTGCTCTTGCTATCGGGCCAATAACTACTGAGGAGATGACATCTTCAGTTGAGTATCCTTTTTGAAGCCATGTTGTCCATCCGATATTTCACCAGTTGGTCTTTTTACTGACAGCAACCGCTCGAGGCCCTCCTCCATCCTGTTTAGCACGCAGAGCGGATGGTAAGTAGACGGTTTGTCCGCCTTTTCTTTTTCCTTATCGATGAGTGCCAATTGGGCAAATTTTCATGGCGGTGGAAAGGTCTCCACCACAAAACGTAAATAACTCCAGTAAGAATCACGTTTGACTCTCCGTTTAAATTTTAAGTGCTTCGACCGGCACCAAATCAGGGCCCGGGGCCTCCTTATTCCTCATTTTAGACACCTACACTGCACGTAAAGAGAGAAACGTTCCCCCCGATGGGCGATGATGTTGACGATATCCTCAAGGGCTGTCCGTCCCTGCGAGCGCTATACCGCATGTAAAAAATGACCAGTTTGTGTCCCTCATCTCACAGGTCCCTCAATGCTACGGGTTCCTTCTCTAGTAATCTTCACGGCAATTTGAGCCTTCTTCTTGCGGAGGGATTTTATTTGAGGATAAATTAATGGTATATTTATTCAGAATCGATTTTTTCAATAGACTTTTTCTTATTCATCAATTCAATTCAACTCCAAAAAGTGTTATTTTGTAAGAGAAATATTTCAGAAACGTTATTCAATCAAACGAATTGAGTTTACGAGCAACGTGTAATTAATAGCGCACATGTACGCTTGTAAAAATAAATATTTTATAGAAAAAGAGGTCATCATTTCAATATCAATTACACATGCGAGCGATTTGAATTGAAAATGGAAAAATGAAAACATAGTAATAATTTGATAGAAACAAGTTATTTGAAAATATAAATGTGTTGAAATCAAAATTTTCAATTTCATAAAAAAATTGTAGTTTATAAGAAAAAAACGATACATTTACATTAAAAAGTTTATTTATTTTAAATTTAATTTACAAAAATGAACATGGTCCGTACGTCATAATTCTTGTCACATCAAAAGTATATATGCCGAAACAGCATTCCAATAGATTAAGCAAACATGAACACCTCTTCCACATTCAAACATATATCATGACAGAATACACATTGCACTGTCTGATGTTTTATTTTAAATCGAAAGTGGAAGTTTATTTTCAGACAAAAATATTCACAACAGATGTGAATACATACAAAAAATTGTATTTATGATTGCAAGAAAATAGAGCAGAACAGAGCTCGATATCGCGCTCAAATTCATTTTCTTGAACAGTTTCCAGACATACACTCGGAACTTTCAATCATATATTAATTTTTTTTGTTTCTTGAATAATTTCCGTGGTCGGTCGAATGTATTTTCTGGTTATGTCAGATTGTATTATCGAATAAATTTAGATTAGTTGCATATTAAAGGTCAGTGAAGTAATTAGCGTTTCATACTATTTTTGAACTAAAACATTGATACTTGCATATACAGCACAGCAGATTTGGGAAAAAATAAATTCTTATTTAGTTGGAAGGTTTTTATAAATAATTTAATCAACATTTAGCCAGCGGTATTTTTCAACACATTACAAAAATGAAATAAAAACCAATACACCTAAATTTATGAATACACTGTTCACATAATGTTCATTTTTATAGACTAAGTCGATTAATCTTACGCACAACATACACTCGAATATATATCTTCAATAATTTTTTTCACATCACGTCATGAAGCTCCGCTCCCGGGAAATAAATCTTTACCATGCGTTTATTGCCACCAAGTTCGTGTAGCAACAAACATCTTAAGATGAAATACAAAACTAGCCACGAAATGGAAAATTCTAAAATAATCAGTGGAAATTGACACTTCTCAAGCCATCTAATAAATCTGGTACACAAACCACAAGATATCCCAGAAAGATACAAAATGACGGCGATACGAGCGGCTATTCGTTTCCATGTATTTTTTCAACGAAACCCCCTCCCTCGAAATCTCTTCTTCATACTCCCTGACAGCCTGACATAAAAACCATTATTTATGTTCATTCGAACCGTACGTGACGTCAGAAATGACCCAAGAAAAATGTCAGTCCCTATAGCACTTGCTCCCGTCGCGATCTAGTATCTTAAGTAACAGATTGTCCCTGGATGGATAAAAAAGCTCAACGGATATTATGACGTCACATACGCATACATTTACATGAAGGGGAGAGGGATTAATTATGGAGTCTGCCACTGTTGTGTTATATTTACTGAGCTTTTTTTCATATGGCAACGTCTTCGAATGAGGAGGAGAATAAATGTACATGCTATGAATATCTCAGTGGCGAGATACCGAGCGGTCTAGAAAGCTAGAATGGGTTCTGGCTATTTAGAATTGCACTTTCTCAAAGATTACCTATGCATATTATATATTCTTACTTACCCTGAAGGCTTTCGTAGAGAAAGAGGCGATTGCAGCCAAGTTATAGTTTAACGGTGTTGCTGTTGTCTGAATTTATTTATTGTCATCAGGATATGCTGATTGTAGATAAAGAAGAACTGAACAGGATATAATCATGCAAGCGTTTTTTTTTCTAATTCAAGTCTAATTTCTCTAGCGCTTACCAGCCGATTTTCGAAGAAAAGGTAGATGAATTATGTAAATTTTGAATTCTGGTTCTACCAAAGATACAAAAGTATGTTCAATCTACTCTATTTTGAACCAAACATATTATTTGGATTCCGTTTTGATCATTAGACCAAATCAAAATCCACTAGACAGGCTGGGTTCAAAATAGAGAGGAATTACATCGGAAGTCAAAAGAGCTAGATAGATTTTGAGGTTTATCGCCCATTTATTTGATTATTTATTTATTTATTTATTTACATAAATTCATCGCAACAGAATACAAATTCCAATTATGGCAATGATAAATGAAAAAAAAAAAATAATATAAAATAAAAGATTACTATTTACAAAAATAAAATTCAATTCAACAATCTAATGTCCATACGCTCAGGTCAAGTATAAATGCTTTAAAATGACTTTTGAAGCTATAAAACGATTGGGGCAGAGATCCAAGCCCCAATTCATTATGACGTCTAGGGATTCTGACGAAAGGATAAAAGAAGTACACATTTGTACGCGCGAACGGAACAGTGAAGACTTCCTGAGACCTTCCTGAGTGGCCACGTAACGAACTGGGAGGTCGGAATGAATCGGTGAAGCCATATATAATACCTCGCTGCGATTTGAACAGGAAGCACTCGGAATTTGAAGAAAGGACAAACGGGAAACATATGAGGAGTAAGGGATATTATTACTTCCATTATAGGGAGTTTATCATATGGAAATTTAATTGTGACATCTCTTAGTATAAAAATGACGAATATGCTCGGTGCTTCTAAAATCGCAGTCAAAAGATTTATTAGATCTGCCTCACGTTTGGACCAAACTACTTTATGAAATACGTTATGTCAATCACGTCAGAATTGACCATCATATAGAATAATTTAAAGAGGAGGCACTCATCTACGAAAAGGCTGCTCGATTCCAGAGAGGGAGAGTGAATAAATAAAAAGCGTTTACTGTAAGGACGGTAGGGAAGGAAATTTAAAAAAAAAATTTTGCGCATCGGATTTGCTAGAAACAAAGATTTTCGAAGACAAGTCAAGGAATCATATAGGTTTTGGAAGCACTTTCTGTCAAACGTACTCCTTATTACAACTAACTAGTATCGAAGGTCAAGTACCGCAATTGATCAGCCTCCTGGAACATAAAAGATGAACATGCTCAGTTCTGGCAACACTTTACCAGCATTGCAACCAAAATTCTTGCACAACTGTTCCATACCAAGATCAACCTACTCTGTGAATTTCGTTTTCATCTGATGACTGCATCAGAAGTTACAGGGATGGGAAAAAGTTTGGAGTTAGGATCAATGAAAAATTTATTTTAGTATCTTTATTTTAGTATCTTCCCGATTTTAGTGAGTAGGAGAGAGTCACTAATTAGTGTGGCATCACAACGGGCCTCTTTTGTGCCTACGTGTGTCGGACGACAGACCTCTGTAGACCGGCAGCCACTTTAACCTAACCTAACCTATCTTCTGGTACGAAAATAATGAAAATGTCTCGTACTGAAAACTCTTTGCTGGTCTCAAAATCAAAAGTTGACCTACTCTCGTTTCAGTCCGATAACTGCGTTGGAAGTTATAGGGGTAGAAAAAATTTTAGGGCTACCATCCGGAAATATTCCAATTTTATAAAAATTGAAACATTGATTGTTGTTTACACAACATTTGAAAATGTAATGAAAGCATCACTTATATTCAAATAAAATGCCAAAAATTGGTATAGCTGGCAGCTCTATTCTAATTTTTCAACCAAATTCCTACCAGACTTGGCTGGCAATAAAGCAAATTTACTATGTAGGTTAGGTTAGATTATACTAGCTGACACAGGGCCACACATAGATCAATTTAGTTCGTAGTGATACCAGACAAGTGGACCCGGAGAAGGAAAGTTGAGTCCAAACGGCCATCGAATGCCCCGGGCTTTTTTGCGAACTGAAGGATGTCCTTCAGCCTCTGCTCTGTCACATGTGATAGATCCACCAGCCAGGGATCACCGAAGCAGCGGGGTCTGGTTTTCCCTAAAGCCGAGCAGTGACACAGGAGGTGCTGGATTGTTTCTGAGACTCCCGGCTCTTGACACTTCCTACAGGTGTTGCTGGTTAGGAGTCCCATTTTTTGGCATGTGCTGCTACAAGACAGTGGTACAAGACATGTGCTGCTACAAGACAGTAATGATGCCGACCAGCCGCTTGCAATCAGTCCGCGTTCATTCGAATTTATGACCCCGACATGATTTTAGTTACCTTGCAGGTCTGGATTTCACGCCATCTGCACATCGCACCTTGCATCATATTGGAGTCGATCGAGTATTTGATTGTTTGGATTGGAGTTGAGATGGCTACCGGGCCCATACTTGGCTAACGCGTGCGCCCTCTCGTTTCCTTCAATGCCCTTGTGACCGGGAACCCAGAATATTCTGACTCTTCTGTTATTGCTCAGTCTATTCAGGGCCTGAATGCAGTCGAATACACACTTCGATTTGTAAGTGTATGTCATGAGAGCTTTAGCCGCCGCTTAACTGTCCGAAAACATGTTGATTTCCTCACTTACAGTATCTCTGGCAAGTGCGACGTCTGCGGCTTTACGTATCGCAAAAGCCTCCGCCTGAACAATTCTACAGTGATTAGGCAGCCTGAAAGCTGCTTCCATAGCTGAAGCTGCAGAAAATGCTGCAACACCCACTCCAGCAGCTGTTTTAGAGCCGTCAGTGTAGATGCTCGAAGCACAGAGTGGGGACCAAGTAGCCAGTATTACTACTAATATTGGCATCGATATCGTCCGTTAGAAGTTCAATTTTGTGGCAATCGGCATATGACGGTTAACTTATGCTCAATTCGATTGAGAGTTGCCTCGTCTGGAGGCATCCCGGTTGTGGACGTAAATGTGGACGTATTATTGCCTGATATAAATCAAGTACTCCCATCGTTCAAAATTCAATATCATTGGTATGGTCGTTCCAAACGCATTAAAAAAACACATTTTTTAAAAAAACATTGACGATCCACAAATCAAAACACCGGTATTTACTCATTTTAGAAGAAACAAATTGTTGAAGATATTCGAACAGAGATAGGTCACGTTGCTTCCACAGTTCAACACCATTGCGAAATGTCGCTTCAACATCATCGGATGCTAGCTTGAAAAATTAGTAAATATTTAAAATAATGAGAATTAATTGGCCCAATCCAAGACTGAACTTTTTCAAATTTATGGCAGATTTTAAGCACCTGCTGTATTTACAGTGCAAACAAGTTAAGTGTAAATTTCAAAATTGATAATTAATTGAATTCGATAGTTCATTGCTACAAATCTATATATATATATATATATATATATATATATATATATATATATATATATATATATATATATATATATATATATATATATATATATATATATATATATATATATATATATATATATATATATATATATATATATATATATATATATATATATATATATATATATATATATATATATAATAACGTTGGGTTACTTACACCATTTATAACTCAAGAAGAAAAATTCATAAAAAAAATTGTTAAGAAAATTCATTTTCCCATACATTTTGTCTGGGAAAAAAATTTAAATCCACATACAACGCCATTGAACTAGCTGTGCAGCTAGCCTTGATTTTTCAGTGTTATTTAGGAGCCAGAAGATATAATTTTTCACCACGAAGCCATAATGCTATTGAACTTCGGCATATTGCGAATCAATCCACTGCAGATGCACAATAAATCGCATGAGAAGAGCCCCGCGTTAACACTAGGTGCTTTTTTTGCATCCAGAGTAGTAGAAGACAGCGGTTTGCACGCGACACAACAACAACATCCAAAGTACGAACACAATTCAGTGAAGTTCGTACTCACGCACTCTGTGGAACGTATTTCGATAAGTCATGTCAGCTGAAACAGTTGACTGCAGTGATAAATTCCCTAAAATTTCCCTGTCAATCTAGCAACTAGGAAACATTGAATATGATTAAATAGTAATTGCTTTTAATAGATTTTTCATTCATTCTTCGATTACGTTTTAAAAAGAAATAAACCTGATTCTAATTTTCTAGGAAGACATTTATTGTTTCGAAATGTGAATTTGGAACTGACAAATGTCTGACAAACCAACTGTTGCCAACCAATTAGAAATGAAATAAACTCACATGCTACTCCGAATACCTACTACACTCTGGATGAAAAAAAAACGCAGCTACCGTTTTCGAAATAGCTAACACTGTATAGATCTTTCAAGTGATTTCTGAAATTGCGCCTAATACGCATGATCCGATCCAATCCGATATGTAACTCATCACCCGGCATGATGATAACTAATCTCCGAATCATTCCCGATTGAAAGCTTGAACACTTACACTGGTTTGAATTAACTGTTTCCACTTAAACGTTCTAATTCACTTGGATTTTCCAAAACAACATCCATTCTAATTTTAAACTTTCGAACGTTTTCGAAAGTATCCGGCTCGACGGACCGCGTCCAACGGGAAAAGTAATCCGTAAACATACTCTCCGTAAGCATTCCGTATAATGCATGAAAGCATTACAGAGCCATAGCCGGTTCATTTCTATTTAACATTGGATATCCTAGGCTGGCAAGGTATATACAAGGGACACTTTACTTAAGCTTTCAGCTTTATAAAAAGAACTTTTTGGAAAGCCCGATATTGTATTCTTGCAGTCCTGTCATCTATGGAAAATGCGTAGTGAAGTTTGGGCCGGCGGCCGATAATACCTCTGTATGACCCGGAATGTGTAGATAATGCTTGCCTTGCTGAGTGATTGCGACGCTCATTGGAAATTCCGTATTTGCGCATTACACGTTACTAGGGGGAATTTGTGATGTTGCTTGGACCGGCGGCAAAGCTTACTCCTGCATGACTCGTAATGAGTAGTATCCTATACATTTTACTTACCTGTGATGATTTGAAACGCTCTAAAATTTTCAATTTTTTTCTTATGTAGCACACATCACCCAAGCCGATGTATGTTCAAAAGCACTTTCCCCTTATTTTCGCGACTAATGTTCATAGGTAAATGATGGACTTTTTGGAAAACCGCTTTCAAGCGTTACATCTGCATTGCTGAGCGTATTTGCTTCATGCATGCCGCTAGAATGCAATACAGTGATTCCCGTTGGGTATGGCCCGACTTTGTGCTTCACAAACACAAGAGCAAAGAGAGGCAATATGTCAACCGACTCAATTGGCAATGAGAAATCGTCGAGCTTATCGTGCAGGTCAACCACGTGATAATCTTCATCAAGAAGAAATGTTTTTTATATCACAAGGTCTTCAATGAAGATAATCAACCCAAGTGCAACCCATCCAGCAAATAGTTTTACAGAAAGTAGTGCAAGAATGCTGCGCGAATTATTTCGATTCGCTTCAGTTGTACAGTTATTGAACTTAATTCATTTTGATCTTAATAAAAAACTGAATTTAATTCAGCTTATACACGCTGAAAAATGACCGAAATAAATATACTAACATCTTAATATTGTTAAAGTAACAACATTGTCACTAATACATAATTTTAACAGCTCAATATTTTATGTTAGGAAGTTACAGTATTATATTTGCAGTATTAAGGCTGTTAACTTTTGATGCTAAGAACATCTGTAAACATATTTCGACAAAATGTTTTAACATCTTAACATACTCGTAAATATATTATTATGCTAATATAAATGTATTAACCAAGGTTGGTGAAATTGATGATGAAACAACAGAGTACAATGCCAGTATTGTATGTTAGGATGTTAATAGGCGTATTTTTTTGCTCCCCCTATCTATAACAGAACACTGCAGACGCCTTGGGAACAACTACAACAACTTTCCATAGCAGGAGTTGTTGTTGTTTCCAATGCGTCTGTACTGGTTAGCATTGTTCTGTTATGGATAAGGGGAGCAAAAAAACGCGCCTTATATTAAATACGGCAATACCACACTGGAATAGACGGTTCTCGTCCGATCACCGAAGTTAAGCAGTGTTGGGCGCGGTTAGTACTTAGATGGGGGACCGCTTGAGAACACCGCGTGTAGTTGGCACGTAAATATAACTTATTGTCATGTTAATATTTAATATAGGCCTACTAATATAATATTGTAAAAGACAAATTCACCACACGCATGTTAATATATAAAATTTTAAGAATGCTATGTGCTGGCAATATAATGTTATTGCTATATCAATATAATAATGTTAAGAAATGTTTTTAATATAAATATATTAGCTGCAAATATATTAAGGGTAGAACAATGATTTTTTAGCGTGTAAGATAAAACAATATTTATTGATTCTGAGGCGGTAAAAATTTCACCGGTTCAGCTAGTACATTAATATAAAACCTAATAGTGTCTGAGAAAATAAGTATATGTTTTTTAAAAATCAAACGGTAAGCTTTTGCATCATAAAAATTTATTATTCGGTTTATAACACTGTGCGATTTTAAGGTTACGTATCATAACCATCCACGCCTAATTTCGGCTTAACCCATTTTGCTCGCCAGCGAAACATATCTTTATACCGAAACATCAGATATCAGCGGCATCGAACACTTAAAGTGGAGATGATAACGAAAATCTAGAGAGTTATAAATAACGGATAGGATCCCAACCTCGATCAATCATTTATTGCGCTTCTGTTTCTCTGTGTCTTATTCTCGAGCACATACTATTTGGATTGAAGTCAAAAAGTAATGTGTGTACGGCCTATGAAGTGAAACTTTCTCGATGAAAGCTTTAGATTATAATTGATGAAACCAGTCGCATCCACGGCAGTACATCCCTAAATTTAACTTGTGTATTGTAAGGAAAATGTTTGCATGAACCTTTCTGCTCATTTGAGGGAGAGTCAAATAAAGTAATCCCACGACAACCCTCGCACGGGTCGAGGGGTTGGAGGGAGAACTCATTCTAAAAATTCAGCGAGACAACGTATTTTAAAGCATAAATGATTTCGTGAAAGCAAAGAGTCGCGTTTTTATCGACCACATATTACTTTTCTTTAATCCAATTACTATTACCAAAAATCAATCATTTATTTATTCATCTGCAGATTGTAATCGAATTTCTCCACCACTTTCAGATCACCATCATATCAGCTAGCCGAAAAGAAAAATTCAAAAGACAACACGAAAGACATTAAGACAACAGGTGGTCATGAAACGACATCAGTGGCTAAGAAAGAAGCACCACTTGCCGATCCTGAGCCCATTTCGGATATCTCGACCGGTCAAAATACATCGTTAGCCACAAACTCACCGACTAATGGTAATATACCGAGAGCAGCACTTACGAGAGCTCAACAAAGTATTCAACAATCTAATTATAGTGGTAAGTAAATGGAAGGTACTTGTTATTGTTGCCGTTGATTGATTAAGTGATTGATGAACTCGTGCTCGAAATACTCTCACATATTCCATACTGTACGTATTATCGTGTGTACGTGTTTATAAAGATTGCGCAAATTAATCAGTCCGAGAATGAGAAGTCGACTTGTGGATTGATATTAATTAGATAATACTACTAATTTCTTTTAGGTAGTTACTATTAGCTTATGCTCATTTTTGATTACAGAGAAACATTTTTTTAGAAGAAATAGGAGGTTTGGACTTGAAGGAATATCTTTTCGTAAGGTGAAAAAATATATACCGAAATTCTTCGAGCTCAAGTTGATAGAAACTTATGATACAACTAAACCAAACTCTTGTTTGATGAATCGCATCCATTCAATTAATAAAACTATTTCTTTTCCTCATCTCGGAGCTGATAGAGATGAATATTAAAATGGGAAATACCCAAACTGAACCAATTGCAGTAGAGCATCGGCAGAACAGTTAAATTATGAGTAAATTGATTCTGGGTTACCGCTCTTATGGAATGAGAAATTCCGAAAATTTGAAATTGACAGATTAAAGAAAGCATAGAATTTATGTATTGTTTGAAATTCGTTTTCAAAAGAGCGAGATATAATCAGGAGAATCGATTGTTTTAAGGATTTTTTCATGTTCTTGTTATTGCTATAAGAATGCCTGCACATAAATCACAAATTACGTAGTTCTACTCCTAATAAACATTAATTTGTCGTACAGATTTCGTAAAGTTCTGATGAACCTTCTCTCCACCACGGTTGTTGAGCTCGTAGCTTGTTATCAGAGGGTGAGATCTCATCCAATATGCACCATCCAGTTATGGGCCTAAAAGCTTTAGAGGAACAAAGTGATACATCAATATCTGCCCTTCTGTTAGGGATGAAAAAGATGGGAGAGATCCCAGTGTATCAAGTCATTAGCCCCGCAAGAAGCTATAAAGCCAAAGAGTTTGTCTCTTCTGATGTTAATCTCTCAAATTCAGTGTACTGGACCAGGTCCTTCAGTTCTTGTGATTTCGGAGAGGAAGTATGCTGAGGCGACAATCGTGCATTTCAGCCTGTCTTTTTCCTGGTACTTCTCGGCGACCGCTGACAGGTCTCGGCTTGAAAACTTTTTGAACGTGGTGGCATCAAGAAGATTGAAAGCCAGGACACAAGTCCTTGTTGACCTTTTATCATAAAACATCTTTGCCCCTTTGATTGAACTGCCTACTGAACCTACTGCACTAAACTTGCGGCTCGTGTACACGTGAAAGTTTGCTTGCAGTTTTGCCAATTTTGCACTCAGAAGCAAAGAAGAAACAGTGGCATGCTGCAAATTGGTTTGAACAAACTTTATACCATCAGAAATATAGAAACGTCCAAAAATGATATTAGCGGGTCTTCACTTAACAAAAAGTTTCAGTGGATCTTTGCGTTTCGCTCCGAAGACATATCTCTAGATGGTCACAGAGAATAGATGCTTCGCATCCACTTGATTTGCTTAAATTAACCAGTATGCAAAAAGAAACTGGGCATCATGCCATAACTGTCCCCGAGCACCGGGAACATTCTTTAATCGATTACGATCACCAGGCTAAAATGGTCTTCGCCAGTGGTGGAGTTCTTCCTAAAATTTATGTGCCTCCACCATCCAGTGTTTCATATATCCGGACTCAGCTTACCGAATATCACAGTAATGCCACCTTTATTCTTGCGAGGACCAGGAGTCCAGCAACTGATATAAAAGTGTTTGGCAAGATCGGGGTCCAAAATAAAAAACATGGGCCGATTGCTAGTACCCAGTTCTGAAACGATTTGTGCGAACCACTCTTTCGATGTTTGGTTGAAGCTGGGTACTTGGAAATGATCGTCCACAAGCCTTACATGCGTGAAATTATAAACTAGACTCGGCTCCCATATCTCTCTTTCTAAATCTTCCTAAGAATGAACATTGGACAGTTTGCCATCCTTGTTGGACACACCTATCACAACGATGAAAGAAGACGCAGCTTCTACGTACGTTTTGCTCCCTGTTCGTTTCTGAAGAACCAGCACCGGTGAGATCTCTTTCACTTTTTTTTTGCAATTTTAACACCTTGCGCTCAGGAACGCTACGCTGCGTTTCTACCGCACTCCACTCTTGACAAATTTAGCATTTTCCGGAAGGGAGCTCTCTGATGTTAACAGTCCCTCCTTGCCTTTCAGCGTCATTGTCAGTTTTCAGGGAAACGTTTGTAGTTATTAGTACATTGGTAACCCATCCGTCTTGGCATCTCATCTACAGTTCAGAAAAACGAGTAACCTTACTTTCTGTGCCTCTTATAGGCGTCTCGTTTGCACCAGCTGGAGTTGCTTCTTTTAGTACTTTCCTCCTCCTTTTTTATGAGGATTTGGGTATCTTTTCTCCGACACGGTCGTAGTCGGACTTCCAACCGACACTATACTTATTTTTACGGAGCTTTTAAGCACAGAAGATGCTAACAGCAAGTTCGAAACTCGCCGGCCTGATTTCCAAGATGGTAACCTGTGAGCTTACAACTAGTGATGGGCGTTTCTGTTGTTTTCAGAAAACGAAAACGAACTGTTTTTTTCCAAAAATAACTGTTTTTTAAAACTTTTTGAAAACTTTTTTCACTCGACCAGCAGCAGATTGATACTGGGTGTTACAATTAGTGATTGGCATTTCTGTTGTTTTCAGAAAACGGAAGCTATTTGAAAAAAAGCAGTTTGAAAAAAACTGTTTTTTTCCAACTGTTTTTTTCAAACTGCTTTTTTTCAAATAGCTTCCGTTTTCTAAAAACAACAGAAACGCCAATCACTAATTGTAACACCCAGTATCAATCTGCTGCTGGTCGAGTGAAAAAAGTTTTCAAAAAGTTTTAAAAAACAGTTATTTTTGGAAAAAAACAGTTCGTTTTCGTTTTCTGAAAACAACAGAAACACCCATCACTACTTACAACTAGGGTCCTCCTCTTCTGTGAGGCAGTAACCAATTATCAAGCAACTTAAAAAAAAACCAATTGAATGGAAATTAAGAAATAAATATATATGTAAAGTAACATGAGTTTTTGGGCAGACGGTGCAATAACTGCTAAGCAAGATGCCAATTATATTTTTTTATATATAATGCACATGCATGTCAAGCTTAAAATTTTTTTCATCAATTTCCAGATTCCGTATCTAGTACACCACAAACTCTAACTGCACCATGTGAAATACCAGCTGTGGCTACACTGCCTTCGAATCTTGTGTCACTACAAGGAAAACCACTAACACATCGGCGAACTGAAAAAGATCGAAAAATCGTAGTTTATATTTTAGCTGCCGATAACGAACATAAACTAGAGAAATCCGTTTTACACAGTATTTATAAGAACATTAAAGATCGTTGTGCATATCGAGGATTCGAACTTATAATCTCAGACTGCCATAATGTTTCGGATAACGAGAAGAATGAACCGAGAGTTCTCGATGTGCGAAAATGGGTTCAATGTCCGCTCGAAGCGCAAGGAGGTCATGAAGAAGCCGCGAACTGTTTGGCCGAAATATCGAGACATTCGAACTCGTCGTATATAATTCCTGTACTGTTTCTGGGAACGTCACTAGGAACACCGCTGCTTCCACTTACCATTGAAAGCCAAGATTTTACTACCGCCCTCACGTCGACTGAGACCACGAAAAAGAGTTTACTAGAGAAATGGTACAGACTTGACAATACAGCTCAGCCACCGTGCTATAGGCTGAACACGACTGATGTTCTCGAAGACGCAGCAAAAACAAACGCTGAACTAAATACTTTGCTGGAAATCCTAGTTGACATATTCTCGAAAGAGCTGCGTGATTCTTATCTGACCACAGTAGTTGAACAAGAAATCAACAATACCGTTCTCATCAGCCAAGAGTTGGCCAAACGATGTATCTGGATTCAAACTGGAAGCATTCCGCCGAAACTTAACGATAATCCTTCGCCTCTCAAAACTGAAATGACTCGTCGACTGAACAGCATACACGCCGATCTAAAGACTCAGCTGTCCGAAAAGAACCTGATCCGTATCCCGCCAACCATTCAAGTACAGGAAGATCAATTAGCCGCAATCATGGAAAGCCTGATATCGACGGTGATCGACAGTATTGCTGAAGAACACCTACATAAGTTCGCGATACCTAGTTGTACGTTCGGAGTAGACAAGCGTTTGTTGGGCGAAATTGAAGCCGTCAGCCAATATTCAAAGATGCTCGGTCAAAATTGTGCCAATTTTACCATAATGGATAAGTTGAGAAGGTAAATTATTTTCTAAAGTTCGAAAGATGGACTAAAGTTTCGAAGTTTCATTTTATCTTTCAGTTACCTTACGGGGCCGTCTTCTGCACCCTTAGTGATCTACGGGCCAGCAGGAAGTGGTAAGAGTGTGTTGGCTGCCAAAATTATGCATAATGTTCACGTTTGGATTCCGGAGTGCTATTTAATTTTACGGTATTATAATGCATTCATTATCTGGGATCAATTTATCTAAGCCATTCAATGTTTTAGGTATGGTAAACTGACAGACCTAGGATCGGACTTAGTTTCATTGCTTGGATCTATAGCTGAGCAAATTTCTGTACTAACATTAGACGAACCATGTAGAATAAACCATGTAAGTTGCACGTGAAGCGTAATTGCTTCGCGATCCAAACATTCTGACTATGATATATTTGTGTTTTCAGACTCTAGAAGCATACTCGAATTTCATCAAGACTAGAATAGAAGCTACGAAAATTCAACTGGTGATCGCAATTGACTCCCTGGACGAACTCGACTGTTTGGAGACGATGGATTGGCTGCCACTGCAGCTGCCGCAAAATATCAAAATCGTGATAACCCTTACCGTTCCAGACTCTACGACGTCACAACAACCAGCCACCGCGCCAAAAGGACCCTGGGTCATCAATGAGCTTAAATCCCGAAAACTCGCGGATGACAGTTTTCTTCAACTCACACGCTTTTCGGACCAGCAATGGCGCGATGTTTTGAATTTCGGTGGCGGTGATTTCTATGCAGCCAATGGTGCTCTTCAATTGCCGGAAGTATGGAAAGGCGCTACCGAAAAGCTTCCATTACAAGCCAAAATCTTATGGTGGCTGGCATGGTTAGGGAATCGTGATATTGAAGATACAAAGCTGGAAAATTGTGTTCAACGCGTTTTCGATACGATTGAGGCCAAATTTACATCAGATGTAGCTGGATTCATATTATCGATATTAGTAGCATCTAGGAACGGAATCCGCGAAATAGATTTAATAACGTTAATAAGTGATCTAGAAGTTGCTAAAGGTAGTATATTTTTAGGAAATATTTTTTAAACTGAAAGTCGAGTAAATTCTGAACACCACAGGTTGTTCTCCGTCGCGGCTATGGTTTAAATTCTGCTGGCTTCTGGGACCAATGCTACTGCATATAAATCAAATAGTTATAATGGACAAACTGCTAAGAATTGCCGCATCCCAACGATATTCTATCACAGTTTCTGAAGCACATCGGACACTGTGCGACTATTTTAAAAAGCAGAGTCTTGTATTTACTGATATCAAGGGAAAATATAAATGGTATGTATTTCGATATTTTTGACATTTATCTTTCAAAAATATGCATCAATAGAAAATTAAAGTCATAGGCAACCAATTCTAACGTATTATAATTTTACAGTTACAACGTACAAAAACTTCTCCAATTGCCTTACCATGCTTTCATGATCGACAAACAGCAAGAATCATTCATACGTTCAATGCACCTAACCGATTTACATTGGATCCACGATAAATTAATTACTACTGGATGTGTTCAATTACTTAGCGATATAATTTTAGTTGAAAACTATTTGAAAACCATCGACAAAACCTTCGCCGATCATGTCCACCTAAAGGTTCTGAAAAATTTCCTTGAAGTCCATATCCGTGAACTGAACTACGACGGCAATCAATTCTATGCACTTTTGACTAGCTGGATACAGATGGTGTCCAAAGAGCAGCCAGATTTGAACAAGAACAAAGTTATAGTTGTTTGGAATGAATACCTGGGAAACGTCAAAGCTACATATCTGGAGCGATTGAATGAATTCGAGTTGGCCGAGGAGAGCGATACCAAGCAGAAAGTTGGATACGACGCTATCACGAACCTCGGGGGACAAGGATACTTTGTAGCGTCAATCAGTACTGAGAGGGAGGAAATCTGTGTCTGGGACGTTCCAGCATGTCGGAAAATAAGAATACTCAAGGGAGGACCGCAGCCAACGACTTTGTGTCCTGTCGGAGACTATGGAGCGGCGGTGCTATGTCGAAGGGAAATCAAAGTTATTGATTTGGATGAAGGGAAGTTCAAGGTAGGAAGCTTATTTAGCTAAAATAAATATTATCTACAAGCAAGATTCTTATCAAAAGGTAACGTTGAAAGGCGTTATGAACCAAAAAATGCCCTATTTTGGATTGCACGACTCAAAGCATCTAGTATGTTTGTCCAGGAATCGTATGTATGTAAATCTTATGAATCTGGAATCAGGAGACTGCGTGACTACGTTCAAAGCTGGCGAAGATCGTTTCTTGAATTCCCTGCTGGTGTCTGGTGATGGAAGGTAGGTTTATCTCTGTCCATTCTTACATAGAGAAACTCATAAACTTGCGTCCGACCCATGTTTTAGGATATTGGTTTGCGGCGATGAAACACAAAAACCCTTCCCGCTCTTAGTGTGGCACTTATCGCAACGTAAACTACTTTATGATCTACGCATACCGCATCATGATTTTCTTACTTCGCTCTCCGCTATCACCTACGAGGGATCATACGTTTGCGTCGTTGCAAAGGAGTTGAACGAACCAACCCCGAATTTCATAGTAGTTTACGACCTACAAAGTGGAACACTATTCAAAAAATGGAAGCCATCTTGCAACACGGTCTCTTTAGCGATTTCGCAGACGAATGCCTGTGTTATAGCCGGGCTAGAAGACTCTAGGATTCTGATTTGGGATCTTGTGACGGGAAACTGTAGATGTACTTTGTCAGGACACAATGCACCAGTAACCCTACTGAAGTTGGACCCGATGGGAAAAGTGTTACTTTCGGGAGACAAGGATGGATGTGACACATCAGTTCGATTGTGGGAGCTGGATTCAGGTGAGCTAAATTTCAAATGCACTTTATTTAAATTTAAACACTTTCAAACCTAGTGTGAAATCATAAATGTTCCCTAATCTCAACCAACAACATTTCCTTGATTCTTTCCTTTTTTGAGTTCTCTTTCTCAATTCAATTCTGCCCCCAATATAAACAAGTGTTTTTTTTCTTATCTAATATTCCCTCACACAATACAACTGTTCACATTGCTCCCATTCCTTATATCCAACCTGACTTGCATCATCTTCTTCGTTTAGTTGCAGTATATGTCGATTTCTAGACCAGTAGAGTTCCTTCTCGAGTCGTACGTTTTAAGAACCATAAAGCAGACTTTGCTGGTATGACGGACGAAATCAAATAGGCCAAATATGAAATTAACTGATTCTAATATTCCCGCGGCCTCACTGTTCATTAGCTTGTCCTTAAATTCACAAATTCCTCTCGAACCTAATCCTCTGCTTCACTTCTTCCAGTTGCCCCCGAATACCCAAGGACGCTTTTTGGATCAGACGTGATGTAACGTCCGCTCATCAGGTAAAAGATGCCATTCGCGTTGGGTTTAGAATTACAGGCATTTATAATAGCTTCCTTGAACATTTGAGGCTACATCTGCTGCCGAAATTGCCGCCAATCAAACTATGTGCGATTAATTGCTAGTATCGAGTCATCTATCTGCTTTAATCATCAAACACTCTTATAGTTTTATGT
This sequence comes from Nemotelus nigrinus, assembly GCA_947369275.1. Classification (NCBI taxonomy): domain Eukaryota; kingdom Metazoa; phylum Arthropoda; class Insecta; order Diptera; family Stratiomyidae; genus Nemotelus; species Nemotelus nigrinus. Next base: position 80,314,290 of record OX376375.1, read on the forward strand.
CCGTTTCCTGAAAAAAAAATTCCTATCGTTTCCTCGATCTCGTGCTCCTCGACAATGCCTCTGTTTCTGATTTATTAGAAATTTGACAGCTCTTTGCAAAATGTTACTCATCTTTCTTCTCTCAACACAATCCTTTCTCATCTTGTGAAGTTCCGCATGTTATTTCGGAAAGTTTTCGGTAGACTTGTTCACAATAAGTTGCTTCCTGTCCTCTACCCTTTCCTTGCTTCTGAGTAACATGATTTCATCGAAGTTAGATCTCCAGCCTGTAATATTATAACCTTCACTAACTTGATCGTTTCTTCTTTAGACCAACACAACAAGTAGATATGGTATATACCGACTTTTCTCAAACTTTTGATTCTGTTCATTACAGAATTTTTCTTGCAAAGCTTGGAGATTATGGGATGTCTGGTCTTCTTTCACCTTAGTTTTCATTCTATGTTTCTGGTCGTACCAGTGCTGCAACTGTGGATTCTGCCACATTTTCCCTTCCTGTCTGCTCTTTGGAGTTCCTCAGAGCTCAATTCTTGCTCCAATATTATTACAAGTTTTTATATCAATAGTCTTTCTTTCTCTATTCGCTCTTCTTGTCTCTTCTTTGCTGATGACTGTAAAGTGTTCTCTCCTCGCTGACTTTGGATCAGGATCTAGTGGTTGTCGCAGCTCCGTAACGAACTCTATTGTTGTTTTGGGGGTCTTTTGGTCGTATGCCCTCTCCGAGCTTTTCCGCTCAGACCCAGGTGCAAAATTCTCCCTTTTTTCGGTGCACATGATATCATCCCTAGAAAGCTTTTCATTTAATGGCTTACTCTATTTCTCTTTGTTCCTATAAAATGATTACTCATCTCGCAACTACGTATATGTGGTCTCGTATTGCTTGTGTTTGATAGCATTGTTTGTGTTAACGATACTGCATTGTTGCTCTATTTGGTTTTTTGCTCTTTTAAATTTAAGCAGAAACCATGATGAGTCAAGAAATTCATCCCGAGTATGCACTCATCGGTTATATCCGCTACTAGAAACTGATGTTGAAATACCAAATTTCCAAGCTGTATCTGGTGAATGATCTCACCACGGAGTGAATTAAATTCACCAGCAGCTGCCAGGAGCACGTTACGCTCAAAGTGACTCTCTGACTCCCCAGGGCTTCACTATATCCGCTCTCAGGACCGATCTAGCAGCTCCAGCGTCGATGGTGATGTTACAAAATTCGTTGACGATTTTCTCTTAAAGACTTAAGTCACTCTTACGTCCATGGTCCATGGTCATATCACCTGGCAACGGTGATCGTTTCAGATCCATCAGTGTTTCGGGCCAATCAGTGATCTTCGTACTTAGTTACTACTGGCTTCGCTAGCGTTCTCCTTTCGCCGTTTCATCCCGATGTTTTGGACCCGACGTAGAGTAGGACAAAAGTTTAACTGCTCGATGTCCTGCGTCAGCTGCTGGAAAGTTTTTCGAGCAGCCGAAGCAATTTTCAGCAGCAAGTCTATCATCGGAGTTTTCTCCTCATTGCTTTGTTCTTCCTGAACATGCTGATGGCTGGATTCTTCTACCGGGAATTCAAACGTTTTTGGATCTTTGCCTTCTGTGCTCAAAGCTTCCCTAAGCCATGATAGCAAAGCCGTTTTGTTTCCAGTCGTCGAAAGATCTTATTTTCGGCAATCTACTTTCAACTCTGCCAATTTCAATTCATTCACTAGCTTCGGCATTTTTCTTCACTTAATCCACACAACTTCTCACAATAATCACTGTCCGAAGCTTCATTTTTTTTATTTTGTCCACACACTGCGAATTTTAGTGTCCGCAACTTCACTAAAAAACACTTATTAAATTACCAACGCAAAAGATCCCACTTCTGACACCAATTGTTATGTTTTTCGATTAAAAAAACGATTCGTGGAATTGCAACTTAACTCCCTCTGATATCCGTCCTATGGGAATTGGTTTATCTTTGCATGTGTCTTGGCTACAAGGAGTTTCCTATCAGCATTTTACATTGAATTTTCTATAGGATTAATCGTTCTATGAGATGTGTTAGATGCTCTGTATGAAATTAGTTCAAGACAATATTTTTTGGTACTGCTAGTATTGATCGGGTGAAATATGATTTACGTTTCATGTACGTGCAACATTATATTAGCACCAAATCTTAGTACTAACGCATCTCTAGTTGAAAGTTATTTCTGGGTGTATTTGCATCGGATGATTTTTATATTTGTTCTCTTGTAACTTATACCAGTAGTAAAAATTTAAATTAATTTTGATATCTTTTATATATTTTTAGGAAAATCTTTAGCAGTCTACACACCCCCGGCCAAAATTCAAACCTGTGAAATTTTACCAAATGGAAGATATGTTGTGTTAGCTCTAGAGAACCACATAAATCTAATTACACTTTGTCTTCGCAACTATCATCCGGAAGGATCAGAGAATGAGGACTTGTCGTCTGGTGTCTATGGTAAACAAGAAAACGATGGTAAGACATTTGCTTTGTAAACAAAAAGCCTGCAAGAAGTTAGAAGCAGTTTGAGGCAGTAAAAACAAGTTGCATCAAATGGAAACAGTTAAAAAAGTCAAATATAGAATTTAATAATTTCATTTACAAACAAATCCATCGCTTAGTAGAAAGTGTACAGTAGAAGGTTCAAAATCATGTATGAAAATTTGACGACCGAATGATTAGGCAAAAACCATTTTGAAGTATTTTATTCCAATACGATGTGTTTATTCGTATGTTATTCGATTACAATTAATTTTCATGGAAGTGGAGAAAAAGATTATTTTTTTCAGGTATTACAATTCTACGGTGCGTATATTCTGTTCGTTTTTACTGAACGTTTTATTTATTGAGAATGAATCGTACGAATTAAATCAGTCTTTTTTTATGCGTAACTGATAATAACAAAAATGTTAGATTCTTATTGTTTTAATAGATACGTTTCAATCGAAATCGCTTTATCTTAATTTAAGTGATAATTAATCGACAAATAGTAGACCATATTCGGCCGCATCAAAAATCAAAAACAATGTTTAACGATTTATCTAGAGCTTGACGAAATCTCATCGTTAAATGAAACTTCTAGTTAGCACTTATGTATCTAAAAAAAAAAACAATCTGATCATGACTGAAAAAGCAATTATTTGGCGAACAAGCTGAACGAGCCGATTAAAAAGTATCAAATATATCAATTCGAAAGGCATAAAAAGAATGCAGTGTGAATGGTGAAGAATAAGAGATGTATTTAGTTTTATCATAATAACGTTATCTTCAAATTCAAAACTATTAATGTAAGCAAGCATTCCGCATAGGAAAATGTTATCTTAAATTCAAAATTGTGACTATATCTATTAACTACAGCCACATAAAACATTTAAATACTTATATGAATGCATCGTTACTACTTTACATTTACGAGATGGTAATGCTCTGATCGAAAAACTGACTTTGCTCTGTTGGAAATATGTTATTGACTAATTAGTTGAATACTATATCTTTGGTTTGTTCTATAGACATGCTTCGCATACGCTAATGAGTTTGCTCATATAAACCATATTAAAGTAAAATTCATGTTGCAAAAATGATGTTGCGAAAATAATCGATGATTGTGTAGGTCATTAAATAGTTCTTTGTTTGAAACATCGGAAAATCGATTTGATATTTTTCGAAAAGTCAGTCTTCTACATCTCTTACGACAAACATTCAATGTACCTAACATTTAAACAAACAACTCTTTACACAACCATACATCATTAAAGTACAGCTCACGTACATGTTCTCAAGGATATTAAGAACAGAAAAAAATCAACAGTAACAACAACTGCAAGAATATTTATAAGTATTAAGGTTAGGTATAAACAAGCGTATCTTGAAGCTCATCTGGTATGAGCTTTATCCATTCAACATAAGGCTGGACCTTTGTTGACGCAAAGTTATTATTATTAAAATTATTACTTTATACAAAGTAGATAACTATAGTCATTCATAAAACTAATTCAAATATATTCAAATAAACAAGCACACGAGCATAATGGTCGTAAATTTGGAGAAATATAGTATGCGTATATTTCATCCATGCATTATCCAGTTTTCATGATTGAATTTGAAAAAAAAACTTATTTCAATTATTGAAATGGTTATTCGCCAAATCTAAACAAATTCAACACGTCCCTTCAAAATACATGACACAAAATTCAAGGAACAAGCTCAAATTAACTCGGAATAATGCGCACGAAACTTTTATCAAAACATACTTATTCCAATATTCGATTTAAGCTGAGACGTAACAAAAGCTTTTGTAAATTACTTTATATTTTCGATTAATTTTTTCAATATGTAACAGTGAAATCAGCTTATAATTTGTTTTTTGTAGATTCTTTAAATTGGTTTTGTAATAGGGTTCTCACTCGAGAATGAAAATATTTAGTATCAATTGTATTATATTTATTTATGAGACTAAAGAGTCCAATATGTTTTTAAAATTAATGTAGACAATGATTGAATTATACGAAAATGGCAGAAATAAATATATGAAGAACACAAGAAAAAAACCGATAAACACGAAAGTTTTCGATGTATGTTCGATGTATTATATTTATTGTACGATTAAATTAACTGAGTACTATTGTAATGATCGTTATACTGATAATATTAAAAGAAACAAACATGGAAAAATATGAATTTAAAATATATAAAAGTGTTTTGTTTTGCCCCTTGAAGCTAAAATAAACTCTAGCGCACAATAACCGCTAGAAAAACGAATGGTCGAAGAAAAGTAGAGGAATCGTGCAGATTTTGAGTGCATATTCTAACACAAGTGCTTTTTGACACGATGATACCATCGATGATGACTTCATCGAAAGTTACAGGGATGGAAAGATGTTTGGGATTGCTATCTGAAAATTTTCAGAACTTGGAAAATTTAAACATTTGTTACTTGTTGGTACGAAAATAGAAAAAAATATCTGGTGCTGGCAGCCCTTTGCTATAAAAATCTGTTTCACATTAAGGCCGGCCCAACCTGTGATTTTTGCTTCGACTCGATGACTGCATTGGAATGGAAGTTATAAGGATAAAAAAAAAACTTTAGGGGTACCAACCGCAAAAGCTTTCAAATTTTCGAAATATTATTGGCACTATAAGATCATTATCATTTGAAAATTTAATGATAACATCGCTTACTAAATAGATGACAAAAATACAAAAACTACCATAACTGGTAGCCCTATCATGTTTTTTTCAACCAAACTCCTGCCAAATATGGCCTTTAGTAAGGCGAAAACAGTTTTATTTTCCTATGCTAATTTTCAAGATTCAAGACACAAAAATTACTATACAGTCGACATAAAAATAACATGACGTGTCGTAAATAATTTGATATTTCATTATTATTGGCAACACTGTAGGGTTTTTTACTTATTTAGATTACCAAGAATTCCGTTATGAGATTTTATCTCTTTGATATCATTGTTCATATCTACATTTACTATTTGCTGGCTCTCTTTAATATTTTCATTATTTTGTTGGAAATTGATATAAAAACAGCGCAGTTTGAAGTGTTTTTTTTTTGGTTGTTAGTAGCGATAAAATTCGTGAAATTACTTTTAAAAGGTAGTAATATTATCTATGATAATATTTATTTAGTTAATTTTTTAATCTTGTGAAAAATACAGCTGGTATAGTTTTGAGCGATGAAGAACGAACCGCAATAATCGCTTATAAGGATTGTTGACTTTCAGATCGAGAAATTGCAAGAAAGATCGGAAGATCCAACACTTAATACACAACTTTCTTAAGTTGGGCAGTAATTATGGTACACCTTTGAAACAGAAACGGAACAAAAAATTGATAGTACGACAAGTTCGATTGATCGTCCGTGAAGCAGCAGCAAATAAATTATTTTCATCAAAAACAGTGAATAAATTACACTTGCCATTAACAGGCCGACGAGTGCGACAAATTTTAATAGTACATGGAGTGATAATAATAATAAATAATTATAATAATAAATAATTATAATAATAAATAATTATAATAATAATAAATAATAATTATTTCATGTGCATAAACTTTCAGCTATGCAATAAATTCAAACAAAATCATCTGAACTTAAATTACGTTTATACTTAACACCTAGTAATAGAATATTTAAAGAAAGAAAATAAAATAAACAGTAACTCAAATAGCTCGATATTTTAAATGGAGCTGAAGAAGCTGCAGTTGAAATACGAAGTATTCAGTAGCTTTACGCAAGAGTCGAATGCCCGTCAATAAGATAGAAAAAAACGTGAATTGTCAATTTATGGTGGGTGACTCAAAAATTTAACTAAGATAGATAAAGAAAAAATAGCAAAAAACAATATCGAAAACAAAAGGTTATATTAAAGGATTCAACAGAGAGCCAAGAAAACGCTGTCTTTCTGGATTCGCACCTTATATTTGGTGGCAAAAGGTTAAATAGACGAGAAGCAATAATACTGTAAAACCGACTAAAGTGCGATTTATCGCAATTGGGAACTACCACTAAATTTCTACTATTTACCCGTAGATTAGCTGAAACATAAGCTCTTGGTGTTTGATAGCCTGTATTCTCGAAGAAAATGCTTAAAACCTTAAAAAAAATACAAGTGCCATAATATAAGTGCTCCTAGTGCTTGAAATAAATTAAAACTTGGCGTTCTATGGTGAACTTTGAAAATAATTCGAACGGCATGTTTTGTTTTATAATCAATGGTTCCAGTTTTTTAAAATTTGTACCTCCTCAGCAGCTTAATCCATATTGTAGTTTAGACAAAAACAGACCGTTGTAATCTAATTTTAAAACTGAAAGGAGACAATATAGGTTTAAGTAATACAATTGTCTGATCAAATTGTTAAAATATGCTTTCAGATACAAAGTGTGATCTCTCCAATTAAATTTGGTGTTAATTAACACTCCCAGATAGTTAAAACCATCAACTTTTTCAATATCAAAGCAGTATAGAGAACAGTTCGCATTTTGATCAAAAGAATAAAAACAAAACCTCGTCTTCAGCTCCCATTGATGGAAAAAGATATTTTAAGCAGGTTGGGGCGTGGAAAGTCAAAAACAAATCAACACAAACTGATCTCACTCGGTTGAATATCATATATTTTGTTTTGTCACTCGGCTTTAGTTGGACACTGAACCAAAATCTTAAAATTTCAAGGTCGTGGATCATTTTGACATACATATGTATCAAAGTAATTGAAACTAGAATAGGACAGAACAGCGTCATCTGCAAAAGCTGTAAATTTCCCATTAAAGTTTTCAGAAAACAGTGAATTTATAAAAATCAGAAATAAGACTGGAGACAGAGCCAAGCCTTGAGGAACTCCAATATTAAGAGGCGTTGCAGAAATCAATATGTCATTTATTTTAACTTTGTGTTTAGGATCGCAAAGAAAGGAATGAAACCAATCCAAAATATTGTCTCTTATTCCTGCACTATACATTTTTTGCAGTAGGATGGAATGATCGACCAGAACGAAAGCTTTAGTGATATCAACAAATAATGCTGCGGGAATTGCGGACTCGTTTATTGCATTGCAAGTTTCGTGATAGAATTTTAGCAAGGCACCTTCTGTGGATTTTCCTGACATAAAACCAAACTGTCAGTCACTAAAAAAACTTAATTTTATTTAAAAACGTCACTATCCTGCGTTTGACATCTTTTTCAATCATTTTTAGGAAAAAAACAGATAGCAGAGAGATATACATAGTTACTAAACTAGTTTTATCGCCTCTTTTATGTAAAGGCATTACAATTGCCAGTTTTTTTTTATTCAAGAAAAGAGTCAGAAAGCCCCCTCTAAGTGCAGCAAATAAAGAAGCCAGATTGAAAGTTGCTGAATGCCATATGAGCTGAACAACGGAATGGCAAAAAGTTATTTTCACTGACGAAAAAAATTTTAATCTGGACGGCCCAGATGGTTTTCAGTACTATTGGCATGATAAGAGGCTTCAGGAAGAGGTGAGAATGAGTCGCAATTTTGGCGAGGGTAGTGCCATGATTTGGGCTAGATTTTCAGCAAACGGTATGACCGAAATTACCTATGTTCCCCGAAAAATGAACGCAGAAACGTACATAAAGATGTTAGGGGAAGTAACGGTTGAGCGCGCTGAAGAAATCTGCGACTGCGAAGAAAGTTCGTCTGTGGCCAGATGAAAAAAAAATCACGAAACTCGATTGGCCTTCAAGGAGTCCAGATCTTAATCCAATTAAGAATCTCTGGGGCATTATTGCAAGGTGTGTTTATGTTAATGGACGCCAATCTCACAACATTCAGGAATTAAAAACTGTAATAAAAGAAACATGGTCGTCGATTCCACAAAGTGAGTTAGAGAATCTAATCCAGTCTATGTCGCGACGCATGTTCCAGTTAATCAAAGAGAAGGAAGCATCTACTGGGTTGAAAAGTAAAAACAATTTTCTATCATTTTTTTTATGTATTCAACAGAAGAAAAAATTTATTTGATATTATTTATTTCTTTAGAAATATAGTTATAGATATAAGAAAAAAATCAAAGTTTAATGGAGGTTTAGTTGGAAAAAAAACTAGTGTTTTTATGTAAATTTTAATTCTGATTTCTCATTCGAAATTCTATCAAAAGTGGTCTAAAGAAAAGGTCAGTTACTGTGTGCATTTCGCTAAAAACTGGTGATTGAATCGGAATCGACAGGGCAAAAAGCAGTTTTCTTTTTTTAGTGATTTTTCAAGATTGCTCCACTGCCACAGAGTTGCCCATACTTCAAAATCGCTTCTACCAAACCTGGTCCTATTTAAAGACCAATACATTCTGTGAATTTCAGTTGTATCTAATCATCGGGTCGTGAGTTCCCGTGAGCAGAAGTTTCTGATGCTAAAAATAGAGTCAAATTAAGGAAGAGCTACCGTTTTTGTTCCATATGGAATTTCAAAAGTTTTACTTTGGCTATTTAGACAAAGCATAAAATTTATATATGGGTTGCTGTTGTTTCGTAAAAACCAAAAATTTTCCAGTAGGGTCGATGATTTGAAGTCGCTTAGAAAAATATGCAAATATACATTTTCTTCGACTCAATATATAATGTTTTACCTCATTAACATCTGGCGTCATAAGCTGTCTGCCTCTTCCACTTCATTTTCGTATTGTTTTTCGAATCCCTTTACTAGCAAAGCACTTCATCGCGTCTCTTTTGAGTTTGGCTTAACCAGCTCCGTCTTAAAAGCCATTGAGATCCAGTACAGATGTAGGCCTTTCCTTTGTTCTTCTTGAACCTTACGGCTACTTCGTGGGACAATAACGAATGAAATAATTAGGATAGCTTAGTTTTTGCGGTAATTCCATACCGTTTTTACAGCCATGTACCTGTAGCCTGGAGGACCGCTAAGGTTGTATTTATACCCAAGGCAGGTAAAGTCAACCATGCGTATCCGAAGGACTACAGACCAATTAGCCTGACTTCCTTCCTCCTTAAAGTTTTCGAAAGATTACTTGATCTTCATATCAAACAAAGACTTGGTACTCAAACTCTATCGAGAGCCCAAAATGCGTATATGAAAGGAAAATCTGTTGAAACGGCTCTCCATAGGGTAGTCCTCAAAATTGAAAGGGCACTCCATTACAAAGAATACGCCTTGGGAGCCTTTCTAGATATTGAAGGCGCCTTCAATAATGTGCACACCGCAGCCATTATGGAGAGCCTCCACGCACACAACACTCACCCCCCTATTTGTAGCTTCATAGGCAACATGCTTAACCACAGGCTCATATCAGCGGAGTGGTCGGGTGCGCAAATTACAAGAAAAGTCTGCAGAGGCACTCCGCAGGGAGGGGTTCTATCTCCTCTCTTGTGGAACCTTGTAACAAACTCAATTCTGGAAAAGTTGGAAAGCAAGGGACTCACGGTTGTGGCCTACGCTGACGACATTGCAATTTTAGTCTCGGGTAGGTTTCCACACACCCTTGGTCAGCTCATCGAGTACTCTCTAGGGCTGGTTGAGGAGTGGGCGAATACCGTGGGTCTTGGCATTAACCCCAATAAGACGGATATTGTGCTCTTCACTAGGAAATATAAAACCCCGGATTTAGACCATATCATGCTGGGCGGCTCCAGGTTAGGTCTCAAGTTACAAACTAAGTACTTGGGTCTTATTCTGGACAGCAAGCTCACATAGAAGGCGAATTTAGAGGAAAGAGTTAAGCGGGCAAGCAACGCGATTTATGCCAGCAAGAGAGTGCTGGGTAAAACGTGGGGTCTAAGCCCTGCTTTAACGCACTGGATCTACTTGGCGATAGCTAGGCCGATCCTTGTTTACGGATGCTTGGTCTGGTGGCCAGCAGTGAATAAAAGCACCTTTGCTACCATGGCGAATAGAGTTCAGCGGCTGGCGGCCCTCTGCACTACAGGTGCCTTAGCCTCGACTCCTTCGTCTGCTCTGAACGTCCTGCTTCATCTCCCCCCGCTTGATCTCTTTATTAGAGGCACTGCTGCAAAGGCTGCTGTCAGGCTTAGGGAATCAGGGCACTTCGAGCCAGGATCCTTTGGCCACAGCAGTATTGAACGGGGTTACGCAGGAAGCACTGACTACCTGGTTCCCACTCTGTGCTTTGAGCGGGGATATCGAGCGACGGTGGGAGATGGGCAAGAATGGAATCGACAAATGTGTCCTGCAGCTCTTAGCATCTACACTGACGGCTCGAAGACAGCTGCAGGAGTGGGTGCTGCAGTATATTCTGCAGATGCAGCTATGGAAGCAGCTTTCAGGCTTCCGAATCACAGTAGTATTTTCCAGGCGGAGGTGTTTGCGATACGTAAAGCCGCAGACCTCATATACGCCAAAGATACTACTAGCAAAGTACTAAACATCTTTACGGACAGTCAAGCGGCGGTAAAAGCACTGCTGTCTCACACATACAAATCGAAGTGTGTATTCGATTGCATTCAGGCCCTGAACAGACTGGGTAACAGCAGAAGAGTTAGAATCTTCTGGGTTCCCGGTCATAAGGGTATTGATGGGAATGAAAAGGCGGATGCGTTAGCCAAGTATGGGGCCAGTCTTCCCCTTTTGGAAGCGGTTAACATCCTTACTCCTATCCAGGCGATTAAGTACTCAATCGACTCCAACATGATGCAGGGAGCGACGCGCAGATGGGATGCAACTCAGACCTGCAGAGTAACCAAAATCATGTGGGGGTCATACAATCTCGCATCGACCAAGTACCTCCTCGAGTTAGTGCGGATTGACTGCAAACGACTCGTTGGTATCATTACTGGTCACTGTCTTACAGCAGCACATGCTATGAAAATGGGACTCCTAACGAGCGACACCTGTAGAAGGTGTCAAGAGCCGGGGGTGTCAGAAACTATCCAGCATCTCCTGTGCCACTGCCCGGCACTGGGGAAAACCAGACTGCGATACTTCGGTGAGCCCTGGCTGGTGGATCTCTCACACGTGGCAGAGCAAAAGCTGAAGGACATCCTTCAGTTCGCGAAAAAGTCCGGGGCCTTTGATGGCCGCTTGGACTGAATTCCTTTCTCGAGGTCCATTTATCTGGTACCACTACGGACCGGTAGGTCTATGTGTGGCCATGTGCCAGCCAGTACAACCTAACCTAACCATACCGTTTTCAAACAGCTCCGCATAGTGCCAGTAGAACATCAAACGAGTAATGCAAATGATCACAGTTAGGGCACTATGCTCCAGAGACTTTACATTTTTTTGTCTGTTTGATAGTCTTCAATCACACCAGGTAGACTTTCTCTCTTTCTACAAACTGCGTTGCCCTACCTCTCTTCAACATATTTGCAACAAACTCTAAAAATACGAACAATTGCTCAAATTGCTTGGAATCAAATTAATTAAATGTTGAAAAACAGGTTCAGATTTTAAATATGTTTTGACGAAACATATAATGTGGTTTTGTAAACATAGTTTACTTTAATGTCGGCTTTCACAAATACTTTCTTAATAAGCTCATTAAGCAGACGATAACAACAATTTTTACAAATTCATAATTTTCTTTTCTAATATGATTGCGTGATTTTATTTATTAAACGGTTTTAAATTCTATTTTCACAATACTATTTTCACAATACATCAAGTAAATTAGACGAAAATGCAGCTTACATTTATTTCCATATGTGCTATTTATACCTCCCATCAAAAATAAGTTGTCCTCGATTTCATAAAAAAAAAAATTTTCATCAAAACACTCAAACATCCAAACATCCTACGCATCTTTTATCTCAAGCTCTGTCCAAGATAAATCTACTTTCGCGGAAGCAAATTCCTCGCATTCATTGCCACCGGACCAATCAAAAGCTACCCCCAATTTTCTGTCAGTCAAGTCTAGTCCTAGAAAAACACCTGTTTCGCTATCACAATAGTGTCATATCAAATCTATGCACCACTCGACACAGTCAAGCCTGACTAGAAGCGCCACCGTGAAATACATTCGTTTGGCTTTTCATCCCCCCAGGAAAGCGAAAGTGGAACTTGTTTCAGTAATCTAGCTTAAGGGCTGTACCGAAAGATGGCTTTCATCTCAGCTTAGCCCAATTTTCTGCCATATAGCTCGTACAATTCATGCGGAGAGCCGTTGCTCTGCTCCATCCACCCACACCCCGCCATCGATTCAGTGCCTGCTTTAAAGTTTTCCACGGGCAAAATGTTGGCCTAGGTACTTCTATGTTCTGTTCTCGATTACTATACGAAACAGCTCCCTCAAAGTTGCAGTCGTGTCGCGTGTAATCTGCCCTGGTTGTTTCGCTAGAAAACTCTTTAATATTCATCAAATCGCGAGAAAAAGTATAATTTCTGCTTTGGGAAATTCATTTGCGTTGGTGTTTTACGCGAATATCGTGGCGAAAAGTGTGCAAGTGTTTAAGAAAAGTTTGTGTTAGCATAATACGGTGGTGAAAAACAGCGAAAATATGTCTTCACGACTACGGTCGTGCTGACGAAAAGTTGGAAATTGAAGTAAAAAGAGTACACAATTTTATCAGTGCAAAATAGTGAATTTTTATTGAAACCCGAGCGAAACTAGTGGAATAATAAGAGATTCGCGTGCAGTTTTGCGATTTTTCAGTCCCGAGTTCGGCATACAGGATGAATCGAATATTACTTTGGTGGATACTTTTAGCAGCCATTTTGATACAGAGGGGTAAGTCTAATTCTTTTCCGAAGGAATTCGACAGGAAAAACGGCAGACGAGGCTGTTCAGTTGGACATTTCGTAGCATGTTCACGATGATTTATCGAAAATAGATATTGAAATCAAACTGTATGACTACCGGTTTGTATTTGTATTGAGCGAATTCGAACTTTCAAAGGACGATTTTTTTTTGTCGGAGATAAGCGAAAACCTCTTAAGCTTCGTCTAAACTTCCCGCATACCCAGTCCACTGTTACTTCTGATTCCTCCGCCCACATCTCTTCCTTAAATATGGAGGCATTGGAGCGGAGAGCGGTTTTCTCCAGAATCAGCAGGACTCTCCTCCGGTATTGTGAAAGGAACGTGACCTAACATCCAAGTGTGGTTTGAATGCGCAGCATGTGTTTGTCGTTTGTTTGTAAACATGCAAATAATGCTTTCGTAAGGACGTAAAATTTGGCGGGAAACGCTTACTGAGTGCAAAGTCAACAAAGTACTCGTGGAACGTCCCGAGTAAGAGGCTGAATGAATAATTTATAGAGTGTCGATGTGTTTAGGGTTTATGACGAAGCTTGACCCAGACATAATTTTTTGTGTATGACACATTTCTCCAAGATTGGTTGCGTCGGCGACTGGTTCAGTGAAATATTTTTAATTATAGGGAGGAATGATTTTGCAATATGTAGGTGGTGTTTAGTAACAAATGCTGCATAGTGTATATTTACATTAATTAATTTGTCAAAATCAAAAGTTTTTTTTATAAGTATTTTAAATGTAATTTGTAAATAATAAATTATATACAATTGAAATTGATAAAAAAAACTCATCAAAATCCTTGCGATAAGAGGGGCAGCAAACAACAAAGACAAGTTTCTATGTTTCCGAGAGACTAATGTTTCAATAGCTTTCAGGTTTTTACGAAAATGTCAATAATATCGATAAGGAGCGTATGTCATGCCGTTATATTATCTGCGAAAGGTGAATTAAATATAATAAGCAATTGAGTATCACTGATGGAGCGATAGCTTGGTCTGATATGAAGTTAATCACACCCTGTCGTCCTGCACATCGAATTACGCAAAAATAGTCAAATCGAGATCACCTTTTTGTGGGTCAAAGCGAATACCGCAAGGAAGGATCATATCACTTTTTTCTGGATTCTGAAAATTTAAAGGTTAGTGGTTTGGAGGCGATAGCATATCAAACCTTGTTGGACCTTATGCAATCGGCGCTGGACTGAACCAAAATCTGGGCCAGGAAAACCAGTGTTTTGGTAAACTCGACCAAAACTGACCTTATACTTTTCACATAAATATACAAGGTGTCGATAACTATAGACAACAATAACTATCAAACCCATTCTCAACGTTATAACATTGAAATTTGATAATTGTGTTAAATAATTATACCTTCTAATACCGATCTGCCTACTCCAATACATGAGGTCTTAAACCTCGGATGGCCTACTATATATGTACATGTGTGGTGAGGCCAATTCTGATATATGGAACGATCTTATGGTTACGTGCAGCAGGGAGCAAGACCAATATCAAATAATGAACGTGACTGCAAATATAAGTTCGCATAAGTATCATGGGTGCATTATCAAACACAAAAAAAACTAATTTGGAAATAATTCTCGGGTTGATGCTCCCGAACTGGTTCATCCTTAGCGGCAATACACGCTAAAAGTTCAGACATATCGCACGGTTAAAATTAATGGAGCCGCAGCGATATTCTTACAGAATGGCAGAAATGATATAGGCTAGTTGCTGAGAATACGGATCACATAAGCCAAATAATATACCATGGCAGGAACTTCCAGATCAAAATACTCACAAGAACAGACTGGAGGACAAATACGGACACAGGAGTCGGTTCAAACGTGTATTCTACAAACTTCTACTTCTGAACCTTCACCAGTGGTATAGTTTGTTAGCCCATGTTGCCGCTTCTCAGTCAGAATTATATGCTATACGTATGGCTGTAACGTCCTTAAGCGCAACATTAGCCAAATCAAGAACGATTTGCATCGACAGCAGGGTAGCCATTCTCGCTCTTCCGTTATACAGATGTTTTTTTCGAGAACGGCTAACGCGTGCAGAATGGATGTCAACGAAAGCATGCTTCTATATGGATTATGTGAATGTCAGGGTATAATGGTGTCACAGGCAATGAAAAAGCTGACGAGCTGGCGAAGAGAGGTTCACAAATAGCCCTTATTTAACTGTGCCACAAGTAGACACGACAAGCAAACTAGATACGGTCATATGGGCTAAACTAAAGTTGGAATGGGAAAAAAGGACGAGCTGCAGGATAGCCACGACATTATTGCCATCACCCGATTCAAGGAAGAGCACGAAACTTCTCAAGAGCAGTAAAAATTGTTTGCCTTAGTGCTTCCCATGCGAATAAATCAAGACTTACATCCAGCTATTTACGCAGGGCAAACCATCGAGCATACTCTTTGGAAATATCTAGCCCTAAATAAAGAACGGCTCAGCATTTGTGTTCCCACCACTTTCGAGAGTTGGAATAGGTGGACAATACCGCTACGTTGAGCCAGTTTGTTCTATTTAGAGTTTGTTCTAACTAGCCTGCGGAGGCTGGAAAATGGGCTTACACTGGTGTCCTAATGCAGGCCATGAGCGCAGCAACCTTATCGCTAATCTAATCTAAGTCTTTTTTTGACATACTTCGCAGTAGGAAACGGCTGTACTGGTTCCAGTTAGTCGTTTTTTTTTCCTAAATCATTGTTGGTGAATTTCAGATTGGTTTATCATTTTAATCACTGTCCTTGATTCAATGTCTAGCTCAATTATCATCATTTTCCAGATTTCCAACTTTGTTTCAGGTAAAAGAATCGTCGGTCTATCGGAGCGCCTGTGTTTGTGTCCGTCGCCTTCCTCTTTTCCCAGCGTTCCTGTCCTTTGGAGAGAAAATATTGTCAATGGAGACAAGAAGAAACTTTGCTTATTACTGACGGACTAAAATGTCAGTTAATTTTAATTTAATTTTTGATGGATTCTATGATTATGTTGCCGAACCTATTAATGCGTTATTGACATCAAAGTTCACTTTCGCTCTCGAAGGAATGTCAGAACCATTCTGAATTGGCCTGAAATTAGTGGGAACATGCTGTCAATACCATCTGTCTTTTTAACAAACACCAATTACTTCGGACGAAAACCTTAAAACTACGCTGGAGAAATATCTGACTAAATTTTGCCTGAAAGACATTTCGCGTTGAGCGAACCTTAGCACTAGGCTTGAAATGTTAAACATGAATATCAGTGAAAAATTTAAGTTTTGTCCTCTCCTTATTATCCTTTGTGAATGTTTCTTCTTAATTCCTTTGTGTTTAGTGAGTACAACATATCCAATTGGCTAAGATTGCCGTTTGTGTGTATATCCTTCTGAAGTTTTCCTGCAAAAGTATACTGCCGCAGATGAAAAGGAGGCGACGGAGTTATTCTCAGTGATCTACATAATCACATGATGCAGATGTGTGTAAGTCGGTCGATTGCCATACTTAATGTACATTTAGAACTATTAAGTTCTTATAAGTATACTGGTATGTACTCATATACGCATTTACAGGTCAATGTTAAATGGAAAGCCTTTTGTGCGATATAGGGTCAGCAAGACGTAGATAAATGATATCGCTTTCATTTGAATACCAATTAATTTACTACTGCCCTGAATACACCAAGAAACTTAACAGAACAGTTCTAGTTTTCTTTCATTACACTGCAATAGATGCAAAATGAACGGGCAGTTGTACAAACTGTTAACAAATTGTTAATATAGCTTGACACTAAAGTAATAAATTATTATTAAAGCACATCAAGTTCTAGTCTGCCTAGTTTCATTTCATAATGGGCCTCGGTACTTCTACTCGTTGTCTATACTGTGCATTGGCTTAGCGCTGGAAGAGGCAACATTATAATTGGATTGGATTTAGGTCTTTGCGGAAATAGAACGAAGCAATCATAGTTTGTCGATTAGAATGCAGTCAAGCTTTTTAGTTTTATGTAGGTACATAGCGAAAAATGGGCATGTTTCCGTAGGAATATTAAAGCAATTCTTCGATTTATGGAGAAACTCTATATGGTTGGACAGTTTTTAGTCATTTTATCCATCGGTACAAATTGTAAATTTTAAAATAACATCAAAAAAATGATAAAGATGAATTTATTCTACCAGATACACCATAACCTTATATTTGGCTGTAATATTACTACTGACCTCCTATTATCCAGTCTACAATAGCTAATGCTTTCATATTCATACTTAATCTAATCTTATATAGTTTTATTGTATTTTATTTTATCTCTTTTAATACTAAAAAAAAATGATTTGACATAAAAACTTTGGGTCTTAGTAAATATCCGTGTAATAAATATAAATAAAATAAATTTCCCACAGATGCTTTTCCAAATAGTCACACCCCAGCTCCCACAGCATCGGGAGAAAATTCTGCTGTCAATAGAAGTAGATAGAGAGCTTCATTCACAAATTGACAATCAATATAGTATAGGTTTGGAGTGATTAGTTCCACTGCTCATTTTATCCCTGATTCGACTAGGTTAGCTCAAAGCTCGATGCGTGGTCTCCTATTCGCATCTGTATTCAAACCAGGGATCTCATACATTAGGAAGCCAGCGCTTTACCCACTTGACTGCAAAAGCTTATAAACCATTATCATATCGAAGCTTAAGACATCAATTCTCATTCTGCATTCTTGTTTCCATTGAAATCTAAGGATACCTGAAAATTTCTTAAAATGCCCGCCATCCTCAAAATGTTTAAGGTATCCTAATTTTCACTTGATACATGCATACTTCTTACATATAGATAGCACTGTTTCTTATATATATATATATATATATATATATATATATATATATATATATATATATATATATATATATATATATATATATATATATATATATATATATATATATATATATATATATATATATATATATATATATATATATATATATATATATATATATATATATATATATAAGAAAAAAATTTATGAATATATAGAGCGAGTCCAGATGGTCCCTAGCACTGTGACCTCCTGGTTTAATTGTGCCTGCTCAGCACTATGTCCTATAGGATATCCAGACTCCTTAAAAACTTGAATATGTCCCCGAACGGGTCTTTTCTAATTTCCCAGATGGGGAGACTAGCAGAACCAAGCAACTCTAGTCTTTTTCTCTGCTGGACTGTGTGTGAGAAGATACTCTTCACTATATCACTTCTCCGCAGTATCTACAGCAGCCGTCTCGGTCCTTGCCTATCCTGTAGAGAAACTTTTTGTAAGATGGCCTGTTAAAGCTCTACATTAGAGTCCTTATGCCACTTTTACAGAGTACCACTGCTTCTTTTACTCTTTTTGTCTGTCCATATTAGCTTTTGCAAAGCCCCAGCACAGAGTGGGACGAATGCCGGCCAAATTAGCCCCTTCTTTGGCCTTGGTATCAGTTTCCTTCCTTAAGTATAGCAGATAGTTTTGCTTGATAGATAGTGACGACCTTAAGGGGAGTTCATTTTGCACATGAGAGCTACGATCCTTGCTTCTAACCCAACAACCATCTTCATGCCAACCATGTACCACATTTGCATCCCTTTCTAAGAGGAGGGTGGACATTTCTTCTATTCGTTCCATGATAGTATTGTGACCTTGAACATTTTCTTGAAGGCTTATTTGAACACTGAAGCTCAGACTTTTCATTTGCATCCACAGGATTGAAGTAGACTTAACGTCTGTTTTGCCGCTTCCACTTAAATATTTAGTTGCAGCGGGTCGAAGTTTAGAAGGACCTCCATCACTGTCTCATTGCTTCTGTAATCAGCAGGCAGACCATCTTTTGTAGCTTGTTGAGCCTGTTAGCAGCAGTTTTTTGTGTGGTTCTCTTGCATCACACTGCTGATCCATATAGGACTATAGATGTCACCATTTGTTTGTATGCTCAGAGTGTCTGCTTTGGAGATAGTCCCTGATCGAGTGCAAGCATTTGTTTTATCGCCCCAAGTACCTTAGTGGCCTTCAATGTCGCTTTGTTTAGATGACTATCCTAAGTGAGCTTCCTATTCAAGAGGATTCTTAGATATTATACTTCTTCTTGTAGGCAAACAGAATATAAGTAAGCCGCAAAAACAACGATCTAGTACAAAACAGCAGTGCATTCGCTAAGACTGACATATGTTGCTGTATTCGCTGTGGTAGCACAACACAGCTGAAAATAAGGTGAAAAAATAACGAGTATAATTTAATCTCCTAACTACCAAAACATTCAACATAACCTTGAAAAAACCATAGCCACCTCACAGCAAAAAAGATAACTTCTCATGAGCTTTTCTTTTTTCTATCAGCACATTCTATAGTTCAGCATGTGAACTTCATATGAGGAATAGAATTTATGTACTGGTGAATTCACTGGTACATGAGTGTTGTTGTTTCCAATGCGTATACTCTGTTCTCTGCTGGAATAGAGGAGCAAAAAAACGCGACTTTTGTTGACTTTTCAAGGATTTATAGTTGGACCATTCTCCTCGCACCATTGTGCGGTTCCCTTTAAGGCCTTTTGTATTGGAATGTGAGCCTCTTATTATTACCGTGATGTTATCTGCGTGTCCGAGAGCGATTAGCCCCTTACTAAAAAAAATCACCAACCAGTAAGGACTACAGCAAGAGGGACAGTAGCGCTCCTTGCGAGAATCCCCCCTAGTATTAACATTTAGCTTTGTTTTCCCCAGCTCGGCGAATACCCCTCGTTTCCTTAGTATTTTACTTTACCGTTTCACTACCTTTTAAGAGACTTCCCTCTTCTGGAGTGCATGGTGCAGCGAGTCGTGTAATGCATTATCTAATACTTTTTATGTAAGAGAATCGCCCTGTGCGCATTACAGTGCGATTCTCTTACTACCCAATGCTTTTCCTATTATTTGTACCTGTTTATGTGTGGCTAATAAAGTACTTGCCCTTGTGGTAGACAAAATGAAATTTGTGTAACAACATCTTCACTAATAGGTCAGTCCTTATGTATATATACCTATAGGTTGATCAGCTTCTCCAAGGTCTTCAATATGAAGGATGGGAGGCTAAATGGCCTACAAAATTTTTTGCCACCTTTTTAGATGAACCCAACCTAGGGTGTAGCTGTAGGTGAGTTACAAGTTCGCTCGAAAAATGTGTATCAGGATGGTTTTCCACAGCTTCTCTGTGAATCTTTTAGCAAAGGAGTTTATTTTCCAGTCAACCTTTTCATACGACATAATTTGTTGAATCAGCGGTGTCAGGTGTCCACTCAGAACGTTCGTCTTCTTTGTCAACCACACTATGATTACTAAATGTGCACCCTGCGAAATGTTCTTTGAGCAACACTTCCAGTGTGTCCCCGAAGGTGAATTAGGAGAAACTTAATGTTTGTGTTAATTACTACAGCCACCTTCGGGCTTTCTTCCTTTGCGGCCCAGATTAAATTTCTATTTTATTTACCCAGAACTTTTATATTATTAATAATACTTTTGTATTATTGTATTTTTAATAGCAGATGAAATTTCGTTGTAGAGTACCAGTGACCAAATATTCTGATACCTCTCCATCCGCCTTTTTACGGTCAACTTATCTTACCCAAACCGGAAGACAACGTCACCATCCTTTTCAGTTATTCTAGAGGCTGAGGCTTGGTCTACTGACAGGACTAGCATAGTGCACTTGCCTCTATTCTCCCTGAACAAATTTTTGCAGGTCTTGACTTCCATGCTTCGAGAGAGCTGTCTGAGGATCTGCCGTCAGAAGTAGAGGAAGAGGTTTAAGGAGCATTTGCCACATTCTTCTCTTCCGATTATTCTCTTACCAAATGGGGTTTGGGCATAGATTCTTGGTCCTTTCTTTTTTCACTCTTTGTTTTCGGTGTGGAGCTATCTTTTGCTCCTGGCCTTCCGGTAGTCTCCGGTTCTTTTTATGCGGTATTTAGATCCACCATGAGATTTGAGTCTTAGTTGATCCCGTAATCGGATAGGTTGCCCACCGGGGAGTACTGGAGCTCCATTATTGGAAAACCATGGAGGCTTTGGGTCTGGGAATCAAAGACTACACACAAAACAGTAACATACTAGAAGTCTAACAAACGACTTTTTTCTTCTAATGTGCCAAAAAGTGGAACAAATTTAATATTTCCAAGCATAAATTAGCCTGAATGAATAAATTAAATAAAATAATGAATAAATATATTTCCAGTATGAATCATCCTATATTACAAATCTCATCGAATATCATTCAGGAAACTAGTAGCCAGAATCCAATTAAGAATTTTCCCTATTAGTAGCACTTCATTATAATATTTAGCAGCTAATTTTTTGTATCCTTATTCAGAACTTATATAGCTCAGTCAAATTCATATATCATATTTTACTTGCCTACATATCTTATGAACCTCTTGCAGGATTGTCTGTCCCAACAATAACCGAGAGTCCGGAAGATGATGATGATGATTTCGATGATGACGACGAGGACTCTTCCGAAGCTGATGACGATAGTCGCATCTACAAGAACCCCCGCAATTCCCCTTCAACCGAATGTCCACGAGACGAAGAACAAGCTACTCTACTGGGCCAAAAGTGTCTTCGAAAATGCTCATCTGATGAAGATTGCAAAAGTAAGAAGAAGAAATGCTTATGCGATGGTGCATGTGGAATGTCGTGCATTAAACCAGGTAATACATTGGCAATGCCATAGCTTTACTTCTCACCTGCAATAATGTTGTACTGCGTTGCAGATCGTGAATGTCCTGAACTTGCCAAACCACAGCTTGGCGACGTTGTAGTTTCTGATCGACATTTCGGCAGTCGTGCAACTTACCACTGTCCGCATGGATATCACGTAGTTGGCTTGCAAAGCCGCCTATGCCAGGCCGATGGACAATGGGCTGGACAAGAGCCAACTTGTAAAGAAAATAGTGAGTTTAAATCAAATGACCCTATCAGAAATTATTTTAACATGCTATAAGGTAGTATACAAAAATTTTCTTTCAGTTTATTGCCTGACCCCACCAATAGTAGAACACGCCCGCCACTCGGCCTTGCCGGAACAAGCTACATTCGATTTGGATTCAACTGTTCAGTATCACTGTCACACTGGATATGTTACAAATGGGTTCCCTCGAGCCAAGTGTTTAGCGATGGACGGCCAGGCCAGTTGGTATGGTCCAGACATTCAATGTGAACGTAAGTACAAAGACTTTGTTCGTACCAAAAAAAAAGTTTCACACTAACAGTTTCCCAATTTTAGCTCGCTCTTGCGGTCAACCCCCAGACCCGGCCAATGGCTGGCATGCCGGTGAATGCTACAGCTTCGTTTGTCGAGTTATCTATCATTGCGGAGAAGGATACGAATTGGTTGGCAAACCCGAACGTTATTGTCAGGCCGATGGCTCGTGGACACCCAAGGAGTTGCCTACTTGTGTTCGTAAGTTGAATCCCACTATGGATCCTACAGACTACTCATATAATTCTTCCGAAATCGTAACGAATTGAAATAATATATTTTATCCAAAAGTTGAAGTATTTAAGCACAATAGTACGAAAAACCATTCCAAATCATAGATAAATATATAGTTTCTGAAAGTAATGTTGTCTTGCTAAAATATATGTATAATTCACTAGTTTATTATCAAAAGAAGCATTAGAATACATCTACGCTTGTATAGCATGTTAAAATGAGTAATTGTAATTTATCTGCAATATCACATTATACATAAAGTTGATCAAAGAGAAAATAAAAATAGTTACCGCAAAACCGAATGAGATGTTTTATTTATTCATTATGTTTATTAATATCCGTGTAAACAAATAATAACCAAAATGATGTCCCTTCCAATCAAATACTATGTTGAAAATAATCATAATGTTTAAATAAAAGGGCTGATAGCTTGAAGCTGGCGGTAACTATTTTTAGGTTGATTATTTTTAGTATGGCCGATCTAACGATTTGTTATGTATCTAATGCCAGAATTGTGTTATTTCCACACATAAACAATTTGTTAAAAATGCGAGCTTGTTTGATAAGTAGTGACATCAGTTATATTATTCCAAATGACTTGCCACTCGCGCCGTTAAAAACCTTCAAAGTTTAATACTTTAATAGAGTCGGTCCTGAGTGTTGGACTCACTACTTATGTCCATTTGGTTTATGAAGCATATTTAACTCTCTTGGGCTTATAAAATATCGCATTCTTGTACTTATTTGCGACGCAAATTTTAAAAGGATTATATATATTCAGTTATATATTCAGTTCGATACAAATTTAACAAGGATCGACCTCTAGACAGATAAATGAGATAAATGATCCAGATTATGCAGACTGTCATAATGTGTTGATGATTTAGATATAGTCAGGAAATTATGTTATTTTCCTATAAAATAATCAAAAACGAATTAACTATTACGCTTTTCGATCATCCGTAGTGGTTACATCTGTACAGTGTCCTGTTCCCGAGAATCCAAAAAACGGCAAGGCTATTTATACAACATTCTCTTACAATTCCGTTGTTAGCTATGAATGCAAATACGGCTACATGCTGGTTGGTGAAAGTTCCCGCAGATGTGGAGCAGATCGTAAATGGAGTGGTACACTCCCTACTTGTAAAGGTATATTCGTTGTACATTTCCTAATATTTTATGTTGATGATTTTTACTAAAGAGATCAATTGCGGTCATCCTGGTGTCCTTTACAATGGCTGGATCGAAAATATCCAGAGCGGAACAGGACTTGGAGCAAGTATTATTTTCCGTTGTCACTCGGAAATGCTACTCGAAGGACATGCTTCATCGATTTGCTTAATAGACGGCAAATGGAGTCATCTTGTTCCCCAGTGTTTAGCCCCTTGTATCGTACCAACCATATCACAAGGACAAGTAACTCCTGTAGAGGTTGAACTCGATATTAATGCAACAACCACTGTAGCACCTGTTGTAACTTCCGTAGGCAAAGTTCGACATGGAACATCACTTGAAGTTACATGTGACTTAAACTATGAGTTTCCCGCATCATCCCTGTCTGCACCGACATGTAATAATGGAACCTGGAGTGTCATACCACGATGCATACCAGCACGATGCAAAACTATGCCCAAGTCACCAAAACATGGAATGGTTTTAGCTCCCAAAACCGAACATGGAATGAAAGCGAGATTCAAGTGCAAGGATGGTTTCAATTTGACAGGACCCGGCGGTAAAGAAGTTACCAACCCCAATGATTACGTTCTCACATGTTCTTTCGGAAACTGGACAGGCGAAACGCCAATGTGTCAGGAAGTCTACTGCGCGTTCCCTGGATACATAGCAAACGGTAAAGTTTTTTTGGTTGGGAATATGGGGCTCTATGACTACCGTCCTTACGTGAAGAAAGTAAATAATTTACATCTTCTACATACATATAATATAACTAAACACTAACACATTTGCAGATTGTTAATAACAAGCAGATCATGTATGATTGCGACAAAGGCTACGTCTTGGAAGAAGGACCACCAGGAGCAACCTGTGTTGGTGGCCGTTGGCGGCCAACTGAGCTACCAAAATGTAATCCAGGAAAACATCCGAGACGACGGTCAATTGAATTGCGCTATCGTCGATCCAAATTGCTTATGGAAAATGCAAGACGCTTACAAAAGTGGTTCGAAGAGCTCAATGCTGAAAACCTATGCAGTCACAACAGAGTCAAACGTAGTATTTTTCAATTCCCATTTGGACCAAGTCGAAAATATCTACAGAAACGAATCCGAAGAAATCACTCACAACTTCGCCTTAAACGCAAAGCCAAACACTACGATGGAGAAACACATAAACATCTTTCTGAGAATCTAAGCAATGTCGTTCACAGAACCCGGCGCGAACCAGACGAAATACAGCGTGCCTATTCAAAATTCTACGAGAAACTGAAGCAAAAGTATCAGAACTATGTGAAAAATCTCCTCGGCTATCACCGTTCTAGAAATTCCGCAGCTTCCGTGATGCATAATTCGCCCGTCAGTAGACTCCTTAGTGAAAATAATAATCCTACAAAGAAAATTCAAGTTCAAGATGGACGCTGGTACAACACCTATAACAGTCCTGATTTCGTAACGAGATATAAGGTGACACATAAAACTCGCATAGCCAGTTCTGATTTAGATTCCGATGAAGAGAGCTATTTGGATTCGTTCAACGAACTTCAACTTCCTACTACCATGCCCAACTACAACATCAACTCGAAATTGGCTAAAAAAGAGAAACTCCCCACCGTAGGTATTTTAGACTCTTCCCGAACGAGCATCCAACAGAACGAGCGGCCAGTTATGGTGATCGAACCAAAACTAACAACTGACAGTACAAGTGCTAGGAACTTGACGAGCTTGATAGCAAAGTTAAAGTCACAAGTCGTCAAAAGAAGAAGACGAAGTGCCGATAATTTCGGTGGAGAAGTCGACCACGAACATGCTGAAGATAAGAAAGGTCGCCCACGAGGGCCTTGCGAAGAGTTAAATCTGGATTCAATGGCAAATGTTACTGTTGTTAGACCTGGAAAAAGTCCAGGACGAAATAGTCCTGGGACCATTTTACACATTGCATGTTTTTCTGGATTCAAGCTCAACATTAAAAATCCTAACGCAACCGCCAGATGTGTACGTGGTATTTGGAAACCGCAGAAACCAGTATGTTTGTCTGGTGAGTTACCATAACGTTCTAAATTATATGTTCGCAAATGAGATTGGCCTTCCAGCTCCATGTGCAGTACCTGCAACTGATCACGGCAGATATTATGAAGTTTCACCAGATCCTATGATGACCAGCAGCAAACCTAATCTCAGACTCCTTACAAACCACGAGCAAGTTGGAAATGAACAAATTGTTACTTTCCAATGTGAAAATGGTTTTAATGTTCAAGTAAGTAACAAACTGGGAGAAATCGACTAAAGCGACAATATCATTCATTTTTAACGAATAATTTTCTATATTAAGGGTGCAGCACAAATGCGTTGCATACAAGGAAGTTGGGCAGCGGCTTCCTACCCGGAGTGCATACCTATGCCTTGCGTACTACCTTCTCTTCCAAACGTCATATATGAGGTATAAGAGACCCACTTCATCCTCCCTACCTTTAATCAAATTCCACTAAAAAATCTCTTCTTCCTAGGGTGGATATCGAGCTGGTCTAACCATAGCTCATGGCAGTTCAGTTACCGTTCATTGTGACAACCCAGCAAACAGTCTACCAATACAGATGGTATGTAGCCAAGGTGTCATGTCGCCTCCAACAATTCACTGTGAGACAGGAATGAGAAGATCCCGAGAGGAATATCTGGCAGAAGTAGATTTCACGAACCACGATAATTCTCTTCAGGAGCTGTTTAGCCCATCGAGATCGACTAGCGCCAACGCAAATGCAATTGCAATAAATGGAGAAGGAAGTAATGAGCAAAATGCAATTGGGAAAGATTGCGGGCCACCAAACCGCGTTGATTCAGCATTAGTCTATAAGTATAATATTGTGCTAATCCTAAATTGTGTAGCCAGTATATTTGGATTCTCGTAGAAACGGAGATGCAGTTGAAAGCGAAGAAGGATTTCCAACTGGCACCGAAATAACATTTAATTGTATAGCTAGCATAGCTGGTGAAAGAAACACATGGAAAATTATTTGCGACGATGGTAACTGGATTGGACGATCTTGGAGTTGTGGTATGATCAATTAATTTTATAAAAGTTTTATTTTTTTCACAAACTATATTTCAATTTACAGCAAATGGCACGTGCTTGTACAGAAATAATGAACCCAACGTTGTAAGCTTTTATAATGATCTGGTAATACGAGAGGATGTTGTAGAATTTCCACCAGGAGCAACAATTATTTCAAGGTATTTAAGATTGTAAATTTCAGACGTCTTATATTTATTTTAGGCCGGGTCATGCATATCAAAAAATGCAGACTAAAGTTTGGGAACGAATAATTACAATCGCAATTAGTAATAAAATTGTATTAATATCATCACTAACAAATTTTCTGCATTCTTTGCTAATTAAGATGAGCCTGAGCGCAAATGAAGCAAAAAATGCCATCTGAAAATAATGAATGACCTGGAAATTAAAACAAATTCTTAGAATATATAAGGGGAAAACTATTTGAGTTTAAATCTTTCGAACAGGCGCAACTATAGATACAAAATAATCTAAAATAAATAATAGCAAGAGAGCTTATGTCGCTGAAATATAATAAAGAATTCTGATCTGTTAAATTTAATAACTACAATCTTTAAAATAAATTAATACCTAAATATGAAAGCACATGATATACCCTTAAATAAAAGCGGCAAGCAACCACCACGAGTCATTTAATAAGCTGCCAGAACAAAACTCAAAATGTGTCAACTGTGGCGGCAAGCATCCCGTGGTTGCCCCAAAAACCCCAAAAATACTAAGAAAGCCTTCGTTCAAATAGCTCAGGACAACTCGGCCACTCCTAACTTCTAAAAACATACCTGAGACTTTAATTTATTCTAAACTTCTCCCAGAACAAATGGGACAATTCCTGGCCATCATGATGGCAAAATTGGATGACGAAGGGCATGATGGCAAAATTGGTACCGGACATGTTCCCTACTCAATCTTACACAGTGTCCTTCCCTCATCCTCACAAAAAATGAACAGAGACAACCGCATCTCTACACTAGCTTGGAATGCGAATTCTATTCTACCCAAAAAAAAGCGAGCTGATGCAATTCCGCAGCGATTTCAGGATTGACAGCTTGCCCATACAAGAGACCTTGCAAAAACCGGCTAGACAGCTCAGAATCCTCATTTATCATTTAGACAAAAATGATATACTAACGGGAAGGGGAGGAGGCACAGCAATCCCTATAAGGAGGAATATTGATCACCAATTTTTAATCATCCCAATTCTTATGGCTATGGAGCCACAGCGATTAAAGTGCAAATACATTTTCTGAATTTTACTGCTATCTGTGCACTCTTCAACTTCGAAAACCTCATTTTTCTACAATCCCCACTGCGGGTCGTTAAAAAACAATCTTGCTGGACAAAAAAACTACAAGTTCGTAGTAAGGTTCCCATCCTGCCTCCATACCCATGATGAACCTACTCATTTTGGTCCGTTGCACAGCCATATTTTGGATATTGGGAAATCCTGTAACATTCCCCAAAGCATTCAGCTTAATGTTCTACAGGAACTCCCTTCGGACCACAAGCCAGTTATTTTTCAAATTGAGGACGTCTACAGTGCCACACGAATGAAAGAAAAATCATAAATTAATTGGCAAGCATTTCGTTTCACCATAGCTAATAGTAGAAGCTCCAAATCCCCCGTAACTGCTAGTGACTTAGAAGAGTCAATCGAGATTCCAACCAAGCGCAACATAAATGCAGGTACAAAATCCCAATCAAGGATAACTATATTGCTTACGAGCTCACCAGAGGTAGAAATCAGATTAGGAGGAGACCCTAGATTACGATTAGAAGCAAATCGTCTAACAAAAGACATACGAATCCAAGTCAATCAATTCAAAAATGAACAATGGGATTTCTTCATGAGGAGTATTGAACCTGGATGCGACTCATTCCGAAAGCTGTCCAAATACTTGACGAAGTATACACTGACAAAACCGTTTTGAGAGTACTACCTTTAAGAACTTCAAGGGTGGACTCAATTGCGCCCACCAGTTCACAGGAAGTCAAACTTTTGGTACGCAATATTAACAAACGTAAATATTTCTCCAGGCCCTGATAGGATTACAAACCTTTACTTCATTAAACTGGCTGATAGTATCCTGCAAAACATTACGGATATTATAAATAGTTTCTTGCGGTTAAAGACATATCAAAATTGTTGGTAAATAGCCAAAATTATAGTCATCCCCAAATGTGGTAAAGATCCACCCTTTCCTCCAAATTCAAGGCCTATTAGCCTTATTTCATCTATGGTAAAATTGGCGAAACACATTTTCCTGTCTCGTGTCAAGGAGATACTACATCTCAATAATGAAGAACAGTTCGGCTTCAAGCCCCAACATTCTACCGAGCCACACCTTACTAGAGTAGTTCAACACATAAAACAAGAGCTCAATACAAGACATTCCATAGGCCTGGTTATGTTCGATGTAGCCAAAACCTTTGACAAAGTATGGCACGCTAGGCTAATTGTCAAACTCGATAATCTGCTTTTTCCTAAGTTACACCCCCAACTTATTGGCTCCTTTCTACTAGGAAGAACCCTTCAAGTAAAATTAATCAACTTTCTTCAAAACGCCATATCCAACCAGAAGTCCTTCAAGGTTCACCCCTCTTGTCAATTCTGTGCAATTTGGACATCGCAGACATTTCCTGATTCAACAGAGTGATCGTATCTCTATTTGCTGATGACACTTGCATCTTTTAAAGCTCAAAATATTCACTATCACATCAATCTTCAACGTTCCATAGGTTCCCTTCTAAAATATTTCAAGAAGTGGAACATAAAAAGCAACACCGACAAAACTCAAGCGCACTTTATTGTCAAGAAAAGGATACAGAGCCCACTCATGTAAAGGGTAGACGGAGAAACCATAGAATAGCAAAAGACTGCCAAATACATAGGTCCCACTTTCGACGATAAACTTCAATGGACACCTTATATTGCATACAACCGTGCAACTATTAGAAACAACCTATTTTTCCGTTCGAAGACCCTAAATACAACAAATCGAGCTCTTTTATGATAGCAAGTGATAAGACCACAGCTACTCTACGGAAGCGTAGCCTTTGAGCAAAAAAATACTAATTTAAAATCAAAATATTGCCATGCGAATAATTTTTCGAATTCCGAGATATTTCAGGTAATCCGACACTCACAATAACCTGAGAAAGGACTCAGTTAAAAATTACATTTGACATAGAGCTCTTAAATTTTCTTAAACATTCAAATCGGTAATTGGACATTTTAAGAATTCGACATGGTGAAGTCCGCCTTATCTATTTTAGCCTAAGGGGATTACATTTCAGTTTGAATGCAGTTGCATCATAAGTAAAAACAAAGTTTTTGCATAAAAAATGGAGAGGCAAATCACAAACGCAATTATTTGTCGAATTCACATTTTATTTAGCTCAACGTATTCCGTCCTAATCGTATTCCGCGCCTATTGTAACACTAACTTCCCCAGGAGCCACAATCGTTTGATGATACCATTTATTCGTGTCGAGTACAACTAAAATTTAAAATACCGATCGAGCTTTTACTTTTTAAAACACTATCTTTCAAAACATACTTATTTCTCCTTTTTGAACAATTGTATCGAACATATTACACTCGAAATAGCATTCTGGCGGTGGCGCAAGGATCCATTGTTTTGCCCCACGCAACTGAGCCTGCCACGAAGGCAAACGAACATTATCAATATGCATATGGACTCCTAAACCGGGACCACCCATAAAAATCCAATCAACCGCATTGTTTTCCGACGACTCTGGAAGAAAATAAGGTCTGCCGTAGTGCTGGCGAAGAACCTCACCTACTTCGTTATTGCAATTACTCCAGCCAAAATACCAAGGTGCTGAGCCCGGTTTGTAGTTTACACGTTCAGTAGGAATACTCAACGCTTCATGAAGATTCTTCACCCCCGTTTTATATGGGAAGAATTGGCAACTAAGTGTTTTCCGCTTTCGTTTGGCATTCATGTAAACCTCCTTGAAATACCAGAAGTCGAATGTCTAGAAGTAAACACGCCAAACCAAAAAACACTTAGTTGACAGTATCATACTTGTGCGATGCCCAATTACACTTACTTCCAATGCAGTCCAATTTGTAGTAGCATCCGTTACAATCACCGGTGTTGCAGAATAGGCATATTGTTCTTCAAATTTTTCAGGTGCAATATCCGAAATTCTTTTTACTTCTGTTATTCCCTTGCAGAAATCGCACTGCTGAGGTGGACGAAATGCCTTACTTAGTGCAGCAGGCATTTCAATTAAGCACTGCAAAATTATTCGTATCACAAACAAGAGTTTGATTTTGGAAGTAAATTTTAAAAAATTTATCTCGCTGTATAAGTACTTACGTTGTCTTGATTCACATATTTCCATAAGTAGCTCCCGAACAAAACTCCTAACATTCCAACTATGCTCAAGTAAATCTTCCACGACTTCACAGCATGTTTCTTTCGAAAACTGTTAACGGCAGGCAAACTCGCTGGGTTTACTCCACGATCCTTACACTTCTTTAGAAGCTTGTTGAAACGTTTTCTTTCAGCTTCAGCGACGTCCATTTCAAAGGCGTGTTCTCACTTCCAGCCACAAACAATGAATGACTTTCACATTTACGATTCACCGTTAGGCGACGTATGTAGCGCCCACGACTTTCTGCTCATTTACGTAGTACATTATTTCCTATTCAATGAACTGAAAAATAGTCCCCATCTGGTTGGCACTGATAAGGATAATAACCATCTTAGTAAATGTATTTTAAAGGAGTCTATTTCAAACTAATTTACACTTCTATTCGCAGATGCGTCGATATCGGTAAATACGCGATGGTCGGAAGTGGAGTACGTACATGTATTCATTCCGAATGGAGTGGGCAGAAACCATCATGTTTTGGACTCAACCAGGAAAATGACTATGCAAGTGAGTAGCAAGATTATAGGATTACGTTCGAAATTTTCAACTAATGAGATTAAATTTATTTTATTAAGTGGAAAAGGCACCCACAGTTCTTTTCCGACATCAGAACGGTCCGATTGCTCAAAGCAATGACGGTAAATTGATCGTGTATCCGGGGACTACAGTTCACATGGAATGTTTGTGGATGCGCAGGTTCGGTAATCCCAAGTGGAACGTTAGCCATGATTACAGGTAAGATTTCCATACGAATTTGTTTTATTTTCAATCGGATCGGAATCATGGTGGCCATCTATTGAATATTCATTATCAACATACGATTTTTTAACACGAGATAATTAACACTTTTCGAGTAGTTGAGCACAAAAACTATCATTGTACATGCACAGTTCTCGCAAACTACATTTGCATGTCTAGTTCCCGTTCATGGTCCTCATTCGATTGAACTTCCACTTTCTAAAAGAGCAATGTGATAAATTAAAGATTTGAATTTAGGACGTATCCAGAAGGCTGGGTCACAGAAGAAGGACGTGATCCTCAATTAGAATATCGCTTGAGTATCTTCCATGCTGTTGAAGACGACTCCGGCTTATTCACATGCCAGACTCCAGCGAGGCATGAGCACTCCGTCGAAGTAATAGTGAAGAGCATCAATTGTCCTGATATACCGATTCGTCGGGGATTAATGGTGAGTACTAACGACACTAAGCTCAGCACTCGAGTGCAACTTTCATGCGCCAACGGAAACTCACTTATTGGGGCCTCTGAGCTTTTATGCTCACCTAGTGGCAATTGGAGTGCTCCACTTCCCGTATGCGAAAGTGTCGAATGTGGCGATCTACCATTGCCTATGAATGCAAGTTCGCCCCGTGTTGCAGTTCTGTCCCGGGAAGTTGGCGGTCGGGCCTCATTTTCATGTCCCTCTGGATTTGGACTTCGTGGACCAACTGAATCTATATGTCTTCCATCAGGAGAATGGGCCACACCATTCCCATCTTGTATCGAAGTGCAATGTGATAACCCAGGCGCTCCACAAAATGGTTACGCTCAAGGTTCCGCACCGTATCGGGCTGGTGATGTCGTTCAGTTCAACTGTAATCCGGAATATATGATGCAAGGACAACCAATCATAGCATGTCAAGATAATGGACGTTGGTCCGGTGGATTGCCTAAATGTGTGCAGGCCTGTTCTTATCCTGGAACTGCGATCAGTGGACGAATGTCTTCTGTTAAATTTTACTACACGATTGGTGAAAGCATTACTTTCACATGTGACGCAGGATTAGAACTACGTGGTGCCAAAATGTTAAAATGTTTAAGAAACGGAAAGTGGTCCAATGCAATACCAACTTGCGTCAATGTCAATAGTGAGCAGTCGACGCGAATCAGTGGGCATAGTGGTTAAAAAGTAGGAAACTAACAATTTATTATCTTATCAAGGATGTGTGATATGTTGAGGGTTAGAAAGTGTGATTATACATATGTAGCACTGACACAGAACTGTGTTAACGCTTACTATATTACGGACAGCCTAAATATAGATTTTTCAACGAAAATGTTTTAAAGAAAACAGTAAAATGATCCTTTGGAAATGAAATGTAACTTAAAGTGTTGTTTGACAGCCAAGCATTCGATTGAAGTCAATTTTAGAAAGAAGTAAACATTTTTAGTACAGCGAATAAGATTAAATTAAATATTCATCTACAGCTGGAACATTAGAATTTCAATCTAAACAATATTTTAGCTTAAAGTTGTACGGAAAATATGTTAGATATTGTTAGAAATTCCAACATTATTTGAAGACAAATTAAAAAGCCAATTTCAGTATAATGCTCCTGATTCCTCATTTAGTTTCGGAATTAAACGGCAGAATAGCTGAGGAGTAGGCAATAAATAAATTTCGAAATTCTTTTATACAATATATATATACTTCTTTGTATATTTAAATTCGTTTCCCCCATATACTTATTTTTTGCTGAACCGAAGCAATGAATACATTTATATAAAATATCTTTTGGTTTCGTGTCTCTGATTATAAAATTTGTATAAAATGTTTGTATCACATGTAATGACACATTGTAGAAATAAGAAACGAAAAGACATTTCAATAGAAACGTTTTTATTATCTCACTTCAACGGATAGCGTTAGAGCCGTTTCACACGAGACACTCGGTGTCCGGCCACTGAATCCTCAGCCACTGTTTTTGTATAGAATTGTGGCCCGGACACTGTGGCTCTGTGTGTATGCTCTCATTTATTTCTATGCACCGGTAGTGGCTAGAGACACAGTGGCCAGACACCGAGTGTCTCGTGTGAAACGGGCCTTACTGTTCGTTCAAACACACAATTATCGACTGCTTCTTTAAGCTGAAAGGTTTATGGTGCGTTTTTCGATCTCCTGATGACAGTCCCGTTCTCATAATAAGAACATTGCATCAGCTAGTTCTTCCATTTGCAACCATTGCAAGAATATCTGCAACTTTCTATTTATCCTCACCTACGTTAGTGTTCGATATAACTTGAAATTTAAACAGTCGTATCTTCTGTGCTTCAACAAAGTGCTGAATTTCAACTTAATCCTGCGGAAAGTTCTTTACAGCGAAACGAACTGCGACTTAATACCATCAATCAATACAATCATAATCAGGATCATTCTGATGTTATCCAACATAACTCTTCGTTTAAATGACTGTGGTCTAGCTACGGAACGACAACTGCGGTAATGAGCCAAGCAGCGTTCCTGGGCATATCGATGGTCCTTCTATATATCCTGCCGTCATGCGATCTTCTGCGCTCGATCCTTAGTGTGGGATTCACGTTTATTTTTAAATATAACCTATCCTATTATCATTAGAGTAAAGGTTTGTCAATTGTTAACATTCCTCGACTTGATCCTTGATGCAAGTTTTCTTTTTAAAGTTTGTCATGGCTATTTGTTTTGGCTATTTCAACGCCGTCATCAGAGTCCTTTTGCGCGTACGGAAGTTTATTCAAACTCGTCTGTTTTGCGTTTACTGAGGACGCATAATAATCTTCAGCTTGATTCTCTCTCGCAGTCTGTTGGTATTTTCAAAAGTTTACTTTGTAATGCACTTTCCCCCCTACTTAATACTGTTAAACTTCGTTTTACTATTTACTGCATTTTAACTTTGTAGTTATCTACTAATTTTGTATTTTAATTCTGTACTTATCTTATAATATTTATTTTGTAAGTAAGCAACTTGCCTATCAAATGAATTTGTCTGAAAAGATTACTAAATTACTAAATTGTTAGGTGTGTGAAATAATTAAGAAATATAAAGAAACTTTTCAAAAGTTAATTGTTAGAACATATCAAAATCATAAAGCCTAATTTACATAAATAAGACCATATTCATTGGACAGAATGAAAATATTCAACACCTCTCTGTATATAAAACGTAGTTCTTATAAATGAATACTATTTTTTAGAAGAAGATCATCTATCCTTATTACTCCATTATTTCAATAAACTTCCAGTTTTGAGGAACCGAATAAATCAAATTAAATTTATGTCTTTAAACTAATGAACATTACGATCTGTGTTAAATATTCCTCGAAACTATAAATATTAATAAATAGCTTCAAATAATATCATTTAGATATACGATGTTCGGAATGTTTATGCTATATTAAGTTGAATTGCTCAGCTCTAGTTTAAAACAAATCATATATTTCAAATAGGATCAGCATTTTTCTGAGTATGCTAAACGTTCCATAGAATACCGCAATACGGTTTCTATTTTTACTCAATTGCAAAATATATATTTTTGTGTACTTAATATAATATAAGCTTAGATCAATTGAATGTAAATTTAAAACTTTTTCTTCGTTCCATCATAAAATGATAAAAAATGTAAAATTCAATCTGATTAGCACTTTAAATCCAATCTATCTTTCTCTATGAAATCAATAAGAGCTTTTAATAAACAAATTATATCTTGCATCTTCTTCTCTTAACAAATCTCTTTCGACAACTAGAAATATCTGTGATTTTTTATATTAAATGCTCAATTGAAAAATATTCATAAAAACATTTGAATTAGATTGTAAATGAAAAACGAATGTGAAACTTCTTAAAATTACTTTAGATTTCTTTAAACGAAAATCAAAACATGAACAATAATCAAATTACTATACTAATACTCTTCTAAACTATGAAATATATATTTTTCTCTTTGAATCGCTCACTTTTCTGTCTTATACCTAGTCATTGGTCAAAAAAAACTGACGCGAACTAAAAACATTTGTATAAATAATTACCCAGTCAAATTTATTGTTACTTTAAGTAAAAAATCTAAATACAAAACAATCAAAAAACAATATGCCGCTTTTCATTCTTCCATTGCTTTAACTGCGAAATTCATGGTATTACATTCAAGCGTCCGAAGATTGATAACTGCAACGCATTTTGTAGTACTGAACGATGGAACACATACGAGGAGAGTTTGCTTCCCATTTTCTCCTGGAAAATCCAGTCCCAGATTCAATTTGGATTGTTTTTTTCAATTTGGAGCAACATTAAAAGCTTAAATTACCTGTATAATATCCCGTTTTGAGCTCAGCTTGGTTTCCAGCGAAATAAACATGTGGACATTCTTCCAAAATGAAAGGATCGCGTTCGACGTACGGATAACATGGCATTGTGTCTGGACTGGTCGGTACTATGTGTCCCCAAACAATTGTTGAACGAAGCGCTTCAAGAGGATTCTCGATTTTCGATGTTTTCATAATATCGAGAACATTTTGTCCGGAAGTGCCTACTATATACCGACCGGCTATCTCACAGCTATACGGATTAGGGACACTCTGAAAACTTTTATTGTTGTAGGCTCTCGGAAACATACAGGCATGTAGCGGTTGTTGCGGCAGCATAAAATTAGACGGATCAAATTCTCCAGACATGAGATCTACATAAACCGATTCCGACCAGTTTGCCAGCATTTTATCACAAGTTTTAACGGCATCAAGAGTATTGGTCGATTCAGCAGCTCGAGTTTGAAGACTTTTTTGCTTGGTCTCATGTGAAGTTCTAATCGAGTTGCCTTTGACGGTTTTATGCATTTAATGAAAAATAATTGTGGAACTAAATTTAATTGTCTACCTGCAATTATAACCCTTACAACCGAGGCTGACTCCCAATCGTTACTACTTCCGAACCCGTCAATGTTTCCAAAAAGCCATTGCTGGAAAAGCTCCAGTGACATTGAAAATTCTTCAGTAGATGCCTAATCAAAGTCCATTTGATTAACTGCACTCATGTGAAACAAATTTTAAATAGTACCATATCTAATCCAGAAAGTAGAACAACCAATGGCGAATCATCTAAGCTTTTCAATGGCTTCTGCGGGCCACTCTCATAGAACAGTATATCGTCCACAATAAAACGACCATCCGCTTCAATATATCCTTGAGAAATCAATTGGGATTTTGTAAGTTTGTGTGAGATCGTGTTTGTTTGTTAGAAGGAAAGCGTTATTGATAGAGGCATAAGATGAAACATGTTAATTCGGTTTATTGGAAAATGACCATTTTAATAATATAGAAATTAAATGGAGCAAAATGTATGTACATGTTATCTGTAAAATGTATGTTAAAAAAATGTATGAAAAAATAAAGATTGCGTTTAAAAGGATCTCCTTTACCAATGTTTATTCAATCGTGCGTTCAGTTTATTATTTTCCGAATAAAAACAGCACGGCAGCCCTTCTGCCTTTGATCATTTTTACCAAACGTCAGGTTCCCGAAGGAAGTGACCATACCCACTACACACCTATATTCACCAGATATCATGCTCTCCAAAAAGCAGTCAAGACTAGCTTGTTCTAACAAACAGAAAGCAAAGAGTGCTCCTAATAAATTGGAAGACTTCTATTCACTCTCCTTTGGAACAATGTCATCCATAACATAAATGTGGGGCCAAACTCAGCACTTTATTCTAGGTCGAACTAAACAAATCGTGGCTTTAATCCGGTAAAGGGAGGGGATAACGGCAATACTTATGCCGATCGAGCAACTAGTCGCTGCTTTGCGACCTCCAGCTTTCACGACACACAGAGATATGTCAGATCGAGTATATGTCGCATTTGCTCCGGGGCAAGCTACTTATCAGATATATTTGGAGATTTTCGAATCCAGCCAGGATGCAGTTACATCGACGGACCTCTTCATCTGCCATATTTAGCGGAATTGTAGAATTCTCACAACCAGAGTGAAGAATTGGAACTGATATTTGGACTCATTAGCTTAAATATCAGTTCACTCTTAAACAGGTCCGAGCAGTGGAAGCAAACCATAAGGAAGGTGTCAAACGACGACAAGTTTGCATCAACTGTGAATTTTGAATTCAATTCATTCGATCAAGTATTGAATTATACCTACGTGGTTTCGAAATTAGGTACCATTTTTGCACCGAAATTGTGCAACTCGTAGTGCATACCTGGCTGATGTGACCACTTATTTACTTTAGTTGCGACAATTTTTGGTGATTTGCGAGTTTCATCCAACAATAATAATTTTCATAGAAGTATTAAATTGTGATCAGCCTTTTCACTTCCTGTCTAAAATATCATAGACAATGTATATCTGCGCCAAAGCTTTCTAAGTGGAGAATATTTGATGTGGGAATATGGATCATTTGCGGAGGCTTAACCCCTGCTGGTTCTTCGTAGAGAATCCAAAGAAAAAATTTCACGCACTGTAGCATGAAGATTTGATGAAATGAAATTTCACTCAATAGCAAGCAGCGGACATAACTTCATGACCAGAGACACCAGCAGCTAGATAAAACCTACTTCATCGTTTTCTGGTATGTAATATTTTCAACGGATTCCTTTCGGTCTACACAACGCACCAGGCTCCTTCCAGTGATTGATAGACCGGGTCGTAGTAAACTAGTAGTAATGTAGTAAACTTTACAGAGATAACAAAATTTTTATCAACACTGACGTTTTATCAACGAGACCTGGTCAATTAGCCAAAACGAAGCCTTCAACAAAGTCAAATATAGATGAACAAGCTAAAACTAGCCGATGAGTCGAAGACTTATATACTTTGTACAGATGTAAGTGACTATGCTCATGGGGTCACTTTAATGTAAGCAAAGGGAAAGAACTGTCGAATATGCGAGTTATCTTCTAACCTCTGCCGAGTGGAAGCAGAGGCATCATTCCTACAGACTACCAACTTTTGCGATGGATAATGTCAATAAAATCACTAACTGGAAGATTGGCCTGGTGGGTTCTATCTCTGCAGCCATAGGATCTCGAGACACAGCGTCATCCAGACAAGATTAATGTCGTTTCAGATACACGTTCCCGCCCACAAGTAGCTAAAGAAGTTCTTGATGAACAATTAAGGGTCTCTTTGGTGAAAAATGTCAATGACTGCTTTGAAAAAGAATCACTGAACGAGGACTTCATCAGATGGACTCATAGGAATTTCTTAATGGTCGACGAAGCACTGTACGGTATTCACAGAAGAACGATCCAGAAGATTCTCGGCTGGTAGTACCTTCTCACAAGAGGGCCATGATCTTGGAAGCCTTTTACAATGCCTTCACAGCCAACCTGAAGTACTATTGGCCCGAAATTTATATGTGTGTGACAAATTAAACGTTGCACACAATACCAACGCTTCCAACCAGCTAATCTGAAGCCTCCCGAACTTCTGGAATTATTCTTCCAGTCAACGCTTCGAAACTGTAAATCTTGAACTCTTCGAACCTCTACAAATGGATCCCAATTGTCGAGGGTCTTATCAGCAGATCGATAGAAGAAGTAAGCATGCAACTGTAGTAGTACACTACAAATAATGATTGTCTTTGAAATCTCAGAGAAACTCATCTGATTTCCCAAATGAACTCAATGGCGTGGGCCAGAATTAACAGTAGAGCCGTGCTGTAGATACCATTTGGCCTGAAGCACTATTCACACGTAACCGTGTCGTATCGTGATTGGTCGTGATGCAACCATATTTCAAA
The DNA here is from genome assembly GCA_947369275.1 of Nemotelus nigrinus. NCBI lineage: Eukaryota > Metazoa > Arthropoda > Insecta > Diptera > Stratiomyidae > Nemotelus > Nemotelus nigrinus. The sequence goes on from OX376375.1 coordinate 80,354,118, forward strand.
CGTCGGTAACACAAATTTTACTCGGATGTGAATGGAATTTTTTGAACCAAATGGTGCAACACATTCTGCAAGATTGCAGAATGTGTCGCACTCTAATGCATATCTGGCCTCTTTATAATACTTAAAATATTACAATTCAATAAAGAATAAATTCTGTATGAGTTGGCAAATTATAGCAATGGATGCAATAAGATTCATTGCTATTTTCTTCTATGAAAGGCTTACATGAGTGCAAGAATTCACTTTGAACAATATTTTCTCTAGACACGGCCATCTATACAACACAATGGGCCCATCTTGTGCCTATGTGTGTCGGTAAGCAGGCCTCTGTAGATTGGCAGCCACTTCAACCTATGGCCATCTATAAACAAATCTCAGCCCTCAGGCAACCAATAAATGAAACATTTGTCGATACTATATTCTGAAGCAAAACACTCAATATTATTTCGGTTTTAAAGTGTTAAAAGATAATCTGAATATGTGTTATAATTTTTGCAAAGTATGGATCTCACTTTGCGAAAAAGCATAGATTCAGCATTGTTATCCAGAAATACAAACTAGGTACCCATGAGCGACTGAAGTTAGTTTTCGGACTAAATACCTTTCAACACATGAACCAATAACGAAAATTATAAACATATTTATACTGGTAAAACTTTGAAAAAAGATCAAGGAATCTTCGTAGTTACAACCGCTATGTACAGATTTCAATTCTCACCAGTGAAAAAATAAGATATGAAGCGAAAATAATCGATGTAATTTACAATACAAATGAAATATATTACAGTTTCGCAAAGTAACATGAAATAAATTACAGTTTTGCATGTGCATAAGTAACCAAATTATAAATAAATTGTGTGAAGTGAAAATAACATTCGGCAAAATGAAATGTTATGGCGGGAACATATCATATTTGTGCAAAACTTCACTTACTGTCGGTTCCTGTGAAATCGTTCAGGTTTAAAACATACTTCAGTTTTGAGTTTGGCGGCATATAATAAAATAGTGATTTGCAAGCATTAATTTGTTTTTTTTTTTGTCATCCAAGAGCGACAATCAATATTTGAGAAAAAGTTAGTGTACTTACCGAGAACAGCACAGACTACACCTGTAACAAGATTCTGTAGATCGACTTTACCCAGAAGACGAATTCTTTGTAATTCATCTTCCAGAATAAGTTTATCACTGTCATCCACATAATTCGAGCGCGGTGGCTGTGGAGCAAGTTGATTTTCTTCAGATATTTCTCGCAAGATACTAGGCTTGAGGACCTATTCAGAAGATGATTTGAACAGAATTTTAATAATTGTTTTTTTATATTTACATTTTGAAATTTAACTAAATTTTATTGAAACAATATGAGAAACAAGGTAAAGTTACGGCTAGTCTTAGTCAAATTGCAGATTTTAATAACTGTATTGCAAATGGTGTTTATTGTAAATTTATCTTAGAGTCGAGTATCCAACATCGTCCGTGAAAAACATTTTTGAACAAGCGGTTTTTCACACACATGAAAGCGGGCCCTCATGGGCAACCGAAAAATCATGCCTGGCCCATCTGGTAGCCCAATGTGTGGAGACAACTTTTTGATGGTGGCCACCATGGCGACCATTGCAGTGGCCGATGATGGCCCTCAATGTAGAGGCGACATAAAATAACAGGTGTCATAGCAGGAAGCAAGTAAAAACAATATTATGATGCGCATCATGTCCCTGGATAGCTACAAGGCATGAGACGTCGCTTTGGTGACCTACGAAGCTTCAGAAACGGGCAAATGTTGAAAGATAGCCTCAAATTAAAGGGATTATTATGTAATTACTAAGTTTACGTACGGAAACAACTACAATGTTTTAATAATGAAATTCACCGGGTCACTCACTTGATGTTTGAAAAGCGTTCCAATTATGATACATTTTGCTGGATCTTCTTCGCGCAATTCAGATAATTTACTTATCCTGTATTCACTACCTGCGTGGCAAATATAGATATCATATTAGATATTTATTTACATTATTGAACAATATTGTGAAAGACTTACCCCATTTCTTCTCGACCAGAGGTCTTAATAATTCGGTCATATGCTTCAACCGCGATGCATAGATGTGTGCAAACTGCTTCGAATAATCTTTAGTTTTCAACAGGAATCTGTCCGATTTATTAGCATATGCTACAGATAAACGCTCATACTCTGACTTGGTGCAATCATTTGAAAAGTTTTCATCATTAGGAAATAACATTTTAACAGTGAACTAAGTTATACGAAACTTTTTTCACAAGACGCCGGCTAGTAAACCTGTAGTCAGCCTGTAGTAAACAATCTAATTGGGCGCCAACCAGTGCACTTCTGGCTATTTGTGCCACTACGATCCACAAGATGTCAAATTCATATGACTTCTTGCGCTTCTTGCGATGAAAAAATGCAATTACAAGATCCACATTCCATATTAAAGACTAGTACTAACAACTGACCGAAGATAAATTTTGACAAATCTCCATGACCTGGCCGTTCCTTGGTGTGAAAATTTTAATAACGAAAAAAAGCGGAGACGTTGCTGATTACTGACATATAAAACTACCAGTATTTCAAATTTCGTTTGGTTTTTTTCGGTTATGTCGAAGCATGGCCTTGTCGAAGACACATATAATTTAATTTTCAAATTCAAACGCTATCAAATGTCGCTTGTTCTGTTGTTGTCGTTGTTCTTGACTAGTGTAATATGCCGTTCACACTACCAATGCCTTCTAGAAGTACGGGCCGTCAGGCTACGTAATCGTTCTCGCCGTGACGTCATGAGTTTAGGAAATTTGACATTTCCACGAGGCAGTGCCGATGTACACGGAGATTTCACTTGCGGTTTTTTGGTTAAAATATGAATAAAACGTTAGTTTTTTGTGCGTGGACGCGTTATAATAATAATACTTAGTCATAACGTACACTTTGTACCAATTAATTGTATCGCGACAGTAAATCGACACGAACCATCACATAACCTAACACCAACCGATAAACATTTCGTAGCGAATTTTCCACATTATACCGCACGCACCGCATTAATTTCTGTTTTAGCTGTTCACTAGCACTGTTCTGCATAAACCACTTTAGTTTTCATTTCACTCACTTTAACACAACCCGTACAATTAACATTTTCCCGCGGACGTCCCATAAGACTACGTGTGTTTTTCGCGACATTTGTCCCGATGCTCTGTCGTCATCATTCTGCATTACGGCCCGTACATCTAGAAGGCATTGACACTACACTCTAAATCAGGCGATTTCGATCAGCTGATCGCTTTAGAGCTAAATCAACTTAAATCTACCTGATTACCCATAAATTTTTTTAATAGCTAGCTTATTTAGTAAGTATATCGCTCTGTTTAGTTATATATGCAACTGCTAACCATTTTGAACAAAGTATTGTTGCATGCACGCCAAACGAGCCGTCTTTCGTTGTATCGGCGCCAGAAACGGCTAGAACCGGCGAGGAAATACTCGACATACATTCCATACATGTATTTCATACATGTATTCAAACAACGAAAACAATCGTAAATAAAACGTAGAATAACTCTCTAGAAAGCAGTTTGAGAAACTTCGAGAACCTAATACACGGACCCATTTCCCATTTCACATGGCGACGGAATTTCCCATTAGTCATTTCGAAGATGGATCCAGAACCCAAGACACAGCTCTAGAAAGTCCCAGATGTAGAATAATGATCAGATATGAGTATAAATACCGCCGCGAGAGGTGCTTGGAATCATTCAGTAGATAGCGAAGACAGCGAAAGGCTGTTACTTAGTGGAAAGCGAAAACAGCGGAAAGTCTGTTCGGTGAAAAGCGAATTCAGTGTATCCGGGCGCGATTAATTGAAAGCGAAAAAGTGTTAAACTGTAACGCGAGATTATAATAGTGCGAATATTAAGTGTAAATAATTAATAGTGTTTATAATAAAAGTGTAATTAGTGTTTTAAGAGAAAAACTGTTTTATTTCACGAATGTGAAGAATATCGAACTCACGGAAGGTGTTTTAACGGTAGAACACAACAACTGGTGTCAGAAATAAGGGATTCTGTCGCGTTCGTGATTTAAAAAGTGACTTTTAGTGAAATTACGGACAGTGAATTCATGTGAAAAGTGAAAATTAATAAGTGCGCGGACTAAATAAAAAGTTAAAAGTTTCGGACAGTGAGCATTGTAAATTGTGCGGACTAATTAAAATTTGTGAAAAGTTGAGTGGACTAAAGTGAAACCGTGAAAAGTTGTGCAATTGGAGAACAATGCCGAAAGTGAGTGAACTGACAATGGCAGAGTTAAACGTGGAGTGCGAGAAGCAAGAGTGGAAGCTGGCAATGCTTAAAAAGGAAATGGATTTGCTGGAATCGGATCTGCAACGCGTGAAAGCTGTAGGAATTGTGGCAGCTGAATCAAGAACCGGCAAAGCACTCAAAGCACCAACGTTTGATGGGCAAACTTCTTGGACCATCTACAAGAAGCAATTTGAGGCAGTTGCAGAGTTTAACAACTGGAACGATCAAGAGCGAGCGATACAACTGATGGTGTCATTGAGAGGAGCCGCAGCGGAAGTTCTATTAACAATTCCGGAGGACAATAGCTTCAGCTATTCGAGCGTGACGAATGCTTTGCATATGCGGTACGGGGAAGATCACCTGAAGGAAGTACATCGATCACAGCTGAGAACACGGATACAGAAACCAGGGGAGACGTTGCAGGAGTTGGCTCAGGAAGTTGAACGATTAACACTTCTGTCCTACCCTAGGTTTGATCCAGAGCACCGGGATGATACGGCGAAAAATGCTTTCATCCAGGGAGTGCGTGATGAAGAGCTTCAAATAGCACTTCGTTTGGCGGGAAAACGGACTTTGAAGGAGTCTTTGGCCCACGCTCTCATCTACGAATCGGCGAAGCTGGCGTCGCGGAGAAATGTAAGAGTCAGTGAAGTACGGGAAGAATGTATGTGCAGGAAAGCCAACATCTCCAGGGAATCAAGGGGAAGTGGAGCCCCTCAGTGTTGGAATTGCGGGGAAAAGGGTCACTTGGGGCGTGACTGTCACAGGAACTGGAAATCGACGTATTGCAGGAAATGTGTGCATAGCAGAGTTCCTCGATGCTGGAACTGCGGAAAGAATGGACATCTAAGTCGTGACTGCTACAGGAAGTACCAAACTAGGTACTGTGAAGGATGTTCAGCAGCATTCAAGCAAAGTGATGAGTCTGGACGGTCAAACAAAGCGACTTGCTCTTGGAGAACGGCAGCGAGACCCGTAGGAAATAAGTTTGAAGTTCAACGGTGTGACTGCAACACTGGTAAACCTGAGACAATCACCGTTGCCAGGTTGCAGGTTAGCGGGAATAACTTGAGCTTGCAGGGGAAAGTCAATAACAAAGCTTGTGAAATCATCATCGACACTGGAGCCGCTAGGTCGATCCTGAAAGCGGATATGGCTAAGTCCTGGAAACTCAGTAACGCTGGAAGGTACATGCTTCAGACGGTAACGGGTGATTCTACGCGAGTTCTTGGTGAAATCGTTCTGCCGATACAGCTTGGAAATATGGTGTTCAAGCATCAGTTCCTGGTAGCGGAGATAACAGACGAGTGCATACTTGGAATGGACTTCCTGGGCTCTCATGGTTTTAGCCTGGATTTGGGAGAGCGGAAAATCAAGTGGAGGAACAACGAAGTATCATTAGCTCGTCGGCCAGGATGGAAACAACGAACAGAAGAACAAGAAGATCACATATGCGTAGCTGCGAGACGAGTAGGCATTTTGGCGGAAAAAGAGGAAAAACCGTTAGAGGCATCGCAGGGTGACACAAAATGCAGCGAAACAACGAAGAAATTTACATCCGGATCTGAGCGGAAATGTGTGATGGGCAATATTTCTCGAAGACTGCATATTAGATCGAAAACTAAGAAATCACCGGAAGACCACAAAACAACAGCGAGGTGCGTTTCGAAGCGATGGCAGCGTCAACGGCAAAATCATATTCGCAAACCAGAGGCAGTGAAGAAAGCGGAAACGAAGCTGTACAATTTGAGAGCGAGTTTACTTAGATTTCCGAAAAACGTTTTGGTGTGGAACGTACGTCCTAGCCTACAACCGGAATGGGAAGGATCGTACGACGAACGGCGGAACGAGGTTGTCTGGCGGATGCATCGAAAGCACCGATCGAGAATGAAGGTTAAACATCTAGCTTACACAATGGATGACGACGAATCTGTTCGGGACGAACAGGTCTAAGGAGGGGGTAATGTTGCATGCACGCCAAACGAGCCGTCTTTCGTTGTATCGGCGCCAGAAACGGCTAGAAACGGCGAGGAAATACTCGACATACATTCCATACATGTATTTCATACATGTATTCAAACAACGAAAACAATCGTAAATAAAACGTAGAATAACTCTCTAGAAAGCAGTTTGAGAAACTTCGAGAACCTAATACACGGACCCATTTCCCATTTCACATGGCGACGGAATTTCCCATTAGTCATTTCGAAGATGGATCCAGAACCCAAGACACAGCTCTAGAAAGTCCCAGATGTAGAATAATGATCAGATATGAGTATAAATACCGCCGCGAGAGGTGCTTGGAATCATTCAGTAGATAGCGAAGACAGCGAAAGGCTGTTACTTAGTGGAAAGCGAAAACAGCGGAAAGTCTGTTCGGTGAAAAGCGAATTCAGTGTATCCGGGCGCGATTAATTGAAAGCGAAAAAGTGTTAAACTGTAACGCGAGATTATAATAGTGCGAATATTAAGTGTAAATAATTAATAGTGTTTATAATAAAAGTGTAATTAGTGTTTTAAGAGAAAAACTGTTTTATTTCACGAATGTGAAGAATATCGAACTCACGGAAGGTGTTTTAACGGTAGAACACAACAACTGGTGTCAGAAATAAGGGATTCTGTCGCGTTCGTGATTTAAAAAGTGACTTTTAGTGAAATTACGGACAGTGAATTCATGTGAAAAGTGAAAATTAATAAGTGCGCGGACTAAATAAAAAGTTAAAAGTTTCGGACAGTGAGCATTGTAAATTGTGCGGACTAATTAAAATTTGTGAAAAGTTGAGTGGACTAAAGTGAAACCGTGAAAAGTTGTGCAATTGGAGAACAATGCCGAAAGTGAGTGAACTGACAATGGCAGAGTTAAACGTGGAGTGCGAGAAGCAAGAGTGGAAGCTGGCAATGCTTAAAAAGGAAATGGATTTGCTGGAATCGGATCTGCAACGCGTGAAAGCTGTAGGAATTGTGGCAGCTGAATCAAGAACCGGCAAAGCACTCAAAGCACCAACGTTTGATGGGCAAACTTCTTGGACCATCTACAAGAAGCAATTTGAGGCAGTTGCAGAGTTTAACAACTGGAACGATCAAGAGCGAGCGATACAACTGATGGTGTCATTGAGAGGAGCCGCAGCGGAAGTTCTATTAACAATTCCGGAGGACAATAGCTTCAGCTATTCGAGCGTGACGAATGCTTTGCATATGCGGTACGGGGAAGATCACCTGAAGGAAGTACATCGATCACAGCTGAGAACACGGATACAGAAACCAGGGGAGACGTTGCAGGAGTTGGCTCAGGAAGTTGAACGATTAACACTTCTGTCCTACCCTAGGTTTGATCCAGAGCACCGGGATGATACGGCGAAAAATGCTTTCATCCAGGGAGTGCGTGATGAAGAGCTTCAAATAGCACTTCGTTTGGCGGGAAAACGGACTTTGAAGGAGTCTTTGGCCCACGCTCTCATCTACGAATCGGCGAAGCTGGCGTCGCGGAGAAATGTAAGAGTCAGTGAAGTACGGGAAGAATGTATGTGCAGGAAAGCCAACATCTCCAGGGAATCAAGGGGAAGTGGAGCCCCTCAGTGTTGGAATTGCGGGGAAAAGGGTCACTTGGGGCGTGACTGTCACAGGAACTGGAAATCGACGTATTGCAGGAAATGTGTGCATAGCAGAGTTCCTCGATGCTGGAACTGCGGAAAGAATGGACATCTAAGTCGTGACTGCTACAGGAAGTACCAAACTAGGTACTGTGAAGGATGTTCAGCAGCATTCAAGCAAAGTGATGAGTCTGGACGGTCAAACAAAGCGACTTGCTCTTGGAGAACGGCAGCGAGACCCGTAGGAAATAAGTTTGAAGTTCAACGGTGTGACTGCAACACTGGTAAACCTGAGACAATCACCGTTGCCAGGTTGCAGGTTAGCGGGAATAACTTGAGCTTGCAGGGGAAAGTCAATAACAAAGCTTGTGAAATCATCATCGACACTGGAGCCGCTAGGTCGATCCTGAAAGCGGATATGGCTAAGTCCTGGAAACTCAGTAACGCTGGAAGGTACATGCTTCAGACGGTAACGGGTGATTCTACGCGAGTTCTTGGTGAAATCGTTCTGCCGATACAGCTTGGAAATATGGTGTTCAAGCATCAGTTCCTGGTAGCGGAGATAACAGACGAGTGCATACTTGGAATGGACTTCCTGGGCTCTCATGGTTTTAGCCTGGATTTGGGAGAGCGGAAAATCAAGTGGAGGAACAACGAAGTATCATTAGCTCGTCGGCCAGGATGGAAACAACGAACAGAAGAACAAGAAGATCACATATGCGTAGCTGCGAGACGAGTAGGCATTTTGGCGGAAAAAGAGGAAAAACCGTTAGAGGCATCGCAGGGTGACACAAAATGCAGCGAAACAACGAAGAAATTTACATCCGGATCTGAGCGGAAATGTGTGATGGGCAATATTTCTCGAAGACTGCATATTAGATCGAAAACTAAGAAATCACCGGAAGACCACAAAACAACAGCGAGGTGCGTTTCGAAGCGATGGCAGCGTCAACGGCAAAATCATATTCGCAAACCAGAGGCAGTGAAGAAAGCGGAAACGAAGCTGTACAATTTGAGAGCGAGTTTACTTAGATTTCCGAAAAACGTTTTGGTGTGGAACGTACGTCCTAGCCTACAACCGGAATGGGAAGGATCGTACGACGAACGGCGGAACGAGGTTGTCTGGCGGATGCATCGAAAGCACCGATCGAGAATGAAGGTTAAACATCTAGCTTACACAATGGATGACGACGAATCTGTTCGGGACGAACAGGTCTAAGGAGGGGGTAATGTTGCATGCACGCCAAACGAGCCGTCTTTCGTTGTATCGGCGCCAGAAACGGCTAGAAACGGCGAGGAAATACTCGACATACATTCCATACATGTATTTCATACATGTATTCAAACAACGAAAACAATCGTAAATAAAACGTAGAATAACTCTCTAGAAAGCAGTTTGAGAAACTTCGAGAACCTAATACACGGACCCATTTCCCATTTCACATGGCGACGGAATTTCCCATTAGTCATTTCGAAGATGGATCCAGAACCCAAGACACAGCTCTAGAAAGTCCCAGATGTAGAATAATGATCAGATATGAGTATAAATACCGCCGCGAGAGGTGCTTGGAATCATTCAGTAGATAGCGAAGACAGCGAAAGGCTGTTACTTAGTGGAAAGCGAAAACAGCGGAAAGTCTGTTCGGTGAAAAGCGAATTCAGTGTATCCGGGCGCGATTAATTGAAAGCGAAAAAGTGTTAAACTGTAACGCGAGATTATAATAGTGCGAATATTAAGTGTAAATAATTAATAGTGTTTATAATAAAAGTGTAATTAGTGTTTTAAGAGAAAAACTGTTTTATTTCACGAATGTGAAGAATATCGAACTCACGGAAGGTGTTTTAACGGTAGAACACAACAGTATTAACAGTAATTTCCCCAATTCTTAATCCTGGAGATATATATTGCAATTTATTTTCTTTAATATGGAAAAACTGAAAACACCAAACGACCCAACTTGATATCTTGTAAAAAAAATTATATATATTTTGTTGAATATGGTTTGTTATTGCTACTTCAAATAGCAATTATTATTTAAATGCATGCAAAAATGCAAATATTGTATAGAAATGCAAATCACAACATGTAAATTGATTTTCAGTAAGCTTCTTCGATTCCTCCATTCTCGCAATTTTCGCACATTTCACGTGGTGGTTTTTGGCTACGAAAAATCTGAAAAATCCCCGTGTGTTTTAGTTCTAAAAGATTATAGTTTCTGAAGAAAACACGCGAACTACGAAAACGGAGATGAAGATTTGGCGATTAGCCAAATCATTCAGTTTTGAGTGGTTTTGGGAGTGCGCGATTTGGTACAAAGTGCGAAGTTCTTTTACGATTTTTGAAGCAACTGTTTTTGGGGGTGTCTTTTTTTTAACTAATTAATTTAAAACTAAAAAAAAAAATTTCTTCGATTCCTCCATTCTCGCCATTTTCGGCAATTATTGGCCAATCGGTCCCTCCTTTTCGTAGGTTTCGCGTCGTTTACTCAACCATTTTTAGACACATTTTTAGAAGCTACATCTAATCAGAGACTATAATCTTTTAGAACTAAAACACACGGGGATTTTTCAGATTTTTCGTAGGCGAATTCACTCGGACATGTTGCTCACTACCAGCGTTGCCACTTTGGTCCATTGGAACCATTTTTGGTCCCTCTTACAGAAAGTTTTTAATTTTGGTCCTTTGGTCCCTTTTTTGGGAAAACCAGTAGGTTTTGGTCCCGTTCGCATCTACCAGCAATTTGCTTTGCTTTCATTTCAACCAACCTTTAATTATCCTTACCAAATCTACAAATAAAATCCCTAATCTCTGTTTTCATCGACTTTGTTTCATTTGAAATAAAAAAGAAGAGCCACCTGCGCTGCGTGCACTCCTTCAAAGCAAAAACTTCTTTGCATATTTCACGTTTCACTTTAATTTGTTAGTATACATGTCAATCTACTACTAAAGCATAAAAAAATACAAACATAATTAATTTTCAGTACACATATCTCCGTTCTCTGCAGTTTATTGAATTATGTGTGGTAATTACAGAAAAGTGATATTTTTTTGAAGAAATGTTTGCCTAAAAAGATTTACATAATTTGATCCTGAATCAACATGTGAAAATTTTTATATTTTCAGTATTTTTTGCTTTAATGTGTAACTAACTCACTATTGAGTGTATAATGTGCTTAAAAAGTTAGTAAATTTTCTAACGAAATGAGCGTATGAACTAAAAATATGGCAATCGATGACAATTTTGAAATTTGATTTAAATTTAAATTTTTAGTATGTATGTATGTCCTTTTGAAGTAAAAAAACAACATTTTAGTTTTCAGAGTGCATACCTAAAATTCCGCTACTTTCTTTGGGATTTCATTGAATTGCGTGACAATATATTTATATTTTCTTGAAGAATTGTTTTAATTTCAAAAAGTGCATTTTGATTTTTTAATGCCGCATATAAATATTTGTGATGGATGGCTGATTCTACATAAAAGACTGCTTCTTTCTCGTAAACGAGAGCTTTGAAATAAAAAGAAACCATTTATTTACAAAGATGCACATACATATGCATCTATTTTATGTATAATATAATCGAAAAATGTTATATTTTCAGTATTTTGTAGACTTTTTTGCATTTTATCTTGGTTGGTCCCCTTTGGTCCTTTTTTTCCAAAATGTTGGTCCTCAAATATTTTTTTTCGTGGCAACACTGCTCACTACTCCCCTAATCTTTTGAATCGGGCGAAAGCGACAATCTTATTGGCCGGCAGAACCGGCAGAATGATAAGAAGCATTGTGCAGACTTCAACTCGCATCGTTTCCAGAAGCCTTGTAAATCAAAATCCGCGATTACAATTACGTTTGTCATCAGGACTTTGTGAAAGTGCATTGAAAATGGAGAAACACGAAGTAGTACCGGACGTAATTCCAGTTGCCCCAAAAGAGAAGGCGGCCGTAAAGTATCCGAGTGGCGTAAGCGTCGACGAAGGTAATGAGCTAAAACCGCGTCAAGTGAAAGATGAGCCAAAGGTCGATTGGAATGCCGATTCCTCGTCATTCTACACACTGTGCATGACTGATCCTGATGCGCCGAGTCGCAAAGATCCCAAATTCCGTGAGTGGCACCATTGGTTAGTCGGAAACATTCCTGGTAAAGATGTATCGAAAGGTGAAGTCTTGTCGGCTTATGTTGGATCCGGGCCGCCAGAGAAGACCGGTCTGCATCGATATGTGTTCCTAATCTACAAGCAGAACGGAAAGCTAACTTTTGACGAGAAGCGCCTACCGAACAACAGTGGCGATAATCGTGGAGGATTCAAAATTAAGAAGTTCGCCGAAAAGTACAGCTTGGGTGATCCTGTTGCTGGAAATTTCTATCAGGCCGAATGGGATGACTATGTGCCGGAATTGTACAAGCAATTGGGAGGTTAGAAAACATTGCGTATTAGGCCGATAACCGGCATCAGATTTATTGCATTTTGTTTATATCGTTATGTAATAACGTTTAATCGATAACAAATAAAGATTTGCTAACGAAAATTGTTTGCTCCTGCATCTATTTTTAGTGGGCGAGGTTGACGTATTTGCAAAATTATAGATGGTTGGCAATGCAGAGCTAAGTTAACCCTGGAATGGTACCCATGAGTAATTTTTACTCACACGCGGTATATATTTCGTCGCGCATAAGCCAGTTGGCCACTCTGACTGCCATGAGGCTAGAAGCTATATAATCTTTTTATGTTTAATGATCAAATAAAAAATGTACATAATACTATTGTTGCCTTATTTTTAGTAACAACATGTAACTAAAATCATCCAAAGTTTTACCGTACCATTCTAGGGTTGATGCGTGGAAGCACGCAGGTACTTGGCGGATAGAAGCTAATGTATTTTTGCTGAAACTTCGATTCATATGAACGGAGGAATATAATCTTACCAGGCTTTATCATAAAGCCATAGGTCATGGTTTATTCAACTTTGCGCGATTCTAAGCATCGAATACGATTTAAAAAAATTCTGAAGAATGAGAAGTACGATTTTTAGTTTTATTATCTATCCCTCACCAGGTCAGTTTTAAAAAAATTTAAAGTTCGACAAATGAGTTACACATGAGGGGCTTGAATTTCATATTTACGGCGGAAACCAAAAGAACCTAATAAGCTTTTGACTGCTGGCGTGTAAAAATATGCAGAAAACAAATGAATTGGTATTAGATCCAATCTTGTGTGTCTGGCTTCAGAGCCGATTCTTTCCAGCTGTCTGGCAAAGAGATTCTTATAAGAATTAAATTTTCTGTTCTTGATGTAAGATAATCATTACTATATCGAAATTTTTAAAATTAATCATAACTCAAACAGCTTTGAAAAAATATTTCAACTTATACGAATTTACCTAGAGGATCTTCAGAAAATACCATTGCTGGAACATTTCCGAGAGTGGTAACGAATATAAACAGGATAAATTTCGAATTATATTCGAAAATTGTTTAGTATTTTCTTCCGACTAAAAATTGGCTGTTTGCTCAGAGCTTTTTGATGCTAATTTGTACAGGTTTAAAATAACTTTTTGCAAATTATTTATTTATTTTATGGGAAATATGCAAATCAACTTCAAACTTCAACATTTTTAAAATGTTTGCTCAAATTTATGTCACCTAAACATTCCATGTTCGGGAAATGCTCAGCTATTTAAAAAATACTAAGCAATTGAGATATTTTTATTTCGATCGCATATTGTTTTTTCTATTCTTGCCCACTGGAGTGAAATATTGGCCTAACCAAAAAAAGAACTACGTAGTGTCAAGGCCTTGGTAGAGTACAGTTAGAATAAATGCGAAATTGTGATTCATGTTTATCAGGCTGATAAGCATGAATTACAATTTCGCATTTATTCTAATTATGAGCTGATAATATCAGCCCATATTCCCCATGATACACATAATATGTAGCTTAGAAACGTATCCACTTAATGCATTCGTAATCAGTTATGTGATTTTCCACTACTTTCTGAGGCATTGTAATTTTATCTGTGCTTGAAAGTTGCGAAAAATATGGAAATTTGTCCGGCATTGCTTGCAGTTTCAATTTACTATCAAAAACTTATTAAATTATATATCTTACTTTTCGAATTTGAATTTAAAAACTTTTTTTAAAGGCAATTAAATAAAAGCTTTCAAGCCGTACATAATAAATAAGAGGTTTAGGTTACATTAGGTTTGCTTGATAGACACGGGAGAAGAGGGCAGATTGCCCTCGAAATACCAATATTGGACGAGGAAGTGAAAAATATGTAGATTCTGAAGGGAGAAAATTGTATGGAAATTTAACATTTGTTTTTGAAAGATTAATTTTAGATAATTATTTTCGAAGATTGTCTAGACCAGTGATGGCCAGCCTTTTGTATACCGCGCGCCAATTTTTTCGCAGACGAGTTCAGATGCATATAACTCGACCAATTTTTCTATCTACTTAAGTTCACGGTTGGGGTTGGAAATTAGGGAAAATGGAAAGATGTGTTTCGCTTAGGAGAGGCAAATAACTCAATCACGCAATTAAATCAATTAATTTACCCTAATTCAAAACACACACGTCTATCTGAGTACCAATCTGCAATAGTCAAAAGTGATTTCCTGGACGAGAAGGTGATTGCTGCCATATTTATCGTTGTTTTTACTGGTGTAAATAGAGAAAGGAGTCGAGTGCGATGATGCGTGTGCCATCAACTTACTGATTCCCTGCTAAAGTTTTGAATTTCATAACATATCTGAACTAATGATAAATCCGAGTGACCGAGCACACGAATGTGAATGTTGAGTTTACAAATCTTGGCGGTAAGAGAATCCAGAAGACATTTTTCTATTGATTTAACTTTTGCACTCATTAACTCAATACGAAAATTTCTTCTGGATTCTCTTACCGCCGAAACTGGCCGAGCTAACTTAGAGTTTGAGCAGGAGGTCTTATTCAAATTAATATGAACGTAAGTTTGTTTGAAAGTTTTGTTTATTAAAAAACATGCAGTGGCACAAAATCAAAACGAAACCAGTTAAAGCATAAATTGAATTAATGAAAAAAGGCTACACAAATGTTAAAAAAAATCCATAATTTGCATTTTTTCTGGTAACGGCTTTATAGGACTTTTATTTATTTATTAGTGCTTAGTTGGTATTATCTTTTAGTCCTTTACTCCATTAAGCTTATGTTGCACTGACTCCACCATTTTCTTACAAAAGAAAGGCTCAATTTCGTCCTATTATTCCACCAAACCTGTTTTTAATACCTGTTTCAAACCTGTTTCTAATAGTTCCAGAATGTTTATTTTTAATTTTTCTTTTAAGTGACTCAATAAATGCGATATAGCATTTAGATCGGCGACGGATACTTGAAGACAGCTATAATATATCCAATTCCCTACATTATAGGCTTGGAACCGTTATCTTGACAAAAAATGTTTCAATCCCCAATTTTCGACCACTTGTTTTAAAACTCATTTTTAAGATTTTTAAATGCATCGCCTGGCTCATTTTTCACTTAATTATATCAATATTCCCAAGTCCAACCGCTGACATAGAACCCCACTCTTGCAAGGAGCCTTCACCGTGTTTAACGCTTGGCCGTTGATAATTTTCTTTGGGTTCTTCATTCATTCTTCTCCATACATACGATTTGCCATCCGATCTAATAACGTTGTATTTGCTTTCGTTGGTGAATAAAACTTACCAAAACGAAAAGTCCTTTTCACCGTACTTTTAAGCAAAATTCAGTCTTTTTTGCAACCAACCTGACAGACTAAAGGCTTTCTTCTCGCAACTATCCTTTTTGCTTCCAAAATTAGTTTTTTTCCTAAGGTGCTTTTTTTGCTTCAATGGCAACTTTAAGAACACTTAAAAGGGGTTGTCTTTTATCTGTCGCACTACCCATCGTTCATCTAAGGAAGTGAAAGTTTTTTGGAGAACTTGATTTAGATTTACATTCATAGTCTTTGGTGCTATAATGACGTTTTATTACATCAAATACTATTGTGGGAGTTCGATCAGCTATATCAACGAATTTACGCACATTTTTACCAGTTTGGGAATGTCGAATTATGGATTTTCTTAATTCAATTCTATCTTAAGGTCCTCTTGGTGCCATATTACTACCGTTATCTTTTGAACTTAGGCTATGCGCAACAAGTGATGCCATATACTTTCTAGCGATTTGTCACACCCTTCAATTATAGAAGAGAAGTTAGCTCCAGTTTTTTAAGCATTGCAAACCATACTATAATATTTTAAATAAATGTTATGTGTTGATTTTTTGCAACTATGTACAATTTAATAATAACTCAAATTGTTGGGAAATCTGGTCTCTTTAGCCTCAAATCGATCAGCAAAATCGAAATCACTTGATTTTGCCTCAGTGTGAAGGTACTAATATGCATCCACTAATTGTTAACTGTCAAAAATAGGACGATCTGATGAATTAAAAGACTACACTAATTGAATCGAGAGCACTCAGGTGTTGGAAATATAAAGATGCAGTCTGTTAGAGT
The DNA here is from genome assembly GCA_947369275.1 of Nemotelus nigrinus. Lineage (NCBI taxonomy): Eukaryota > Metazoa > Arthropoda > Insecta > Diptera > Stratiomyidae > Nemotelus > Nemotelus nigrinus. The sequence goes on from OX376375.1 coordinate 80,370,537, forward strand.
GCCTACTTTGAAACAAAAAGTAGGAGTAAAAAAGCAATGCGCCACTTGTAATCACCTAATTCGCCACGTTTGATGCATGCGCCATGGTTTGGCCACCCTTGGTCTAGACTATAGGAGACATTCGACGAGTGCATATAAATATTCCCTTGACGAACTGCTTCAGTTCTGAAGCGCTGTAGCAGTTCGTCAAGGGAAACAAAACTGATTTCAAATGCACATAGAATCAAGTTTCTATGCCAATTCCTCAGTTTCGGATCCTATGTATCTTGATGACGCTAATGTTACTAATCCTCTGGGTACTTGTGAATTATTTGCTACATTTTTTCCTCCTTTAAAAATGCTCTGATTACTTCGATATCTTCTGATTGTCCCCGTACACCACCTGGTTTATCATTGTTCACACTTCGCTAATTTTGGTCTGCCTTCGATGCTCACCGTCAAGTTCATGTAATTTATGCCAACTTGTCAAAGGATCTTGGCTCTGTGAATCGTAACCTGCTACTCTATAAACTTGAAGGGTTCGGCATATTTGAAAACTAGGAGAGAAGGGGCTCCTAGTTTTCCTCCCTGCAGAGTCAATTTAAACGATTCCATTTCTTCTTATATAATTCTCACATCCGGAGTTCCTCAAGGATCTATCTTAGGTCCCTTAACTTTTGTCTTGTTTTTCAATGACCTTTCTTCTGTCTTCCAAATGTGGATGATTTAAAGCTATACAGGGCAACCATCATCAATTGCAAGCTGATTTATTTGCCCTTAGTCACTGGTGCCAATAAAAGTTGTAAGGACAAACAAACAAAAATTATCTTAGCCGAAGTCAAATTGTTCAGCAATTAGAAACTTTAGTGGCATCTTTGCAATAACATCTAACGTCGTGTGAAGAATAGAGTAATCAATGATTTGCGTTTTAGCATACATACAAACTGATAATCTCATCTAACAACACGTTGTTAACATTTTTGAATGTCATATGAAACAATGATTTCTTTGTCACTAATTTGTATTTAAATATACTTTTTTGTTTTAATAAACATTTACACAATACATATTTTTCACATATTTTTATCTTTTGTCATTTTTTTGAATATTTTGCTTAACCTGTTTTGTTGGTTTTTCATACGCTCTACTTTTTTTATTTTTAAATCGTTTGCATGTCTTATCATTTCGTCGATCGTAAATATTTTTTATCATTTAATAATCTACAGTTTATATATCACTCTTTTTTTGTATTTCATTTCATATTTTCTTTAGCATGCTTACACTTTCTCTATATTTCTTCTTTCGACATCATTATCAATTGCAAATCAATTTCTCTAATATATCTATGCAATGTATTTATAATTTATAAATGTACTCTTATATTTATGTTTTGCAAATACTCTTACATTTTGCAAAATAGTATTCAACAATATTATGCCAAATTCGGAAATCCTTATTTTCTTTTTTTTTTTTACATAATTTTCAATTATACTTTTCGAAATGGTCTAGAAAATTTTAGTAAATTTTCTTAGTTTATTTCTAAAAATTATAAAATTAGTTCTTTCAATGGGACAAATCAAAAATGCAAAATACAGTGGAATTGATGATGTCAAATGTAGAATTGTGAATAGCGACGCGCTTGTTTGTATGGCATCGTGAAAAAATCGGTTACGGAACAGAATTCTAACAAAGACTAAGGCTCGATCTCGAAATATTTTTTAACACAGAGTAGTGTAAAGACAAAATGGACACAGAAAAAATATTCACTTCGATATTGAGCTTCAACTTGTATGAATCTTGGAGCGGATCACAAACTTCCAAACATTATGTTTAAGCACAAAATTAGCTTTTATGGGGATAATAATTCTACGGATCGTACTGTTTCTCGAGTTCATATAAGAAAGAAATAAGAAATCTATGTTTGACATCATCAACGAAGGTCTGAGTTTTGAATCCTACTTTCAAACTAAGTTGACAATATAAACCCAGATTGATAAGAAAAGCTCTCTTTTTATAAAACACCTTAAAAGTTTTAACACTGATTTAAAATATTCTAATCAAACAATTCATGCATTTATTATCATCTTTTTATATATTCGTATCTTTAATATTTGACTATACATCCGATTATTTTAATGTTTTGTCTCTTTTGTGAATTTTAATTTACGAGTATATACATACATACATATATATATATATATATATATATATATATATATATATATATATATATATATATATATATATATATATATATATATATATATATATATATATATATATATATATATATATATATATATATATATATATATATATATATATATATATATATATATATATATATATATATATATATATATCATTTTTATTTTATTTTGTTTCGCTTAAAATTTTCACTTTTGCTTTAATATTTACAAATAACATCACTTAAAACTAACTTGTTTTCTATTTTTGCATATGCATAAAAATGAAATCACATATTTTTATTCCACATCGATACTGTATGTATTTACAGGAAGGGCATGAATAGAAAAAATAATATTTGTTTTCATATATCCCATAATCTTCAAATATTTTCATAGTTTTGTAATAAGTCGATGTGCTGGGTAATCTTCTAATTAATCATTGTTTTCATTCACTTTGTGTTTTTAACTCTCTACGACTGCAACATAACTAATGGTTCAGACGCGCTGGATACACAGAAGTGCAAGTTTTCATGTTTCGACAATAACCCTTTACTTGTTTTCACTAACAAAAATATATGTTTTATTCATCACATAACTTGATTGTTAAAAATAATATTTCAATATTTTATCGTCAGCATTGCGTGGCTTAAAGCAGATGCCAAACTTTCGGTAAAACAAGTTCGCATCTTTATGACAAAAGCAGATTTACATAACGAAAGAATAATCGAAATATGGATAGCATAATTATTTTTAATCTGATACGGTGTAAATAATAACGCACAGAGTAAAACGTCCCATAAAATTGCATTTGCACAAATATACTCTTGCATTGTTTACTGTTTCAAAAATATTAAATTGTATTTGTACCCAATTCGGCCAAAATGCAAGAAATAATTGTCTTCTTGGAAACAATCTTTGTAATTTTTGCAAACGCTTGATTTTTAACTGATATAACTTTTACTTAGAGACTAATTCCTTTCATTTCTTTGCCAAACAATGCCAACATATATATCCCAGATATTGTTTATTTTTACACAGCTAAATGAAAATGCAATAGAATTGTGCGTTCTTCTATGCCGTCAAGATATTTAAAGTTTATAAAAACACAACATTATGTTCGTTTAACATAAATAAAAATATATAGATTGGAAACTATAGCATACTTCTGCCATAAAATGGTGCAACAAAATAAACTAAGGCCAGTTGTTTTTGAAAAATGATGTTCGTTAAAGAATATTAGCTTTGAGTGACGTCATTTTGTGAATGTTGTTCCAATTTTCTTTTTGCGATATTCTGCTTGATTTGTGATATTTTAGCGCTTTGCTTATTCGTGATTTGTACTAGGATATGGAAACATCGTTGCTTGCTTATCTGAAATGCAACAGTATAAAAATGACTATTAGAAAATTTAAATGCTAATAATTTAAATGAAATCAATTTATCACTCAACAATATCATCCCTTAGCGCACTTCACAGACACAAGAAAGCAATCTGGGAGGAAAACCTACTCTTTGAAAAAGAACGAAGCCGAGAGCAAAATATAACTGCAAAAGACACAGCAAACAGTCCGAAACAACACATGGAAGATTATTTTACCAAATCTGCAGACTTTACTTTGTAATCACTGTTCCTGGGGGCTCCGGTGATTGAAACCTCCTGCGCTTTGCTAGCGCACAGCTAGATCTGTGGTCACCATCGAAAAAATCAGAGATGCAACAATGTCCTTCGAACATTTAAAATCGCCCGGCCTGGTTGTCAACTATCCGAATATGCGGATGGAAAATACTGACCACCTAGGAACAAACCTATAGGAAAACTTATGGGTATACCTAGCCCAGGGGTATGTCCCGTCACTTCGGTGACAGATAAGGTAGTCTTCATATTAACATATATTCAGATTCAATGCAATTAAAGTCGATCAGCCTAGCATGGTTTATGCTGAAATGTCTAGACAGGCTTGTTGAATGACACATATGCACCGGGCCGCTTAATTCAACCCCTTAAATAATTAGCAACTTGCATACCAGCTAGGAAAATTATGCAAGATGGCACTTCATTCTCAGGTTTCTAGAGTTGAGGGCACGATTTCTCATGATGAGTATGCGATGGGCTTATTTTTGGCCCTTGAAGAGGCTTTTGGCTGCGCGCTCTTTACAAAGCTCTGTAAAGCTGCCAAATTTCAAGGCGTGGACGACGTCCTAGTTAAATTGTTGTTGCTATCGGAAGCTGGAGCTAACTGCTACGTGTGAAGAAAAGCGACAAATGGATATCCTCTACTACCTCCTATTGCCGCTCCTGTGGAGTATACTAGAGATGCACTTCTTCTTCTGCCTCCACTCAACATTTGAATCCGGAGTGGTGACTCAACTAGGCAATGAGAATTTGGGGCACTGCTCTATTAGAGTTTCAATGCCTGAGACCTCACAGGTTCTGGCGATGCTTTCGGACGCTTGATTGGCCCTACTCGACTTCGGAAGAAAGTGCGAAGTAATCTTCTTAAGCAGAAGTGACAGATGTCTGTACGGGGGATACTCCAGGATATTTTTCGCGAACGACTTCCAGACATATATTAGATCTGCAGCTGATGTCTATCTTTGTTCATCGAATGACAAATGGGCTTTTACTCTCGGAGAGCATAGCAGATTTTAATATTCACTACCTTGATAGCTGCTTGCTGGGCTATTGATGAGATGAGGAGGAGTAAACTTATCGGAATCTGGCGCAATAAAGTAAATATTGTAATGTACCATGCCTATACAAATGCGCTTAATAAAAAAGTCATGGCTACAGCATAGCAACAGCATAAGACGTGATGTAGTTAAATTTATGAAGCGTCCGATTGTGGGTTAAATTGCAATTGTCGAATTCGTGGATGCTATCTTGTGGAGGAACTTTACTTTCTGGAGAGTCACCGACCTTAAAAAAAAACAGTTGAAGTGTATTCGCTCGAAGGTTCTCAGCAGAAACAGCTGTAAATCTTTAAAGTTTGCATTATAATAATTAAAATCGAAAATGACGGATGAGGCCTAAGTGAAAAAAGCCAAAACTAGTTTCAAACAAAGCAAAGATTAGTATTAAAATGTACAAAAAGTTGTATACTAAAAGAACTTGTATATAACTATCAATATATAGCTTGCTTAGCCAAAAAATATCATATTGGATCTATCATAAGTAATAATCAAAAGTCTGACCCTTTAATTAACGGTAGCAAATATATTCGATCAATTTAACTCTCAAAAGAATTAACCTATTCCAGGCATATCTATTTTGTACGATACTAAAATAAATAAATGCAGCAAATTTTTTTAAAACAAACGTTCGCGGTAAAATTAATCAAGCACGGCTCAGCGCTTTAAGAAATCACTTAGGAATGAGTGTAGTATTGTTTTTTCGTCGTCTCCTTGCTTTCCAATTTGACTGAATTACACATTTGAACTATGTTTACATGCTAACGTTCCCCTACAAATAACCTTGCTAACACCAAGAATCGAGACTGAGGCAACCGTACGAGGCTCGATTTGCTAATTGTATGATTTGTTTGTTAAGAAACCACAACAGTCATACTAACCTTGAGTATTGTTGTACAAATTCAAATTAATTCTTGGTTTAGGCGGAAGCTTTGGTGTAGATTCACCTGGCGAAAACTGTGGCGATGTATTCGTACTAGTACGACGTACTACAACTGGTGGTGGGGCTGGAGCTCCAATAAGAGGTGACATTGGTGTAGCAGGTGTAAGTGGTGATGATTTCGTTGATGAATTTGTCGCAAGTGATGACTGTGTACTCTGAGAGCCCGGGCTCCCTGTTGTTAATCCACCTGACGACCCTAGCGGACTTTTTGCTGCTTTTTCCATGGCGGAGTTTCGTCGTATCATAATTGCACTTGTATGTGGTAACATAAGATTATTGTGACCGGTTAAGAAATCAGGTGAATGATGATGAGATAACGATGCAGGAGAGTCTAAGGTTATCATTGGATTGCGACTGGCATGGTGATGGTGATAAAGTCGAGGTGGTAATGGCGGTGGACTTAGCTCACCATCTCGCGGAGGTAACTAGAGTATAGATATTATTACTGAATAATCGTATTTTGTTTTTAAACACATAAAATTGAGCATTCATCACATCAACTTACTTCTGGTGCATCAGGTGCTTGTCGTTTTTGTGCGTAACTAGCTGCATCTCCACTGTAATCTCGTCTCTCCGGTTTGCGGGGTGGAATTGGTGGAGGAGCAACAGCATTAAAGCTAATTTGTGTACTTGGAACATTAACATGCGGTGATATTGGAACTTGACCAAAGTCGTTCAAAACAGCGATATCCGACGATGCCGTAGAATTTGCACAAATGCTATTCTGATGTGTCTTCGGACTTGGCGGAAACCCGTGAGGCGGTTGATCACTGAATCCTCCCATGGCGTTAGACAGTGCTATTGAAGAGTCATCACTATAAACAAACAATAACGCTAAATAATGAAAAGTTTCAATAATAGATCTAAGCCCATTACCTTAGGCTATATGTACTAGTTCTAGTATTAACTCTAGGATGTGACATATTTTGGAATGGAGATCGATTCATTGCATTAAGATCAGTTTTTGGACTAATAGTTTGAGGTGGAATTGGTGGAGGCGACGGCTCACTGTTTATGCTACAACCGCAGGAACTACTAAATGAACTCGAAAGTATTGTTTGAGTGTCTCCATTTAGTGTTTCATGCATCAGCTTAGGATTCATGATAGATGCATGACGCCAGTTATTCGTACTAGCGGGACTCAGGATAGGTTTGCTGCTTGTATCAGCCGAACTATTTACAAATATTGAATTGTTCATAGATATAATACTGTTCGATCGTTTCGGTATTCCTGGTGCTCCCATCATTGACGAATTCACCGAAACAGTATCTGAGAGATCTTGTAGTGTTGTTGTGGATGTAGCACTGGACATGGTGCTGATGCTCATGCTTGATTGCGACAGATTCCCAGTAACACCACCCGGTCCTCCATGAAAGTGTTGATGTTGAAATGTGTGGTGAGATTGAGAGTTATAGTGATGGTGACTGTTTGCGTCTCGTAAACAAACATTCGTAAATATTGCGAAATCATTTGCGTTCGCTAACGAACTGGACGTTGTATTTATGGCGGGGGGACTCTGTTCGCCACCGTTTGTATGCGATGGCAGCGACTTTGAGCTGTACGGAAGTGAACCTGGTTGACTTATGGTATTTGAACTGCTCGAATTCGAGCTGCTGTTATTGTTCTGGCGCTTTGGCTTTATTCCAGGTGATTTCAGGGGCATATCCGGCCATTTCCTTGCCTGCAAACAAGAATATGTTGAAAAGTGCACGTATAGTGACAAGACATAATACTTACAAATTTAGGCGGTTGTTTACAACCTTTCGGCTCTATTCGTAGGCTTTCTTTGTACAGGTAGTTTGAAATGTCCGTATCCGACATACTCTTGAATGGATCGAGGTTCAACAGAAAATTCTAAAAAATAAAATCTTATAGCATTCTAGTCAAAAGCATTTTACTTAACCCCTTACTCTTATCTTCGGGTCGATCTTCAAACAATATGGCTGGTTTTGATATTGCTGAATTTCACCAATAGTTTCCGCGACTTTTCTTCGCTTGGAAAAATTTATAAGTTCCGTGTTGGGCAGAAAATCAGGATTTCCCTCTTCTAAGTGTATGATGTTAGTTAGATACCGGCCGAAAAATGGCACGCATGGCGGATTTATCGATCTAAGCTTCTCTTGATACTTTCGTAAATGCCCGTCCGTATTTAATTCCCGGCATTCCTCTAGCCACTTTTCATATCTAGATGGCAGCCCAGCGAATGTTAATTTCAGTCGAAAAACGGAAGCACTGCCCAAAGCGGCGATTACTGACAAGCATCCGTTGAAGTTATTTAACTCCATCATGGCCATCATTATATCAATTGCACGTGTTACTATTGCAACTCGCTCCTCATAATTTTCAGCTTCAATTATTGACTTTTCAAACCATCGCGTCATGTTGGTTGTATGTTTCATTAGTTTCAACAAATTTGGGCTCTTCTGCTCTTTGTCTTTTTTCGTCCACGGAGATCCAACAAGTTCTGACGGTTTCACGTTTTTGTACAATTCAAACTCGAGAAGGGTTAGTTGGCGGGCTAGCTCCAGCGGATGGAGAGTCAGTAAATTGTATTCGTTCTCAGGAACTTGTAGGTGATGCTCGATTGGCGGCGGGCTGTTACCATACGCGAAAGTGATCTCTTTATGGCTATCCTTGTGTGAAGTCTACAATAATGACAAGTCAATTCCATCGTTCGAGATGAATAAAACCAGTTGAATTACCTTTCTCTGAACTATCTTTAATACAGAATCTACCCACTTTCGCATGTACTTCCCATTAACCGTATTCAGAAACTCCTGTAGTTTCGCCAACAAACCATCGTCCTTTTCGAAATCGTAGAAATGATGATCGACCCAGTGCCGTAGCACATTCAGCACTCGAAACTGCACCGGTTGCACATACTCCTTTTTGTATCGTTTCCAGTCTTCTCTCTGTGAGTTTTTATGGATTTTATCGGGTTCGCAGCCGATCATGTCTTTATCATTAGGCTGATCGGGGTAAACCAGACTTGGGTCGGGAATATTGAAACGTTCAACCAACAGTTGCAGCAGCTCATGTGGTGTACAGAAATAACGATATGTAGTCAAGAATGTTCTTAGAAATGTTGGGTCTGCGTAAATGTGATACGTTAGGCGTTCTATTAGCTTACACAGCGTTGCTCCCTAGTTTCAAATAAGTCAGTGGCTGTTTCAATAGAATTCAGTTGCTTACCTTTATCAATGGAACACCAGTACTATCTTTCTCTTCTAGGATGATATTATCTGGACTATCAGGAACTGCAAATTTGTAAATATCTGGACTAGGCAATCGCAATGGATGCTTCTTTTCAATATCTAATAAAATACTATCGAGTATCCGATCCAACATTGACTTTGTATTCACCATGATTAAATCGGCCATCCAATCGTTTTTGTGCTGAGGATTCTTAGCTAAAATAATTTGAATATTTGTTTTAGAAAATCAAATTGATTGCGATTTCGAAACACAAATAACAGATTTACAAATAACAGTGATGGCAATACCTATCAGTACGACAGATTGTTGATCACGTGGTGATATTTCAAATGAATTTTTCAATTCTTCAGTATCAGCTCGATCGATCACTTCCAGTCTTCTCATAAAGAATTTTTCTTTCAGCCGATATTCGTAGTTGTTTCCAGCTACTGAGGTAGCTTGTCGTCTTGAAATCGCTTTACATAAAACTAAGAGACCATCAAACAGATAAACCTTGCGTTCTGTTAATCGCTTTCCTGATCCTAATTTACCCAGATTGTCCTCTGCAATTGACACCAAAAGAAAGTATTAATATTTTCGTTGTGAGTATTAGTTAATCGTTAACTTTTCATGTTTACCTCTAATGAATTCATTGCAATTTTGCCCAACAACGTCTTTGTCCCAATGCTCCACACTATTCTGCAGTTCAATTGTTCGTGTTATTGCTAAATTACGTCTAGTGCGCGACGGAGTCTGAACCACCGATTCCCTGGAAGAATTCAAATAATCATTATTTCCAGATTAGATTCTATAAATTGAAAGTGTTCATGTAACTCACTTTGGTAATTTTGCTACGATATTTTCTAGACTACTTTGCAATGGCTTCAATAAGCCTAGGACTTGCGAAAAGCTTTCTTTATCCTCCACCGACGGGCTTAGAGACCGTGATGCATTAACGAAATCCAAATAGAGAAAAGCGTGCCATATGGGTACTAGAAGAAGTTTTGGTAGATAATATTTACAAGCCTCCAGGAAACCATGGCCAGCTGAAATTAGTGTACTTGCCTAGAAATAAGAACAAAAAGTGCATAAACTTGATCTGTCTATTATTTCGTGATTTGTGTTTAGTTTATACGAGTGTTCGTAAACTTTATAGTGCATTCGGCTCTAATCCTTTTGAATAATAAATCAGCTTTCACATTTTTACAAACATCTTGTCAGACAGTTTTTTTTGTAATATTAGGTCTGTTCCCGTATTTTCAGTCACTGAATTTTCCTGAATCATGTGGTGAGGGAAATTCATGAAAGTACGGGAACGCTCTCATTGCATTTCCTGAAAATTGACAACCAAAAGTGTCAGTTTTCGGTTTTTGAAAGAACAATAGTGATTATAAAGTCATCCTAAGCGGTTATAAATTATCGCCACAAAAATATTCGACCTTCATAGCAACATTCCGCAAAAAATATGTTGCTATTTACTCGCGCCACACCGTTTGACGCTTTTCAGTATTTTTCAGTAGCTCAGACCCTAGTGAAATTTCATCGTATTAACTGAAAGAGGGGAAAATTTCAGTTTTTAGTAAAACGGAATACGGGAACGGCTCCATTGCAATTAGTCGCGATTAATCCCAATTAATTATAGTACGGGAACATACCTATTACCTCGCAGTAGAACAAGTATACCCATAACTACTGACACATATTTGTTTTTAGAACAAATTATCTCATTGGCAGGCATTTTTTTCACACAGGAATAAATTGACAATAAAATAATTTAACTTACCGCTGATGTTGCAAGTAAATTCGTTAAAGCATCTCGTGATTGAGTTGATGTCACTTCTGACGCATATTTTATGTATACATCGAATTCCGCAGCTTCTGCCAATTCTTCAAAACAACTTCCGACACACAATAGACTTTGTTCCTGCGACATTTCTATAACATCTTCTAATGATCCTAATAAAGTTACTGTTACTTCGTATATATCAAATATATTAGAAAATATGATTTCTAGCTTTCTAGCATCATCGACTATTTTCACAAGCTCTTCTCGAAATACTCGTATGATCATGTGTAGATCGCGTTGATATTGTTTCTCGTCGTTGATAAGTTCCTTTACCCGATCTTCATAGCTTAGTGTGCCACTTGGAACGGGTGGTAGATTTTGTTCTATGGTACTCTTATTATCGCCTTGATAAAACATGTCCATAAGAACCTGACCGACAAAACAGATAAAATCCACATTAGATGCAATTTGTTTAAGATCGATCTAGTTTTATAGTTAGATGACATTGAATTAAAAGTGTATCTAATTATGCCTCTTTCAATCTGAGAGCATCGATCCGCATGCACAATATTATTGCGAAGAAACTCGGCATTCTTTAAATCTACCTTATTTACTTCAAAGACGTTGAAAGTTATTTATTCGTGAATCTAAAACTTCGCCCATGCAATATCGGAACACCAAAGGGAGTAATTAGTTAAAATGACAAAAAAAAATTCCGGAATGTGTTCGTATAGTTCTACTGGTTCTGACCTTACGAAAATCAAAATTTTAGTACTGGTGCATTGGAGATAAGGTAAATCGAAACCGACAAGTTGCGACAATTCGCAATTTCTCTTGACGTGCATTACAATTATCGAAATTATTCAAAGTCGGGAGCCAATCACTACACATACACTAAAGAATTTCGAAAAAAAGGCTCGACAATATTCATATGATTTCGCATAAAATTACGTACCACCTTTATAAAATAAAGGATCGCATGAAAAATATTAAATAATTTGCAAAATGTGTTTGACTGGCTTTATAAAAATTATATTAAAGCGAAATGACAAGTGTATTCAAGTAGAGAAATCAAAACGGCATAGCTGTCGTGCTTGAACTCTAAATCAACTTTTATTCGACAGTGCAACTCAATAATCCTTATAGTTTTAGCAGTGTTAAATGTACATTAGAAAAATATATTTTCAAGTCGATGTTGTCCTACTAGTGAGTAGCGATTGCAGATCACGTAATGAAAATAAATAGTCAAACATAATGCAAACAAAAATATAATTGAAAGCGCAATTTAAACTCATTTGCATACTGCAGTGATATGTGTATGATGATCTAACGTAAAATTTGCGGAACATGTTTTTTCGTGAATTATTACTTCTTATATTTGAGATTTTACAGATTCCTAGAATACAATTTTACTCTTCGTCAATTTGTGCTCAAAAAATTCATTTTGTCAGGATAATTTAAAATTTCGCAAAGCGACATAACTACAGTTCGTGAAATATAAGATTTTTTGTCATTTACCTTATCAGCACACATAGCAACTCGAATGTCCTCTTTCGATATTTCTAAGTGTTTGATGTTTTTCACATAGTTACCAGCCAGTTTTAATATATCAGCCGAAATATATTCTAGAACAGCAACCAGGAATATCGATACCGAACTGTCGATTTTGTACTGTAGAACCTCCTGCAATGAGATCAGATATGAATTTCTTGGTTAGAAATTCTAGTTTCGCGACAAACCTTTTGAAGCATGGAGTGTATTCGATCGACCGGTAGTACTGACTTCTTTTTCTTCGATTTATCGATTGTGTCACGTGCTTCGTTTAATGCCCATTTATCAATTGGCGTTGGAAAAGTTTTTCCGACACGATCTTCAATATCCTGAAATTGTTCAATAGTCAGTTAGCAATTAATTAAATTGTATTTGATTGAAATTCAATTGAACAAAAAAATGGGACTGTAATTTTTGGCATGAAACTAATTATTGTCTCTATCTAGATTCAGTTCTACAGATCCTTCCACTAACCTCCAATCAAACGGTACTTTCGTGACTAAAGAAAGTCTTTTGGAGGAGATAAAATATCTAACTTTATCTTTAAAAAGCTCAACCTTTTTCTTTGAACTCCTCTCTGCTCTATTTAATTCTTGGCTTAAGATTAGGTCTTTTCACGCTGCTTTGAAGCGTGCGAAAATATTCCCAATCCCAAAAGCCTCAGGACCCTGCGATGCTCTCAACGCCCATCCGATATCTCTACCCTCAAACCTTTGAGGGTAGACGACAACTAAAAACAACTGGAAAGGGCCATTCAAAAACATTTCAATTACCCCATTTACGAGAAACACATCATGCCCGGAAGACAATTCGGCTTTAGAGCCAAACTCTCAACGATTGACGCCTTAATGATTTTGCAAAGAGCAGTTAATACTGGAGTCAAACTACATTTGGGTTTTCTGCATCTCTTTTATCCTAGTGTGCCAAGCAACGGAAATTTAAAAGCTCAAAGCACGTTGGAAGCTGTTTCCAGTATAAGGAAAGCATATAGAACAAGAAGATTTTGGGTGCCTGTCTGGTTGCGTGCGGATACCAACGATCGGCCGATTTCTATAAGCGAGCAATCTCCGAGCTGGGGGAAATCTAGCCAGACGCCAAGATTAAGGTGGTACTTAAGGATAAGATTCCCAGCCGGCCAATATGCAGGACATGGGTTCCTTGTTTCCACTCGGATCCAGTGGAAGTCCTGGACATAGTTCGACTTTTCGATCCGGATCTTCCTACGGAGGTTTGGAGGGTTGCCAAGATTGGCGACCCGGTAGACAATCGGCGGGTGGCCCTCTTTATCATAAATGAAGAAGCACTGGCGATCTTGGATGCCCGAAAAGGCATTATCAGGTATGGGGCCGAGAAATTGGCTCTACGGATCTACCGAAGCGACAGGCCAAAGAGCTCTGCTTCGGGAGATCCAATAATTGGAAAACCTCACCCAAAACAGGTGGCTCAAACGACAGGAGAGCCACTTGAAGAGGGGTTGCACACCTTTTTGAGGGCGACATCTGAAGAGGAATCGGATGTGGAATCCCTCTAGGCAGATGGGGTTAGTGTCGGGACTACCTCCGAGTTGGGTGGCTGCGTGAACCTTATGACTCTGGAAGCAGAGGAAGGGGCTGGAGCGACATCTACGTCCGAAGGGGAGGACCTCGATCTAACTCTTATTAAACAGTAAATGATCGTGAAGGTACTGCAGATTAACCTTCACCATTCCAAAGCATCATCAGCTGACCTGCTATTCCGACTGTCTAGGACAGAGGAGGAGCTAATCTTGATTGAAGAACCATGGGTTGCCAACAGCCGGATTCGCGGGTTACGAACCAATGGATACAGATTAATGGTATCCGACGGCTTACATAAACCACGTGCCTGTATTCTTGTCAAGAAAACCATAAACGTCCTTGTACTATACAATTTCAGTGACAAGGATAACATGGCTGTTGCAGTGGAAATCGATCAAAGATCATGATGGTTTATTTCTTGTTACATGGTACATGATCATGGCACTATCCCTCCCTGCGACATTGTCAAGAGTGTTGTGGCTGAAGATACGAAAATTGGTGTGACTCTTATTCTGGAGGCTGACTTTAACCCTCATAATGAAGTATGGGGTAACTCCAACACAAATAGCCGAGGTGAGGAGCTTTTTGATTTCATCCTTGCCCATAACCTTTTCATCGTCAATACTGATAGCGAAACAACCTTCCTTACCTCAAACCGTAGGGAAGTGCTTGACGTTACCTTGATTATTGGGGGGAACTTGCATCTTGTCCGTGACTGGAGGATTCTACAGGAGTGTTCATTCTCTGATCATAGGTACATATCGTACAACGTGGCTGGCTGCAGCTCTGCTCAGCAGGTAGTCTTTATTAACAGAAAGAGAACGGAGTGGAAGTTATTTAATTCTCTGGTTCGATTCTCACTGGAAATTGCTCCTAAGAGCATTGACTGCTAGGCGATTGACACTCTTAATAGTTTTCTCAACTCCGTTTCTAGGAAAGCATGTAAGCCACCCACAGCCAGGGGAATCCTAAGCTACCCTGGTGTGGTGTCGAGATCAGCACCCTGCGGAGAGAATGTAGGAGGGAGTTCAATAGTTCGAAAAGATCTAATGTACGGAAGTATGACGTACGCAAGGCAAAAAGGTCCTCATGGAGATCTTTCAGTGGAAACGTATAGAGTCTCAGGGAGGTAAATCGCCTTCCTAAGGTCCCCTAAGGCTATGGGGTGCATCATAAACTCTGAGGGTATTTGGACTAGTTCGCGCGCAGATACTCTAAACGATCTTACGGACGCACATTTTGCGGACAATTATTGCCCTCTAGAAGCGGTGCACTAAACGGAGCAAGCTTACAGTTCAACGCCAAATTCTCAACTTCGGTGTGCTATTTTTTACATTGAGCCGTTTAAATCCTCGGGTCCTGATGACGTCTAACATCTAGCAGTCCATGGAGGTATAGCTACCTTGGCTCAGAGAGATTTATAACGCTTGCCTACGCTTCTCCTATGTTCCCACCAGCTGGCGGGAAACTAGAATAGTGTTTATCCCTAAAGCAGAAAAAGTTTCGCATGTTAAGCCGAAGGACTATCGTACAATAAGTCTTAGGTTAGGTTAGGTTATGCCGTCCTATAAGGCAGTGGCCCGTTAGAACGCCCACAGTGTTAAGCCTAAATGCTGCCTGGTGCGATGCGCATCCATGGATACCCAGGACTGCCTTGTTATCACACAGGAAGATTCATCTGCCCAGGACCTCTTAGCGTCCTCAAGATATTTTTGCCTTATGGCCAGTTTACCTATGTCATCGGTACACCTATTGAAAAGGAGCAAGAGACCTCAGGTAGCAAAGTTCCAAGCCTTGCTAGCTCATCGGCCTCACAGTTGCCCTGAAAACCCCTATGTCTAGGTACCCAAATCAATTGAACAAGCGAATGTCTCGACATCTCCCTAAGAGATGCACGGCATTCAGCAACAATCTTGGACATTGTACAAGGACCAGCAAGGGACATAATAGCCGCTTGACTATCTGTGAAAATACCAATATTGACCCCGAATATTCGATTACACAGAAGCCAGTCGACTGCCTGATAAATAGCCGTTACCTCCGCCTGAAAGACACTACAGTGGTCTGGTAGACGGAGGGGCAGCTTGAGATTCAGCTCATCTGAGTATACACCACTCCCGACTCTATTGTTTAGCTTTGAGCCGTCAGTGTACACATGGATAAGCCCATTATCAAGGGTGATACCATCACACCATTCCTCCCTGCATGGAATGCGAGTTGTAAACTCCAAATCCAGAATGCATTGTGGGGCGATGTAGTCAACAACCGCTGGTGCGGGTACTCCCTCGGCCAAAATCCTCGCATGACCGAACTCTGTCCTATTCCATGCTGAGATACAATTTAGTCTCACAGCAGCAAGATAAGCTTGCTGTAAGATCAGTAGGTTGGTTGGCAGCCAATGTAACAGCACAAAGAGTGCCTTAGTAGGGGTGGAGCGGAGCGCTCCAGTTACCAGTAGTGCAGCCATTCTCAGCACTTTTTCAAGCTGCCGTTTGCAGGTAGCCTTAAGAGTAGCCTGCCACCAGAACGCCACCCCAAACAACAGAATTGGTTCCACCACAGCAGTGTAAAGCCAAGCAACAGTACGAGGCTGCAATCCCCAACTCGCCCCTATGGCCCTTTTGCAGCAGTAAAGTGCGTTGAAAGCCTTCCGAGCTCTTTCTGCCACATTGTACGTCCATAGTAACTTCGAGTCAAGGATCAGCCCTAAGTATTTGACCTTCTGGCTCAAGTTAATGGAGACCCCATTCAATTTGGGTAACTCAAAACCAGGAATTTTGTACCTCCTTGTAAACAGCACTAGTTCCGTTTTATTAGGATTCACATTCAAGCCGCACTCACGACTCCAACGCGAAAGTATGTCAAGAGAGTGATTTAACCTCTCCGATAGCGTAGATAAATACTTTCCCGACACTGAAACAGCTATGTCGTCTGCATAAGCAATCACTTTGCAGCCGGCACGGTTGAGCGTTATTCGCTTCTGATGTATGCAAGACGTTCCAAAAATAATTTCTAGTTTTAAATAACATGTTTCGTTGGGAACGTGTTACTTGTTTGGAACTATAATATTTAACGAGCTATGTACGTTAAATTATGTCCAACTTTAGTCTAGGTTTCACCTAAGCCGTTTCACGTAAGCCCTTTGGCCTTTTCATTGCTCTTATAATTCTATCAGCAAATAAATTTTCAAAATATTAAGTATGCGAAATGCTTCAAACATGCACATTATAAAGTTATGGATATTTTTAACCCTATGTGTGCGCTAGGTGCCCGATAGGACTAGTGGAAAATTGACTCCAAAAAATCCATCGCTATTAACGAACTCGCCGTGGCGATGTAAAGGAAATCATATTCCACACCCAAATGTATCATGTCTTCTGCATTTCGAATAAATGTCAGTCCGATACCTCAATTATTCCGCGCTTTATTTGAGTACCAATTTGTTATGTTCTTATTGGAAACCTACTTATTGAAAAGAAAACAGCAAATTTCAACTATAATTTTTTGTATTAAATATGTTCTCAATAAATTACCTGAATCGTGTGCGGTGGAGGCTTTGCACATAGCATGGCCAACAGTCGAAGACACAAACTTTCCACATACAGAAGGGCATCTTCACGGGCAGATAGTCGGGGATGCACCTGCTCCAAGACCTACGGAGAAAAACCATAAGAACATTTTTAGAGCCAGTCACGACGTACGGCAATCGGTTGCGTGAAAGAGATCGAAACATAAACATTACACATTCTGCGATAATCGAAAAGTGTCAAAATTTGCACTTACAAATGTCAAGCGATCGTTCGCATGCGCGAAAGAGATAGAGATACTTTGCGCAAATCTTTATTGACATTTCGAGACATATGAAATGAAAACTAGAACTAGACTTCGGCTGAGAATTTTTCTCTAGCAGGATTTTTCCTCATACCTTTTTCAATGCCGGACTGAATAGTCCCTTCCATTTTGCGGCGTTTTCGCTCTTTTCAAAATCGTATGGTTTCGAATCGGTGATGCTGTTTACATGCTGGCCAGAAAACATTTTGTGCGGATACGTCTCGATCAGGAGTCGACGATATTGATGTCGGTGGCGGTGGCGGCAGCGATACGGCGAAGGCGACGACAACGCGAACACCGCACTCTTTCACTATTTTCAAACTTCACAAAATATTTCCAATCGACGTGGGATAGCTGGGCGTTTGCTAACTGAGCCCTACTCGACACTTAACACTTTAGAACCGAATGCAATTATACTTGCAAGCTCACGCATTGTTTGCGTGCAAAATAACATTGCGCTAATGCAGAACTTTTCTTTTCATTTTTCACTGAACATTGCTCCCAATTCGAGTGATCACGATGCTCCTTTTGGCAATCGAACGTAAAAATAAACGTTGCCGTTGTAGATCAAATCGAATATGCATGCTCCTACCATAGAATTGACAATTTTAATCCAACAGAAGGATTACTTTTGCTCGACTTCCATTAACACTTATTAGCATGGACTCGTCGGCAGGCGACCAGACGGAGCCCCAATGCTTCACTCCCCCGAATTTCCACTTCACCAAATACCACTGATTTCGATCGATTTCACGTTACAGCGCATAAGACTCGAAAAGTTCACTTGTTAGAAGGTGTTTCGCGCGTGTTTTTTGCAGTGATAGCAATGAGTTGAGTTCAATATTTGAAGAAAGAAAAGTTCACGTCGCGGACCACCGACGCCATTTTCAATAGATTCCTTCAAAATCAGTGCATGATTTGTGCTAACCAATACACAAAGGTGACGGCTGACGCATTTTTGTTGTGTTTGATAGTGTGTATACAAATGACAAAAATTTGGTGGTATCTGATGGAATGAATTAGTGAATTCCAGAACCCATTGATATCAGAGGTCAAGTTCTGTTTGTTTGGAATGCTGTTATTGCATTATAGACGTGTGAAATAGAAATTACTTTATTATAAATTATTTCACGTATTTAGTGAAAGCGTAAAATAATAAAATTGTATTGATATGTTTAAAGTACATATGCTACCATTGCTAAAATTTGCTCATGAAGCCGGGGCATCAACGGTAGCGTGGCCGAGCGGTCTAAGGCGCTGGTTTAAGGCACCAGTCTCTTCGGGGGCGTGGGTTCGAATCCCACCGCTGCCAGCTATTTTTACTAACTCCATTCATGCTAATCTATGAAATTTTACCAGTACTTAGGTTATACTTATTTTCACTACACCACCTTACACACAGGGACAAAAAATCGAAGCACTTGCATTTATTGTGCGTCTATGATGTAAAAATTTCGATGGTTATTTTTAGAGATATCAGCAGTCATATATAAAGAAAGATTAGCTAATATGATTCACGCTTTGGGCAGATAACCCCTTGGGAAAAATTCCCAAGCCAGTGGCGGAAGAGCATATACCGAGGACTGAGTGGCTACTGGGCAAAGTAGCCGCTAGTATGTGAATTCGGATGGCAAGAGCCCGTCTAATTTGATGCCTAGGCCGGGGTACAGAGGATAATATGGCTGGTTTTTTCTATTCCTCATACTCGTGGGATCAATATTCAGAATACAAAAGATAAAAAGGAGGGAGCTGCCTTAGGTGCTACAAACCTAAGGCCCTGGAGCCTTCTAACAGTGCTCCCCAAGGGGATCAAGGGAACAGTCGAGGCCTCAGCGCTGGATTTACCATAGGGCTAGCAGGGGCTGCAGCTCCGGGCCCCTGGGATCCTGGGGGCCCCTTACTCTCGAAAAATAAGAATAAAAATTACGAATAATATAACAAAAAACATTATATCAAACGTAGAAAAATTGTTTTTTTCAATTTGTTGATTCAATTTTTTAGGTATTCATACTGCGGATTTGATTTTTGTTATTTGAAAAGAATTTAGTTACAGTATCTGTCAGAGAGAAAAATTATTTTACAAAAAGTCAATATATTTTTGTAAAAAATAGAAAAATATTTAGTTCTAGCTACACATATCCGCTGAGAAAATGCATTTGGAAATCATTCGCTTGAGAATTCATAATCCATAATATTCTAAAGCAAGGTTTCTGAAAATTTAATACATCACATATAAGTTAAAACGAAAGCATTTCTCTCAAAAACTGATTGAAAAGAAATAATACTATATTATGGTTTCAAAAATGACGATGCGATTCGGGGAACGCATACTCAAGTTTTTTCGCGAACTTCGCTGCCGCATCGCCGCCAGTTTCACGGAAAAACAAAACAACACGTTTCGGCACGCGTCTGCTGCACACGGTGTTTGATATCAGTCGGAAGCAAGCTCTATAGGTGGAGCTCTAGTCCGAACTACTTTTTTCTTGTCAGTTGTCTGTGCTCATTGAATTTCTTACTGGAAGTGCCCCAACGCCGTATTTTCTTTTCCATGTGATATTTTAATTTTTGAAATGCCATGTTGGGCCCTTTCGCTATAAATGAAGGGGCCCCTTAAGAGGGCCCCTTCGTTGTTTAGCCCCGGGCCCCTATAAAGCTTAATCCGGCGCTGCGAGGCCTCAATGCCTTTGTTCACACCGGGACTCGATTAGCCATTTTCCCTGCTATATTCGATGGCAGCGACTGTCAATTTATGGCATACCATTTGATGCGTGGGCAATTCAATGGCATGCCATATCATTTCGAAAATGTCTCTGAACGGTGTGGACGTGTGCTTCATCTGAGCTTTTGAAGTGGAGAGCGAAGGAATTCTGCTGTTGGTGACACCTCCGCGTGTAGGATAAACCACTTTTTTGATAGGCGGGTGAAATTTCAGATGGTGAAACTATTATAAGATTTGCATTAAAAAAAATCCGCCGCTCATCAACAGGCAGTTTCATAATTTACTCATCCTTAAAAATTGCAAAACTATCTGCTTCAAAAATAAAAAATATTGTTCAAAATTTACGCATCATCATTCGACTTTTCCGCAAATTCTCACCATTCCATGTTCTGTAAACTATTTTGATTACCAAATGAGATTTTAAAATCCCTGTAAATTCAGAATTCCTATATTTCCTTATAAGAAACAGAGGATGACCACGGTTCTACGCCATTTTGAATATCAAGAACTGTCAAAATATGGTTAGGCAGATGGCCACTCAAATGGTATACCATACGGCTGGCCATAGACCGCCTCCACTAACCATTTCGAATGGCATGTCATGAGAAATGGCTAGTGGAGGCGGCCTGTTAAAGAACAAAGGCTCATGAAGGGCCAAACTAAGAAGGGAGATAGGCATAGCTCCACACCAAAATATAAAGGTGGACCAAAGATCCCACTCAGGTTCCCGAAAAGGATAGGCAGCATAGGCTCCCGAGTCTCTTCCTCTACAAATCGCGGAGTATTGAAGCAGCGAACATGACTTCGCAGCAGCCATCGAAGGAAATTCTTCATAAGAAGAGGCATGCCACAGAAGAGGCTAGGGAAAATGCCCAGATCCCATGGATGGCACTCCTGAGGACAAGCAGCCAAAGAAAATAAGAGGCACCGATGTGGCCCCAAAGCACTCTCAACCAGCAAAAGGCAGCGACAACTAGCCGATGGCGAAGCCTTGCAGAGTGTAAATATAGCGGTCATGTTGAAGGACTTCGAACTTAAAAATAAATCGTGCTTGAGACGGAAACATGAAAAACCCGAAAATTTCATCGATTGAATATAAATTTACTTTTTCTTTAAAATATATACAGAAAGAACACTGTCTTAATCGAATATTTACAAGGCAATAGTATTTTAATTTACACTCTAGTTTTGTCTACTGCTCTCATACCTTCTTTCTACCACGGTCAGCAATGCTTATTTTTAGCCATACATACACAAAGAATTAGTTATACGATTATATTTAGGATCCCTATTTTCTTCCACGCATTCCATATTCAATTTAGCATGAATCCATTTCAGTTTCCTATAAATTAGCCAATTAAAAAGTTCAATCTTACAATGAGACCGTATAAAAACCAAAACAAATAATGCTTCTATATTTTAATTCTAAATTTCTTCTTCATTTTCATATAAATGAAAACTAATACGTTTACTATTTTTACAGCTCCACACAAAGTGTGGCAGGTTGCTAGAATTCTCACAATCATATTCAGATTCCATCTACGCATGAAGTAAAAAATCGATACAATGAAGGAATATTTTAAATAAATCAGAATAAAAGTTTGATGCGAGTAGGAATTCTGACAAATAGAACAAAATACATGAAATGCTCTTTCACATCTAGTTTAAGATTAGTTATTATTATTATTATAATTATTACCGCTTATTTATTTGATGTAGTTGTTTTTGAGCTTAAACTCTAAACTTATACGAGGATAGACACTGCTGCATAATTTTTTCACATTTTTTCATTTTTCTTGTTAATTAAATACCTTGCAAGTAACAGTTATTAATAGTGATATTTTTAAAATTACTAGTTCTCTGCTATTCTAAATTCTAAGCATTTAAATTTACACGTTGTAAGCTTAATTCAGTTTATCCTTTTTTGTTCATAGAATACATACAACTAAACAATATTCAACATGAGAGAAAGATGACCTATTCTCTTTGATGTTTTGCTTAATCTGGCTGTGTTGTGGCATATTACAGTTTTGTGATAATTATGAATATCGAAGAAGGATAGGAGTGGCTGGCGTATCGAGTCCATTTGCGGCAAATGCAGTATTGTCTCTTTGCATCCACTATGAGTTTGAATGTGATTGCTGCCTTCGATCGTAATCTCCTCTCCGATAGTCTCCTCGATCATGGCCCCAGTCCATGTAACGATCACGATATCCAGGCAGCGGACCACCTCCGTTACCAACGTAGTAGTTCGGGGGCATATAGTGACCACCACCACCACCACTACCACCGTAGCCACCAGGTTGCGGGGGATACCTGTGCAAAAGTTCAACATTCAGTTTTTATCAAAGTACAGGCCATTGCGAAAAATACCGTCGTTTGTCTGGTCTCCTGTCTCGATCACGATCTCTGTGATCACGATGGTATCCGTGCGGGTATGGGGGCCGACCGTAACCGTCATATCGGTCACCATGTTTGTATTCACCGTATCTGTAACGAAAAATTAATTGTATTAGGCAAACAACTCGTTAATATTTTATGCGAATTTGGAAGTTTCCTGTTTATATGAAAATAAATTTCGCTGACATCTCTGCACTTATCCATAAAGAATCAAAAGAAATGCCGTTAATAAACCACAGGCAAGCTTCGCTACTACAGCTTTGCTAATGCCTTAGTTCATAGCATTGACTTCCCAAATTTAATATATACTTCTTTCTGCTTACCTATCCCGATCCCGCCACCGGTCACCATCAGGATATCCACTGGCAGCTCCAAGACGACTATCCGGATACAATGGCTGCGGCGGCATACGAGGGTTGCCGCCCATTCGCTGCTGCATTGGAATTGGGGGAAGGTTCGCAGCATTGCGCGGGATTTTCTCACTGATCCCATCCCAACCATATTCATCCCATTTGCGGCCGTCCGCTTTATCACCACCCATACGATTCCTGCACGAAGAAAATACAATTAACATTATTATACTATATTATACCTCGATTTTTAAACACTCACCTTGATTCCTTGTGCATCTTTTTAAATTCTTTGCCACTGTCGCTACTCATGCTGTTTTCGTCATGCCTTCGCTTCAAACTTTCATTCTTTTTTGGTGTATCAAAGGCCTTACCACTACCCGGTGTACCAGGAACAGTCGAATTTGAGTCTTCTGGTTTCTTTTTCTTTTCGCCACTTCCTCCTTCTCTGTATTTATCGTCACATTCTGAAATCTTTTTCCGTTTCGCTGGACTACTATTAGTTTTCTGCTTTTCTTCGCTACATTCATTACTATTGCCTTTTTCAACACTCTTCTTCTCTTCATTCTTCTTCAAAGCATGCTTGTACAGTTTGAATAATTTTTTCGCATCGAACTCTGTGAATTTCGACACGAAGATCCACAAATTACTTCGCCATTCCTTGATCTTCTCTGGGTTCTTATATTCTTCCAGACAAATGTCGATTTGCTTCCCTATATTGAGAAGGCAAGTTCTCGTGTGGTTCACCTGTTCTTGGTTTGAAAGGCTCAAGTCGGGATTATCTAATGCTTTTAGCGCCTTTTTCACTGGACGCATCTTCTCTTTGCATTCGTTGAAAACATTCGGATCCAAGTCTCCAAGCACA
The DNA here is from genome assembly GCA_947369275.1 of Nemotelus nigrinus. NCBI lineage: Eukaryota > Metazoa > Arthropoda > Insecta > Diptera > Stratiomyidae > Nemotelus > Nemotelus nigrinus. Next base: position 80,394,590 of record OX376375.1, read on the forward strand.
TCAAGTGCGCGAGGCTCATTATTCGCCGTGAAATGCATAGGCTTATTTACGTCCTTCTTCCGACTTTTCTTCGTTTCCTTGCTATTATACTTCACTTTCGTCTTCTTGGCGTCGGCAGCGTGGTTCGATGCGTCCTCGTTCTCTTTTACAGCATGGTCATTGGCACCTGCACCACTTTCCGACTCAGTTCGAGTTTTCGCAGTTTTTTGCTCGGAAATCTGCATCGAGTCTTCATTAGCACTTGGTTCACTTGCTTTCGCTGCTTCGACTTTCTTTTCTTTTTGCTTCCTAGTCTTTCGTTGCCTGAGTACACCTTTCTTTAGTTCCACGTTTTTCTTGATGATTTTCAACAAGTACTCGGATCGCGACTGTAGATGTTTAGCTTGAGGTTTTTTATTTTCATTCAAAAGAATCTTCTCCAAGAGGCCAAGTGAGGGATCCATTTTCATTTGTTCCCAAGAACCGATTCCGTATTGGTAGATTCCACAGAGTAGCTTCGAGTCTTCGGCGACAGACCACTCGACATCAAAGTTCGCGGGGCGAGTATGTAACTCCAGCGACCAATTTAGGCGTTCCTCAGGACTCGAAGGAATTATTTCGTTGAGTGGGTTTAATTCATCTTCGCAAGCTAACAACGTTTTGGCATTAAATGAAACGCCGCCAAATTTCACTGAGTACGTAGCACGACTTGCTCTTTTCTTGTTGCCGTCTTCGGTTGTTGTTTTGGTATCATTTTTCGCTTCGAGGTCTTCGTGCTCCTTCAAAAATTGAACACAGCGGTCGTGCAGCATTTCACCTATTCGCTTCAGTTCTGCTAGAGGTTTTTCTTGTAGCTCCGCATCACAAGCAATCGCCTCAAGTCGATTCAAAGGTGCTGGGAATTTTTTGTAACTTTTAATGAATCGTCTCAGCTCGGCGTCTGTAAATCCAGTGATTTTTTCTTTAACCGAAGGGCGTCCACGCTTCTTCGGCTTGTCGTCTCCGCTTGCGTCACTTCCTTCATCACTTTCCGCGCCTGACGAAGTCTTCTTTCGTTTTTCATTTTTTTGATTTGCTGCTTTATCTGCTTGTTGTTGAGCTTTTCTCCTCGGTGGCAAGTAGAGGTCTTCCATTTCTTTACTACGTTCCTGATCTTCAACAACTTTTCGGAAATTTTCAGGAATTATATCATCCCAATCTTTCGTGTCTTCATTGGTTGGATCGGCACAATCTGTCAGCATTGGGGAGGGTTGATGCGTATCTTCCTCAAAAGCAGCAAAGCTGGCAACTTTGAATGCCGACAGCAGATCATCGCCAGCCATTTCAGGATCCTCGTTTCGAGTTTCTGCTCTCCGCAAAATCTCATCAATATCACAGACAAGGTCATCGTCATTTTCTTGTTCATCTTTAAAAAGCTCCTCCGCTCCAAACTTCAATATCGCTGATAGATCCTCCTTGTTAAAAGGCGTAGTATTTGAAGAAGAGTGTTTATCCAATACCGTGCGGCCTGTAGTGTCCATACGCTGAATCACTAAATGGTCAAGGACCATTTTTTGTTTCGCTCTCTCCACAATCTCTTCTTCCACGGATCGAGCCGTTACTAGGCGATATATATTTACTTGATTCTTTTGACCAATGCGATGGGCTCGGGCTTGGGCTTGCAGGTCATTTTGTGGGTTCCAGTCTGAGTCGAAAATGATTACGGTGTCAGCGGTTGCAAGATTTATACCCAAACCACCAGCACGTGTCGACAGCAGAAAGCAGAAGTCTGGACTATTTTCAGCATTGAAGTGATCCAGTGCCTGCCTGCGAATTTCGCCTTTTATACTACCATCTAAGCGTTGAAACGGGAAATGCCTTTTTTGCAAATACTCTGCGAGAATGTCCAGCATTCTGACCATTTGTGAGAAAATAAGTACGCGATGCCCTGTCTCCCGCAAACGACACAATAGCTTATCCAGTAATACAAGCTTACCAGACCCCCTGAGAATTTGTTGAATAGCATCATCCTGAGACATTCGTGCCGCCTCATATTCTATTGGTCGTATGAGTGCCGCATGATTACAACATTTTTTCAATTCTATCACAATGTTAAGGAAGGTGCTTTGTGATCCCTTCACACCCTTCCTGAGCGCATTGAAATTCTTCGTCAGAATCCATTTATAGTACTGTTTCTGTATTGAAGTCATCTCAACGCGCAAAATTTGCTCGACTTTAGCTGGCAAACTTTTCTCCACGTCTTTTTTCACACGCCGCAGAATGAATGGTTCCAGTTGTTTGTGCAACTTCGTATATCCTTTATCGGCAGCATTTCCGTGTTCCTTTTCGAACTCCTCCCACGTCGTGAATTTCTCTGGCATTATAAAATGTAATAGGGCCCACAACTCCTTCAGCGAATTTTGTAGAGGAGTGCCGGTGATGAGCAAGCGGTGATTTGTTTCAAATTCCTTAAGGGTTTTGTACAACAACGAGTCATCATTTTTCAAGCGATGCGCTTCGTCAACCAGCAACGCCGCCCATGTAATACAGCCCAAAAATGCTTTGTCTTTCAAGAGAATCTCATACGTAGTTAAAATTGTGCTGAACTTCAATCGCTTCGAACCCTCGAAACACCATTCGTACTGCCTGATTAGTTCACGAGACTGTACATCGCCTAGGTAAGTTACAATATTCATATCAGGTGCCCAGATTTGGAACTCTCGCTGCCACGCAGTCATTGTACTTAGCGGCACCACACACAAAAACGGTCCATAGAGGTGCTGACTTTTGAACAGGTAGTAAAGGAAACATATCGTCTGAATTGTTTTCCCCAAACCCATTTCATCGGCCAGGATCACAGAATTTTCCTTACACCACGAATGGATCAGCCAGTTAAGACCATCCATTTGATAATCTCGCAATATGAGACCATCGCCCAAATATTCTGGTTGCACTTTTACCGGATGGAATTTCGGTCGATTTTTCAGCACTTTGCTGTGTCGGGAGGGAACTGCTCGCGACGCCTCGCGTTCACCGAAGTCCTCCACTTGCTGCGGCCATTTTTTCAATATCAGCGATTCTTCTTCCCAGGTTGCTTCCGCATATGGCAGTGATTCCCATTTGCATAGGTATTCCACAGATTCGTCCTCCTTAATGTTCTTCGCTATTATCCTATCTACGTTGTTGTAGCTCTTCGCCAGTTCGTCATGCAGTTCCATCTGACATTCGTAATAGTCAATGTCTTCAGGACTCGCGTACTTGCGCCAAATCGCAATTTCTCGCTCTTTCTTGATATAGTTCTCGAGCTTTTTCATTCCTTTGACCTTTTGCTCTTTAAGCGTGTCTTCCGACTCCCACGTATTATGTATATGTGACCAGTCTTTCCACTTTATTAGGTACTGAACTTCAGTTTCATCCCCGTCGTTTAGATCCGCATTTGGATCTCCATTCTCTTCGACAGCATACATTGTGGTTTGGTTTCCCGTAACGCCTTTCTTGCCAATTCGCTTCGCGATAATCCTTTCAATCGTTTCCGATTTGTCCAGCTCCACTTCGTTTGTCGTTTCGTCGCCATATTCAACTTCTAATAAATCTTCCGAGTCTGTCTTCTCGTCTTCGCTGTCTTCTTTGTAGCTCACCGACACGGCAGCGGTACGTCGAGTAGCCGCCCTACTGCAAAAATCATACTGGGAATCATTAATATGAACAATTTGGTCTTAGACCAAAGAAATCTATCGAACTTACCTTTTTCGATCCGCGTCGTCGGATTCATCATCATCCTCGGACGAATAGCTGGCATTCTTTTTAGCCGGAGCACGCCTCCTGTTGTTTGTGGTGACAATTCGCTTATTATGATTCTGGAAGGAATTGTCTTCACTATCACTGTCACTATCGCTGGTATCTGAATTCCAACTAATGCAAGGAATTTTAGGAAACAAACATTTTTATTAATATAATTGCATTGTTGTTGGCATGATATAAGATACATTTTTTAGGGGGGAGCACCACTAAGATGGATTGAAAAAACATTTTTTAAACATGTTCAAAGGATGCATATTTAAAGTCCGTGTCAAAATATTAAAAATCGATAAATAGGTATTTTAGTTGGGGTGGATAGGACTCTTGATTCAGAGAAATCCATCCAACCGCACACACTTGCCACACTAGCTCATGTTTGAGTCTTTCCGTGTGTCGAACGACTGTTGTTGATTTTAGCTACTTATAAAGGACGTTTTCAATTTGAACAAATTTTCAATTTCTGACAGAGTCGCTTACAGTGAATAAGTTGCTCTTCTGCTCTTTACACTTTCTTGTAAATTCCCCGTTTTTATGTGAAACGATAAGTATTTTTTTATGTATCAAACCGAGTGAGTCTCTGGCGAGACGGGAAGAGCTCACATCGACTTCGTAATAGAAACAAGTAATACAAAAAAGATAAACCCTTCACAACAAGCGTTTGAACGCTTCTGGCAGAAATATACAAAAAGTCATGGACTGCGAGGTGAACTTAACGGATAAATTATGGAACTTTATAAGTTTATACTATTTTTTAAGCTATTATACATATTTTTCGAACCAATGGACAATGTGAAGCCAGTAGCGTATAGAAAGTTGTTTTTGCCGATAGATAGTTTACTACATAGCCGTAGTTCGGAATAACAGAGAAAAATAGGAAACAAAGGTCTTGCTACGTTGCAGTGTAATAAACATGTCAACAAACAAGATACGTTCGACTGATGCACATGGATACGTAATACAAATATGTGCACTAGGTAAGTGCATTTCATGCATATGAGCAGAATTCGCTACAATTCTCGTTGATGACCCTAGCAGCTCATTGACTGAAAATTGGAAATATGATGGAAACAATCATGCTTCCTCTATTAATCTGGTTAGAGTCTAGCAGCTATGTGAGCCTAAGATCAATGCGATTTATTTCTGGATGAAAATATAGTCACAAAATTTCATTGCCAGCAATATTAATTGCGAGCTTGATGATGCTCAGCACACATTCTTTATGTGCAGTCGCTTCGTAAGTTTGAGGCGCACCTTTGAGTCCCCGATCGGCCTGGTAACGCCTGAGACGATCGTGGGTGCTATGCTGCGAAACGAGGAGAACTGGTGCGCAGTCTCAACATACGGTGAGAAAGTGCTGCGCATAAACCGGGAGGTTGTTAGTTCTTCAAGTCCGTGGTTACCAATGGGTGAGTCAGCACGACCGGGTAGAAGCAGTGCTTAGGCGGGTCCCGACTCGGAACTTCGTGGGCTTGTAGATGGCCCTTTTTTTAGTGAGGTAAACCTCACATAACCCGTGGTAATAAGTCACCCGGGGATCTGGAAAGCAGATTTTTTTTTAGGCCATTTAAACTAGAGAGAGAAAAAAATATTTTATAGAGTGCAGAGCAAGTTGGCTATAAACTAAGGATCACGGTATTAATTTGGATTTTCCGGTTTGATCCTGTCCCTTTTCACGTGATCTTGTGTTTCACTTAGCTAATTTAAGTCTTCGCATTGTTTGCTAGTAGTGGAAAATTTGTCCATACTCACATGTATGTGTCGCAGGATAAAGTAAGCTCTAAGTACGTTAGTTAAGCAAGTTAGTTTTTAAATTCAGACCCATGAGTTTTTTGAAATGTCATGTTAAACATTCATAAACAAGATGATTAACACTACTAATCAGCATAGTCACTTTAATCTTCAAATCAGACAAATCCACTAAAGCTCACTTTTCAGGAGCAACAAAAAATGTCATAATTTGACCCCTAATGGTTTGTGGCTCCTCCAAAAAGTATTTGATCAAATTGTGGTAAAAAATAAGTAATTAAGGATGCTCTTATTATTTTGAATATTAATTATTTGTAAGAAATTTAGGAGCTAGTTGTTTTCAAAAGGAAATATTTTTTCAAAGTTTGGGAGTCAAAATTGCTTTAATTTTGTTTTTAAGGCCTTTAAAGTTGAGCCTTTCCTCAAAATTTTGATGCCTTTAATTTTTCTCTTCCTTAGATGTAAGCTTTTGATTGGTGACATGCTTTTCTCTGCCGCGTTATCACACCTTTTTATGCCAAATCTGCAACTACCAATTTCCAGCTCCAGGATTGAAATCGAATCGGCACTGCAAATCCAAACCCCCTTTCTCATTTTCGAGCGAAAATCGCGCAAAGTTACAAACACGCGCATAAACTAAATTGATTTGATATTTGATTCAAACTGCATTATTTTTTTGTGGGCGTGATTCCCAAAATGACTGCAATACATGTTGGATTTTGAGCTATTTAATGCTAAGTCTCTAGTTGCATCTATGACTAAGATAATCCGCTGCGTCTTTTTCGCAAGTCGAAGCTCATGTTTCTTTATTTATTTAGGAGCCCTCATATATCGGGAATATCTCGTGTGCGGACGAGGAACCGTGCAGCGACGTTTAAGTTGATCTAGGCTTAAAGCAGGTACCTAACTCCAAATTGTGGTCAAAGTAAGACATGAGACTAATCTTTTGACAATCTTAGATTATGAATACACAGTGTCTACCGTCTCCAAATCCCCAGATCCCACATGCGCTGTAGCGGGACAAATTTCCTTTGCACATAACAAGTTTTCTCTAGTCGTACCTGGTGCTAAGCTCCGCCCCTTTTGCTCTTATTTGCCATTTTTCCACCTAAGTGGGGCTGCGATTCTAAAAAAGCCAAAGCAAATGTTTCCTGATTTATAAAGTTCAAAAAATTGTTTTGATGTGTCTAAATTTGTCTAAGAAACCTTATAAGTCCATAATAAAAACCATTACTCTGTGACAATATTGGACTCACGAATCATTGAAAGTAGCTATTAGCGCTTCTGAAAACGGTATGTTGATTCACCTGGCAGTTCAAGCTGATCGTATATCCAGGAAGACCTGAGAAAGGCGACGTATGATGAATTAGGTTTGGGAAACAAAACGAGGAAAAACTGACTGCTCATATTAAATCAATCCAAGAGAAAGTATTTCTTTGGATGATTGATTGATGACGTCATACAAGCTAAGCAAACGAGCACACTATGAACATCTGATCAACATATTTCAGGTTTCTATTTCCTCTCAGAGCAGTTCAGAGTTTATACTTGATACATTGTCTTCCCGTTGTATATATCATGATCAATGCTTTCTCTTCCATATTTATCGTAACTTTTCACTTGGTCATGTTTGTAAAGATATCTAATTCCGTAATAAAACGCGTGAAACCCGATGACCAGAAACTTTTGAAGCATCGTTTGCTAGATCTTCAATCTACTTTGATGCGCCTTTGCCGAGGCTAACGAGAACATATAACTCTGTCCAGCTTGGTCCCCCTACCTCAATCCCTTGAAACATTCAAAGCTAAGTTAAAAGCTGGAATTAACTATTAACAGCATGTAATTGGATTATTATCTGTAAGCTGTATACATAGAATAAATAAATGTTAAAATAAGCAAACGTAAAGAAGAAGGAAAAAAGAGAGATGAGAAAACGATTCTCCTTGCAAAATAAATAGAATACAGAGCAAGACTTAAAGCAAGAAAAAGAAATGCAATGAGAAAGTGATCTGAGAATATCGAAAAAGACGAAGAGCAAGTGTTGTGCAAATCGCCAAGTGAAGACAAAACCAGAGTAGAGGATAATAGTACGTTCGTTATAGTATACGGTGTTAATGTTAGCTTTTCTGAAAATTTTTAATCTACCAACACATTAAGATTCCAGTTGTAGAGAGTCAAAGCTGTGATCCAGTGTCTTCAGAGCACCCTCCAAACATTTTTCGTGCCAAACATTCGCATTCGCCTTGATGCCACGATTGAATTTTTTTTTTTTTTATAATTGGGGATTTTATTTTGAAAAAATTTTGTTTTTATCAAAAATTTGTTTGATTTATTTTGTTGTCCTTGCCATATGTTTAGCACCCATTGATCGACACGGCCGCTGAAGCCATCATCTTGACTTCCAATTTGATTTGCATTTCTGAATTTTCATACGACTAAACTCGATCATTTCATCAGGGAAGACGATTTTCGACAGTTCATTGTGCGGGTATACAGCGGTCGGACCAAAAGTGACCTGACCTAAAGCGCGGACTAAGTGAACTTAGTCCTAAGGTGTTTACATCAACCTGACCTAAAATTTGCTTAGCTCGAATTTAGTCCTCGTTCGTATATGACAGCTGTCATTTAGTTTAATTTTCGTTCATGCACTGTATTTATCGTTTCATTTGTCTCTCAAACATGCTTATTTCCATGATTTTGTGCCAAAGGGGAATGTTATCAGCTTATATTCAACATACATACATTATTAATAGTCGCGCAAAAATCAATGTTTAGGTTGCGTGTGTTTACAGCGGTATATAGTCCACGACCTATTTTAGGTCAGGTCGCTTGAAATCGTGGACCGACCTAAATTTAGGTCGAGTAACGAGTGTTTACAGCACGTGGACTAAAAGATTTAGGTGGAATTTGGTGTATAGTCCGCGGACTAAACGTGCGCTGTATATGCTACCATTCATGCAAGCGTAAAAGCTTCTTCACTATGTTGAGCCTAACTATGTTTTGAGCAACGGTGAGATCTTGTTAATTTTGAAACTTGTAAAATTTTACTTTTAACTCGTTTTTAAGTATTCGTTGCATGGTTGCATGGTATATTCAGTTCAGCAGTCGTTTTTCATCCACTTTCCATCACTTGTGGTGCGATGCAGTTTTTCCGACCACTAATCATAGTAGTGTTTTCTAACACTGCCAGTATCGTTATAACGTGCTATAGTTCGAGATATGAAAGATTTATTCATATTAAAGTTTTGGTGGGCTCTAACGAAAACCACTAGTGGTTTTCCGCTCAAATACAACGCTATCATACTGTTACGTGTAAATTCAATCACGGCTAAACAAAATTCTACAAAGCTGGGATGCAAATGCTTCCATACGCTTGTGAACTATAAAATCGGCTGTCATTACCAGAATTGATGAAATCAAGTAATTTAATATAAGGTAATTATTAATGTATCAAATATGGGCTTAAAATTTCAATCGTATTTTTCTCGAAATGATTTTTTTTCCAAAATGCAGCATGGAATAACACGAATACTTTTGATTTTTTTTTGCGAAAATGCTTGTAATCCAAGAATAATAAAAAAAAAAATATTTTGCAAAAACTAGCAATTTTTCATAGGTTCACAATGTTTGTCTCTCTTAACAATTGATAAGAGAGTATACTCACGTTTTACGTTTTGTGATTCGTTTTCGCTCGACAGGTTTTTTCACAGCTCGTGTTTGTTTCTTTGGTACGTAGTCCTCCTCTTCCTGTAAAACAAATCAAAGAATAGTTAAATTTCTTAGCATAGAAAATTCGATACTTATTCTCTAATCGTTTCTTTAAACGAATCGAATCAAATTCTTATTACATGGTTGAGTTATCTAGTAATTTAATTGAACTTTCTGATTTGTCTATCTGGTAATTTAATTGAACTTTCTGATGTGTCCTAATACCTTGCTCAAAGAGTTCACGACATTCAAATGAACCTAATATTTTTGGAACACGGGTATTTTTCACTATCTGACACCAAATTATAAATGCTAAGAAGAGAGGAAGCATGCATTAATCTTGTTGGCATGAAAGTCGGTTAAATATTTACAAAGTGCATTTAATCTTTTCAGTTTTCTAACGTTATGAAGCTGAGCGACGACACAGTAACACTTCATGGAATGGAACATATGTACTTAACGCATTGTATGTTTGATATGAAAACATTTTTTCAAAACTTATCAATAACCAAGCAAATATATTGTTTTGGGGAATCAACCTCCAGTAAAAACAGATAGATATGTCCTGGTTTATTGCACGAAGACGATGTTTCTGCTTTTGAAAATATCACAAAACAAATGAATTTGGATTTACGTATTATAATTTAAATATCATTTTGTGAAATTAATTTTTAACTTTTCTTAGAACAAAAATGTATAATTTCCGACGAATGCAATGGAATGGATAACACATAGTTGTGGAAATAATGACTATTGAATTAGAGTGCTTGGCTGCTGTATAGAACATTGTTGATGTTGAGACATGTTAATACTTCTTAAGGGAGACATTTTGTTAGTAAAAATGTCAATAAATGAAAATATGAATATAAAGAATATTATATATTTAATTGATCTCAATAAGCAAAAAATAAGGATTAAATGAATATAAATTAAGCGAAACAAAGCATAACGAAAACGTATAAAAAAAGGGTGGCATTGGAAAACGATTGTTGATACGTTTCATTAACAGTTGGCCTAATCCTCGTCAGATAGGATCAAAAAAGAATCAAAAAAACTAAAACATTCATTAGATCTTGTTATTTAAAAAATCATTGCCATTTTTTTCATAAAAATACTATTATCAACGGTGCCACAACTGGCAGTCCGCTCTTGACTAAGCACTGAGCGACGCTACCTCTCCACAGCAAGCAAGATCTTCCCCGCGGTCGTCTGTCATAAGGGTTTTCCAAGGAAGCTCACTACTACCAGCTAAGTGTCCAATCTGTCAGCGTCTACCGAGCTTTATATTTTTAATTAATTCTTCTCTAGGTTAATAGCGTACAGCTCATGGTTGTAGTGTCTCTAGAATCGTCTTTTCGAGCACGGCTTAGAGATCAGACTGTCCTGTGCTGAACATCCAAGTCTCGGATCCATAAATGAGTACTGGTAAGACCATAGTTTTGTACAGCAGAGGTTTTGAAGTTCTAGTTTAATTTCGGGATCTAAAGAGCTCTGATGAACCGTATAAGCCTTTTGATGGATTTGAGCAGCCGCCCACGTATTTTTTCTTCTGCGTTGCTAACAGCCGCTACTATTAACCCGTGGTAGTTAAAGGAATGGATTAGTTCAAATATTTGCTCCACTACCCTGATTGTATGACCAAATCTAGGTGCTCTTCTCGAAGACGAAGCAGACCAGACCTACCCCTTGTCCGAAGCCTATTAAAATGTTTAACGGTCTGGACAGCAATCCGGCTATTTTCACTTGACTTGGTAATTTGGACCATGGTCAACTTATTTATTTATTTATTCACTTACGGACATTTTCATTTTACAATTCATGAAATTATAATAAACTTAAATTATAATAATGAATGTAGCTAGCAATGCAATTTAAATCTTATGGCAATTATATAATAATATAAATAGTAACATAAATAGACTATAACTAAAATCTACAAAAATAAAAAAATAAAGAATAAAATTAAATATCAAGTTAAGTAATTGAATTTAATTAAGTTGATTTCAACACTTTGAAAGTAGTCGTAGGCAATTCTTTTAAAAAATTGTAATTCAATATTAAATATATCCATGTGATCCCACAACATGTTACCAACTCTTTTAAGCCTTTCTATTGGCGAATTCTGACTGTAATTCGTTTTACTTTTACTTATGGAAAATATCACGTTACTTCGAGTTGTCCTCATAGGAACTCTTGAAGATAAAGCTTCTAAAATATCGGGTGCATCTAAGTTATTATTTAACAGATTAAATAAAAATATAGCGTCAGTAAAAACTGTCCTAGCCTCAAATGTGGTTATATTCAAAGTTTGCATTATTACGGGGTAGTTGCTAATATTTTCAGATGGTAAATGCAGCTTGTCACCTATGTAGCGCAGAAATTTATGCTGAACTTTTTCAATGGATGCCATGTGAGCTTTATAATATGGACTCCATATTACTGAAGCTTAATCTAATTTGCTTCTAATAAATGAAAAGTATAAAGTTTTCAATGTATTTATGTTTGCAAATTTCTGCGTATTTCTAATGAGAAATCCGAGTAATCTGGTCGCCTGTGTGGAAACTTCGTTAACATGGTTCGAGAAATTCAAGCTTGTGTCAAATCGAACTCAAAGATCCTTTGCAGAGTCTATACAATCAAGCGGGACTGTGTTAATAGTATAACTATGGGAAAAATTCTGCTTCGTGCGATAGAATTGTATTGATTCTGATTGATTTTTTATACAGTCATGCTGATTTATTTGAGATTCCGAATTCTTCCATGACTTTATAAAATTCTATCCTGGTTATGCTGTCGTAGGCAACCTTAAATCCTATAAAAAGATGGTAGGCCGCCGCCTGGCTAATCGTGAGCATCTGATCAATTGATTTGCCTGGGATGAAATCACATTGATATTGTCCTATTATGGCTTTAGCTATGATCTCTCCTCCATTCGCTGCCACAGGATAGAATATCTTAGAAAAATTACTCAGCAATGATATACCCTTATAGTTGCTGATGGTGGTGGCATCTTCTTTGTACGAGTGGGATATATTATGCCTTTTCGCCAGTTTTTTTAGTATCCTCAGTATTCCCGTAATGAAAGGAAGTTGAGTTCATCCAAACCTGATCTGCAGATGCAATGAAAATCTACGATCAAAAAACAAAACCTACAAAATGGTGATCTGAGTCCATGCTGCCGCCTGACTAAGTTCGTACCGTCATCAGGCTCGAGTAGTACTTGCAGTTAATCAACACGTGGCTTATTTGGTTGTGAGTGGCTCAATCAGATGATACCCAAGTGTCCTTATGGATTCATATTCTCACGCGAGAATCTGATACTTGCACACAAAGTTCTTCAATGCTGCAAGTTCCATGACTCGTAGTTCATGGTCCCTGGCATTCTCATGCAAACTATGCGCACCTGCGTGTAGCCTGTCAATCTATTTCAGTGTTAAGATCTCCATAGATAATCTTTACATCATGTCTTGTGAAGACATTGAGGATCCGATGGACCTCTTTGTAAAACGTTTATATTTCCTCGTCGGCAGACTCTTTCGTAGATCCATGAACGTTTATAAGACTAATGTTCGCTATTTCGCCTCGTACGCGAAGGGTGCAAAACCGATCACTGATAGCGCTAAAATCCATAATGGTACACTTTTGGCTGCCTAGGAAGCCTACTTTGAACACATAGTGCCGGGTACAATTGATATTTACCATTCGTTGTCCATCTTATTTTTTGCGTTGCTGTTATATCAGCCTTATACTGAGGCAGGGAATCGGCCAGTTACTGTTCAGCTCGGGGGTTCTGTAGAGAGATCTAACCAGTGTTGCTAGATCTAAATTATCAAAAACCCCACGCTGGACCAAAAATCCTTAAAAGGGTATCATATCAGCTATTCAAATCTCCACGTTCTTCCCCCTATGCGACTGAAAGTCTGCTGCCCCTGTCAGGGAAACTGCTTCTGACATTTGGTATCTCGGGCTGATCTCTCAGGTACACAAAAGGGAGCGGAGCAATCACAGAGTGCATCAATTAAGCGAGTATGAAGCTGCCGAGACCCATTCATAAGGTGTGCTTAAGCCCTGTTCCGAAAAGGCGTCGCTCCAAATAATTAAACAGCATATAAGATATTCCCGCTGAAGAAGCTTCTCAAATTTGACTTGAGGTTGGAATGATGGAATTTCATTGAATGATAGCGTAATCAGTATGAAACATGTCATGAGAGTGATCGATATTTCAGCCAAACTGATAGGATTGACCATGACGTATCTGTGTGCCAGATTTAGGCAGCTGGATTTTTTCGTCTTTGACACTTACTATTGCGCCATCTTCAACCTGTCGCTTGAAAAAGTGATACAAGGGATGCTGGGGTGAGCATGAGGTTTGTTACCCACATTAAGTTACCCTGACAATGTTGACATCATGTGCCGAAACAGCTAGCTGTTGAAGAATTCTCCATGAAAATCAAGCAAGCGACGAAGAACATTTGGCTGCTCACAAATCAAGGGAAGACGAAATACATATATGGTGGCAGCGCCAGTATTAAAGCTTCAAACCTACCAATATCACATCGAAAGTCGCGAAATATATTTCTCTGAAGGAGATAGCTGAATACGTTTCAAACCAGTTTAACATTCACCTGCAGAGGGTCGAAAATCACAGCCGACAAAAACCAAGACGAAGGAATCAGCAAACAGTTGCTGCCGATAAGTAGTTCATCAAAACTATTTCGATCAAGTTTCCTCAAGAATTCCAAGCTCCTGCTGAAAAGATCTTGCCAACCACCATGTAATCGTCGGGAAGTTGTGTATTTAGAAAGAAAATTTGCGAAATCTCCGAACATAAAGGACCTTACGATGGATATATTCGGCCCCGCATGTGAGGATTGAAGATCACGCCGCTGGCTTAAGGCCAATAATAGATCAGCTTCAATATGTTGCAGCGGACTGGATACAGCTCTTATGAGTTGGGATGATTTCGATCGGAAAGCCTACGCGGGTAGGTAGGGCAGCCTTCGGAGGAACGATGGCGTACACCAAGATGCCCAAAAATGGTAAGGATTCGAACGAAACGGCAGTAAAGAAAAACCAGCACATCTGGAATTTTCTGTTGAGGCAGGCCTAGACCGGGACTACTAGTTGTTGCGTCGTTGGTTATGATGATTGTAGCGTAAAATTTGGTTCCGATATTTTCAACTACACACCTTTTTAGCACACCGAATAAGGTCATTTCAAACTAACTTATGATTTTTCAAAAGAGAACAATAATCTGCAAACTAGTTCGTAGAGACGCATCTTCCTGGAAATTACAAATATGTAACATTCGATTTTAATTTTACAATTATAAAGTGGACTGCCCCACTTTTACTAAGTACATCTTTGTTTTGTTTTTATGAAAACCTTATTTATTTTAATGTAAAAAAATATTCAATTCTATTGCATCAGTGGAAGAGTATAGCGAATGTTCAGCATTTTTAACTTGATTATATTTTTTTATTAGGTACCTCCTTCTTTCCACTCTCTATACATTATATACTTATGTAAAAAAAATTCTTTTAATTGGTTTCCAAAATTTGTAGGTAAATGAAAGCAATTCGATACCATTTTGTCAAGATTTTATGATATTATAATTATTATAATATATGCAAGTTTACTCATGAACTAACTTATTGAAAAAAAAGTAAATTTATCTCGGAATAATTTTTAGCTTTGATATTTCTGTTGAAAATTGCCCATGCAATCAGAAATTTACAGGAATATTCGATGAAAATAAAATCACTAGTTACCAAAGTTGTTATATCCGATCAGAAAAAAAATGATAATCGAGGCGCTGTCAAAAAAAGCCAATGAGGAATATCCAAATCATGTTCAAACTGGTACTTTATTCGGAAGAATTGAACATATCGCCACACAATAAATAAACCATTTTTTAAAATCAAAACGATATTTTCTTTAGACTGTTTTCATAAAAATTCACTTAGTGTTAACACGATACCACACACACTTTATTGCCGATTGGATACCACTGACGTTCTAATTAAATTGAGTAGCCTGATAACTTCTTTCATTGCACATATATTCCACGCCTTCAACTTGCTTCCGAACCAATCACTTGCTTAAAACCCTGAAGCAAACATCGCAAAATGACAAAATTAAATCATTTGGTTTTGCAAGCGATCCTCATTTGACACAAATATCCAGCTATTTCTTTTTGAAACTACACTTCAACCTCTGTAATTCCATAGAGATGTAGAAAATTTCACTGTTTGCTGTTAGTTCCCGTAATCGCTCGAAGGCAAGCGAACTAGTTAGCAACTTAGCACCCGACACCAAACAAAGAATGATCTTGAGGTCTTTGACATACCATTTCCAACATTCTTAATCATCATTACAATATATATTTAAACTTTCTAAGCAAACATAAGCATACTACTTACACTCGATGACTTTTCCGATGGAGATTCCTGCTCCACATTCCCATTCTCGTTCGAGCTGGCTTCCGACTCATTGCTGGAACTGGCGTTGTCTGACTTGGCGGCACTGCTGGAAGGAGGTTTTCTGGTCGGTGAACCTGTGCTCGATGCTGATGAGGATGAAGAGCTATCCGAATCGCTGTAACGAGACAAAGAAGATCAATAGAGTATATGATCACCTGGCAAAACACGAAAGAATCATGTACCTTTCTGATCCGGACGAGCTGCTGTTACTTTCCGACTGTGAGCTTGCTTCCTTGGTATCGTCGTTTTCTGAGGCATTGCTTCCACCGTCTTCCTTGTTGCTACCGTCATCGCTTCCCTTCAAACAAAAACATACATTAGCTACGTGCAGGATATGAAGCCTGGAACGTCAGGAACTAGTGCTAGTTATTCTTGTAGCCCAAACAGTCCTGTAAAATCATGAAAAAAGGTTTCGCTGCACGAATCCACAATATCAATTATGGTTACGTAATCGACACAGAGGATTGAAAAACGGACTTTTACAGGCTAAAATACTGATTTTTGGCGGGCAAATTACACTGCTGTTGACTGGGAGACTTAGATTTAAGTTAAAATTGCTAAAATGGGTACCTTTTAGATTTTCGGGAAAAATGGTCTGGACGGTAGAATATATTCCGGAGAATCATATAAACGAAAGAAAATCGTGAAACATCAACGGGATAACCGAGAATTATCCTCAAAACTTAGGGATGTATCGTATAAGGCCCACAAAGTTACTTTAAAAAGGTGATCTTTAACCAGCCACGCCCTTTATACTAGCAACGTGGCCAAGACGCAATTAACGGTAAAACATTCTAAAAACTATCTAGATTACGAAAATATAATTAAATCAACAATATTATACCTGGTTCATGATATTTTTGCGAAAATCTCAAAGTGTCTATTATCCAACATATAACTCTCTATTATCACTTTAATACCGCAAGTAATGATATTTTTTCATAATTATTAGGAAATTTACAACACGTCGCGTCTTTTTAGCGTAAAATTGATACCGAGAAGGGCAAAATTCGATTAAGTGAAAAAAAATTTTCTCGGGCCCGTCTATTTCAAACAATTTGCCACTCATTACTCGTCCAAGAACGCCATTTTGTCGTAGTGGCGTTGCGGATTCACGAAATCGTGTCGACTGGATTTTTTCTACTCGAAAATTATGTATGTAGCACTCGATTTACGTACGGAAAAATAATTTTCACATAACTAGATCGCGTTCACAAATAAAATTCTGTCCAATTGACAACCGTGTTCGCATAACAAACTGAACTTCTGCCAAAGAACAATAAAAACACATCCTATCCGACACTGAGATTGGCAGCCATTTTGTTTTCACAGCGACGTTCAGTGAAATGAGAAAATTTTCGGCTGGATTTTCACCGCTGACCTGGTGATGTGGTGAATGTCATTTCAGTTCAGGGGCGTGGTGTGTTCAGATAGTTAGAGGTAGCTGCGCTCGGGCGCGATGGCGCTGTTGCTAGTAAAAAGGTGGTTAGAAGCCAGGAAATATTAGGTCTGTTCCCGTACTCCGATTAATTGCAATAGGTCTGTTTCCGTACTTGAATCTATTATAATATATTATAATAGATTCGCAGCAAGTCGTTTCCGTACTTTTGCTGAAAATAAAATCTTGTTGACGTCATCGCTTCCCCTCTTTCAGAAAGTTGTAGAAAAATACAGCCGAACCAATGCCTTCTAGAAGTACGGGCCGTCAGGCTACGTAATCGTTCTCGCCGTGACGTCATGAGTTTAGGAAATTTGACATTTCCACGAGGCAGTGCCGGTGTACACGGAGATTTCACTTGCGGTTTTTTGGTTAAAATATGAATAAAACGTTAGTTTTTTGTGCGTGGACGCGTTATAATAATAAAATTTAGTCATAACGTACACTTTGTACCAATTAATTGTATCGCGACAGTAAATCGACACGATCCATCACATAACCTAACACCAACCGATAAACATTTCGTAGCGAATTTTCCACATTATACCGCACGCACCGCATTAATTTGTGTTTAAGCTGTTCACTAGCACTGTTCTACATAAACCACTTTAGTTTTCATTTCACTCACTTTAACACAACCCGTACAATTAACATTTTCGCGCGGACGTCCCATAAGACTACGTGTGTTTTTCGCGACATTTGTCCCGATGCTCTGACGTCATCATTCTGCATTACGGCCCGTACATCTAGAAGGCATTGGCCGAACTGAGCTGAGGCATTTTGCTGCAGCTTGTCAAATCGACTACGATGGGCTTGGCGCGAGGCTTTGAAATGTATATACATTCAAATGAGCGCGCGAAGAAAAATCTTTTCTGTGCAATATTCCAATGAACACGGAATATATTTCTCGCACAACGTTTTTATTGCTATTACAAAATATCCAATGGTGGATATTTAGTGCATGGTGTGCACTTATTTGTATATGATCGACTTCGGTGGAGGCTAGGTTTTAATAAGGACAAAACTGATTTGTACTTTGAACTTGTTAGTCATTGCAACTGAAAACGAAATGTATTGTTGGCAGGAATATGCTGTTCTTTTATTTTGCAGGCATAATAATATAGATGAATTATAAATTTTGTTTCGCAGGTGGATCAATATTGATATGGGCTCTATTAATAGAGCCTGTTATATCTATTAATGGAACTCATAATTGCGCACCAGCAAAATATGATAATCTTGTAGATGGAAAAGGATATGTTCACAAGGTGTTTCCAATGCATATGATGGCTTCATCTGGTGTGTGGGCTGTGATCATGACACTCAAAATGTCCGCAAGAACGTTTTTCGAAATTCAAATCAACGCAGCTGTCACTTTTAGTGTCTTCTTCTTACTTGCAGCAAGTTGCAGCAGCGCGTTTCTGTACTTTTCCAAATGTTCCCCCACCACAAAAATAATCAAGCTGTAAAATTCTGTTACTGCTGCACTTTGCTGAAAGTACGGAAACAGACCTAATTAATTGCAATGAAGCGTACTAAAACGGACTAAAAAGCTCTGTTTTAGTACGCTTCATTGCAATTAATTGCAATTAATCGTAGTACGGGAACAGACCTATTGAAACTACTGGGAAATATGCATTTGATTCGTTGCAAGCCCATTATTAAACTGTAAAGTATTTTAATTGTGTTTGTAAAGTATTTTAATTATTTAATAATCGTAGATGCATTTTAACTTTTCTTTTAAACATAAAGTGACGAAAGCTAGATACGTGGTTGAGCGATTAAAATGTATTTTTAAAAATAGACAAAGAATACAAGTTAATTCGGATTACATTTTATTTACGTCTGAATGCTACGCGATCGTTTCGAAACTGAGTGGAGAAGCCTCATGTATCCAGTCTTTTGTATGATCTATTTTGCTGACCAAGCGACTGGTTTTCAGAATTATGGGAATGTGCAAGATAATTACTGATGTTGCACATAATGGTGTCATGTGCAGACATAACGAGATACGTATCTAGCTATGCAGATCGGACATATGCTCTGTAGTCGATAGAAAGAATTTACCTGGTGCTATACGTTTTTACAAGGGAGAAAATGATGGAAACAGTATCATTGAATTGTCAGGGAGTTCATTTTGATTTATTATGATGCATTTCGGTTCGATTCTTTGAATAGAACTGTATTTGAAACAGATTTTGACTAAATAAATGATTACCACTGGATTGGTAGTGAAACACGCTAGATGGGTGGTAGGTACTTTTCTGTTTCCCCCCCCCCCCATTTTTTTTCACTTTTTGTTGTTGCAATGCTTCTAAAATTGATTAGAAAGTAGTAATCAACCAAAATTATGATGGAGAAACACGTTTAAAAGAAGAACATTTTTTAATTTTTTTTAAATTAAATTTTTAATTTAAAAATTAATTAAATTAATTTAAATTTGGAATTAATGTCACATAACAGTGAGAATAAATTTTGGTACTTTTCTGTTTTTCCCCCTCCATTTTTTTAATTTTTTTAATGAAAACTGCTCGAAATGGGTTAAAGAATTACTCCACAAAAATGAGATGGAAAAATTCATTAAAAAAAAAATTTTTTTTCCGATTTTAAATTTTTTTTCATTTTTATGTGGCAGAATGAATTTTTCAAAAGTTAATGTGTTGTTGGGGAGGCCTCCTCATTATATTGTTATTAATCATATAAACAAATTGTATACAACATTATTAATGTAATAGCTTAATTGTAAATTGCGTTGAAGCTTCGGAAAGGGAAGACGTCAAAAATGGAGCAAAATTTATTCTCAATGTTATGTGGCATTAATTTAAAATTTAAATTAATTTAATTAATTTTTAAATTATAAAATTAATTTAAAAAAAATTAAAAGAAATTTTTTTTCTTTTCTTTTAAACGTGTTTCTCCATCATAATTTTGGTTAATTACTACTTTCTAATCAATTTTAGAAACATTGCAACAACAAAAAGTGAAAAAAAATTGGGGGGGGGGGGGGTAAACAGAAAAGTACCGGGTGGTAAAACTTGTAGGAACCTGTGACCAGATGCGAGTCGATTATAGTTCCAAAGCACGCCGCTTTGACTGAATTTGGCGTTGCCATATTTACAGGACCTTTCCGAATTGTCGTCTTCACCTTGGTCACAGTGTAATAACAACCAGCGTACCAACTTATTCCACTTTCCCAAAAAAAAACTTTGACCTTGAAATTGGGCCTCCATTTACGCAATGCATTATCTGTCAAAGCAGCCTGAGATTATGTTGGTATATTTTGCGAGAGTGGGCCGTATGTGAGCATCGAAAAATCTAGCTTGAGTATGTAGTTGCCGAATTGTATATTGCATCTCTTTCTGTTCCATGCGATTTCTTCCAACTTTCCAGGCTGACCAACAATACAATCTCAGGTTAGATCACTGGATTTTTGGGCCGTATACATATACGGAGTTGGTACGCTGGTCAGGAACTAACTTCTTACGCTGTGCCTTGGTCACAGCGTAATAACAACCAGCGTACTAACTTATTCCACTTTCCCAAAAAAACACTTTGACCTTGAAATTGCGCCTCCATTTACGCAATGCATTATCTGTCAAAGCGGCCTGAGATTATGTTGGTATATTTTGCGAGAGTGGGCCGTATGTGAGCAGCGAAAAATCTAGCTTGAGTATGTAGTTGCCGAATTGTATATTGCATCTCTTTCTGTTCCATGCGATTTCTTCCAACTTTCCAGGCTGACCAACAATACAATCTCAGGTTAGATCACGGGATTTTTGGGCCGTATACATATACGGAGTTGGTACGCTGGTTAGGAACTACTCATTACGCTGTGCCTTGGACTTGAGCTCGTTATAACAGAATGTGACGTCACATCAAGTTTAGCTTGTCCGAATAGTTTATCTTCGGCTTGGCATTTCTCATCTCACGTTTGTTTAGACGTCATGATACCGTGTTTGATCCAGAAAATTGATAACACATATTTTGCTAAACTAATATGTTGTGCCGCTATTGATCAAATGCTTTCGAAAAATCAAGTCGAATTCACGAAAAACATTGATGTGACTTCTCATGAAAATGGTAAGTAATTGATTTGAAATAGCTATATTTTTGTTCCATGAAAGTATTGAGCCTTAGCTTGGTGAATTATTTGCATTTTAGGTGTTCGAAAGACTCTCAACCCGGATGGGCGAGCCATACCCTCTACTATTTGACCGTTCTACGAGGATGGCTGCAGCATTCGACTATTGAACCCACAAACATTCCTTCAATCCATTTATGTAATGAATGCAGCGCTCCAAGAGTTTTTCCACTGTATGGTTGGTACTAATACCTATTTAACGCCTCCGAATAGTCAAGCATTTGCGCCTCATTACGACGACATCGAAGTGTTTGTTCTTCAAATTGATGGTGAAGAACGCTGAAAGCTTTACAATCATAGGTAATTTTGCTAGATTCTCATGAGATAATTCTATGAGTATTTTTTGCAGATCTGAGAATGAGAAGCTTGCACGAGTTTCATCCTTAAATTTTTCGCAAGAAGAAATGAAATCCGGTGATGTATTGTACTTTCCTCGAGGAACGATTCACCAGACGTGCACAGAACCCGATCATCATTCACTGCACATCACTATTAGTGTGTATCAAAAGCATTCATTTGCTGATCTTTTCGAAATCTTCAAGCTAAAATGCTATCGCGAGCGATTGAAAACGAAGTTGATCTTCGACGAGACCTGCCTTTAGATATTTGGTATAAGTTCGGGAAATGGTCCAATGGTGACGACGATGTTGACAATGAACGTGACACCGGGCCTCGATTGGCAATTTACTCTGCCATTTCCGATGGCAACGACTGTCAAATTTATGGTATGCCATCTGTGCGTGGGCAATTTCATGGCATGCAATTTCATTTCGAAAATGCCTCTGAGCGGGAAGGACGTGCGCTGTATCTGAGTGTCAAATGCTCTTAAGGAGTTATTTGAAGTGCAGAGCGGAGAAATTTTGCTACTTACGTAATCTTCACGTGTAGGATAAATTACTTTTTGGTTAAGTGGGTGAAATTTCAGACGAAAATGTAACTATTATATGATTTGCTGGGGTACGAAGGGGAATGCGATAAAAGTCATTTGAAAAATCCGCCAATCATCAACAGGGAGTCTCATACATTTACTCGTAGTTCAAAATTGAAATTATTTCTTTTTTAAATAAAATAAATATATATAATTTCACTATACTGCATCAAAATTCGATTTTTTCGCAATTTCCCACCATTTCATACTCTGTTTTTGCTCAACGAGATCTAAAAATTCCTTTGAATTCAGAATCCCTATATTTTCTTATAAGAAATGCATCATTTTCACGGTTCAGCGCCATTTTGAAATCAAGAACTGTTAAAATATTGCCAGGCAAATGGCCAAGCAAATGGCATACCATATTGCCTACCATTTATGGCAGACCATAAAATATGGCATACCAAAGGTAGCCTCCACTAGCAATTTAAAATGTTATGCCATGAGAAATTGCTAGTGGAGGCGGCCTGTGAGGAAATACTAGGCACCATTAGAAAATTAATGACTGAAGTCCTACGCCATTCCAATAAAGATGAAGCTGTTGATTTGATGGCGAATAAGTTTCGACGTGATGCAAGGTCTGTACGAACGTGCTCTGCTTATGGTTGATGAACCTATGCGATAATTATGTTGAATGTTACTACCAAAAGTAATTTTTGTCTTGTATTTGTAGTTATTTGTTTTGAAGAATTAAAAGAGTCATAAGATTGTAAAGCATGATTTGCCAGTAATAAAATATTTTCGAATGATCGTAAACAGTAATCGTGAGCATATAGACATAGCCTTAAGTTAGTTGTCCCTATTTCAACCAGTTTCAAAGTAGACGGAATCATCTTCAAAACTCTGCATTGACAATTAACAGCTTTAAAAAATATATCTCATTTATTTGCAATTACAATGATCTCGTATTCATACATAATTCAACAAAAATATGCTAAGCGTACATAAGTAGACGTTTAGTAGATTATTCCATGCTTTACTTTCACATGTTTTCTCGAGGATCTTTGAAATTAACTTACGATATTTCGAGAATTATTTATTTATTTATTTATTTTATTCACCAAGCAAGGTGTACATGTATAGAAGAATAAATAATATAGTACATGGATAAAATTACGAAACAAAATGAAATAAAATAATATATGAAACAAAGTAAAAAACAAAACTATATATGAATACAAGACTAATAAATAACGCAAAAATAAATTAGTTACAAATATATAACAAAGTAATAGCTAAATGACAAATTACTAAATGAATAACAAATGACAAATAACTATATATTAGTATGGCGGGGGAAAGGGAGAGACTATGAAGAGAGAGCCTTCATAATATTTTTTTTAAAAGTTGCCTTAGATATCGTAGGGGAAAAGTTCTCGCTCATGCTATTGAATAGCCTGCAGCACCTATTTATTGGCTCGTTTGCTGCATATGTTGTGTTGTGTTGGTATTCAATAAGCAATCGTCGGGATCTAGTGACTCTCAAGGGCTGATTGAGCACAAACTTATCTTTCAGGTAGACGACATTAACCACGTCTCTAATGACATCGAAGCTGAAGCAGGCAGATAACATTAATCTTCTCGATGCAAGGGGTAACAAGTTAATACATTTAAGACGATATTTGTATGGTGGTACATTAGTGAAATCATAAGGGTTGAAAATATCTCTCAGAGCGAACAGTAAAAACTGCTTCTGAACAGAGTCAAATCTTTGGCTGTGAATGTCGAAAGCCGGGTCAACCCTGCTGAGTGCCGTGTTGTTGAGGCTGTACGTATAATGAACGCGTGCAGTTTTGCGAGAGAAGCTGATTGCGCGGCATTTGGCAATGTTAAGAGGGAGTTTGGTCTAGAGAATTCAGTTTAGACTGAAGAAAGACCGCGTCAGATTGTGAACTGATAACATGGTAGATTTTGAGGTCGTACGCATATAGTAAATGAGGAATATCAGATAAAACCTACGATATGTCAGATATAAAGATATTAAAAAGAAGAGGGCCAAGGTGACTTCCTTGAGGTACACCGGATTTAACGACGACTTTCTTAGAAATGACACCTTGGAATTTCACGAATTGCAAGCGGTCGTGTAGGTAGGAGCCAAGCCACTTTAGTAAAGATCCTGCAATTCCGAATTGTTTCAGCTTGGGGATCAAAATGGAGTGATGAACTCGGTCGAATGCTTTGCTAAAGTCTGTATAGACTGCGTCAATCTGATAAGCTTTCTCCATTTTGCACAAAACATCAGAAACAAGCACCATCAGATTAGTTGTAGTAGAACGACCTTTCCTAAATCCATGCAGCTGCTCGTTCAGTCGAGCGTCGACCATAGGAGAAATTTTGCAGTAAATGATTTTTTTAAATAGTTTGGGAATAGCAGATAGAATGGCGATGCCTCTATAATTTTGAATAAGACGTCTATCGCCACTTTTATAAATAGGTGTAATATAAGAAGATTTCCAATACGAAGGAAATAGTCCAGAGGAGAGAGAATTATTGAATATAATATGAAGGGGCGAGATCAGTTGTTTTACACACTTCATCAGAAAAATAGGAGGGAGGAGGTCAGGTCCAGGGCCCTTATTACTGTCAAGTTCCATAATGGCAGTAAATATTTCACTCCTCGATATGGTCATATCCTCAGCGAAAATTGTTTGAGTCGCGCCCGGGAATCGATACAATGTTGGGATGCTAACTGAACTAAAAACTTCTTGAAAATGGTCAGCAAAAAAGTTGCAGATCTCCTGAGGAGAAGAAGACAACATCGAATTTTCAGTGGACATTGAAGAGGGGTAGCCGTTTGTTTTCCGCTGCATATTAACAAGATAAAAAAAATTTTTGGGGTCGCGGATTATATTCTCCCCAGTAGTTTTAATGTATCTGCCATACGCTTTGTGAGATTTGGTATAGAATTCCTGATGTGCCAAATAGATATTGGCCGAGCCCAGGCGAGCCGAAGTCAGACGAGACCGCCAACATGTGGACGGCATTTGACAGCTCGTCCGAAATCGCTTTGACTCGTGCTCAACATCCATTCCGATCGGATGTGGCACGAGCGCCGGCGAGCCCTGTCAAAGTCGCTCGTCTGGACCGTCCACACTCTCGGGCTCGCCAGATCTCGCCTGGGCTCGGCCAATATCTATTTTCCACATGAGCAATTAAATCGTATTCTTCTTTGATACGGTGGTTAATGTCGACTTGATTCTTCATTAGTCTGTAAAGTTTATTTCTGTGGTTTCTCAGACGTCTGGGTCTTGTCAAGCCAAGGTTCAGAGAGTTGATCTTTTTTCCTAATCTTGGGTAAAAACTTATCTACCGCGTCAAATACTATTCTATAGAACATGGTTACATCATGAGGCTGAGATTTCGTTAATATTTCGTTAATATAGCCAGTGACAGATGACAGTAAATGTTGTGTTGCATTGATTGTAAAGCTAGAGTTACAATCAATGCAACCAACATTTGTTGCACAACAAAATTAGTTTGAACCCATGAGAACGTATGAGAGCAGTTACAATGATGCAATACAACTTTGTTGCGCAGCAGAGTTTGCTCATATCTCAAACTTGGCATGGCAACAACATTTTTGAAAATATCCAATTCCACCTGTTCCTATGAGAGTCCGGGAAATGGGAAATGTCATATGCAAATGACAATCAAAATTTGTTTTTCTTTTGCTCATTTTTGCTCTGCAATATACGCTGCAGCTTTTAAAGGATCAAATACTCACTGATATCACTTTCCGAGACTGTAAAGGACCCATATTATCGAACAACAATTCCGTTAATATAGCCAGTGACAGATGACAGTAAATGCTGTGTTGCATTGATTGTAACTCGTTCCACCAACAAAACTTGGCAGCGAATGTTGGTTGCATTGATTGTAACTCAAGCATAATGTTCGTTTTATTCTCGAATACTGCTACTAAGTATGATCTAAAAACAATTTTATAATCTCTATAGCTTCCGATAGATTCACTCCTGGCCGTCATATAGAAGGCCGATCGCGACTTGCAATCTGACTAATGTACTGAATCTAATGTACTTTTATTGGTCGAATTGGTCGAGAAATATACGTCGACTGGTCGAAAAAAGGTACATTAAGTCCGCCATCTTGGTACGTTAATTGCTTATGCGATCGGCCTTCTTATAGAGATAAAATAGTAGAGTTGCACATGTGATACAACTGCTTTGCATCTACCCCTGCGACTTTCGCCAAACGTTTCATCTATTAACTTGACAAGAAATTTTGCACGTGGTGATCATATGACATAAAATTTCAGATGAGATAAACGTGCAAGAGGGAAACAAAACATCGGTAATAGGGAGACAAAACATCGCATTCCTCGTAACCTCATGGTTTCATCCCCACCAATACATTTTAAATGTGAAGGGCCACTCCATTGTCTACTACCATTGGCCTTCTATATGACGGCCAGGATTTACTGTATAAAATCAATGCCTCCTAGAAGTACGGGCCGTAATGCAGAATAATGACGTCACACTATACTGTCAAAGTGTCGCGAAAAACACACGTAGTCTTATGGGACGTCCGCGGGAAATCGTAAATTGTACAGGTTGTGTTGAAGTGAGTGAAGTGAAAACAAAGTGAGGTCCGCGGAACAGTGCTAGTGAACAGCTAAAACACAAATTAATGCGGTGCGTGCGGTATTATTGGGAAAATTCGCTACGAAATGTTTATCGGCTGGTGTTAGGTTATGTGACGTTTTGTGTCGATTCACTGTCGATACAATTGATTGACACAAAATGCAAGTTAAGACTAAATTTTATTTCTACAACGCGTCCACGCACAAAAAACTAACGTTTTATTCATATTTTAGCTTAAAAACCGCAAGTGAAATCTCCGTGTCTGTCGGCACTGCCTCGTGGAAATGTCAAAATTCACGGCTAAATTGACGTCATAGCTAAAACGATTACGTAGCCTGACGGCCCGTACTTCTAGGAGGCATTGATAAAATATTCACAGATGGTTGAAACAATGCCTCCTAGAAGCACGGGCCATCAGGCTACGTAATCGTTCTCGCTGTGACGTCATGGCGATAGGCCATTTAACATTTCCAGGAGGCAGTGCCGACACACACGGAGATTTCACTAGCGGTTTTTAAGCTAAAATATGATTAAAACGTTAGTTTTTTGTGCGAGGACGCGTTGTAGTAATAATATTTAGTCATAACTTGAATTTTGTGTCAATCAATTGTATCGAAAGGGAATCGACACAAAACGTCACATAACCTAACACCAACTGATAAACATTTCGTAGCGAATTTTTCACATTATACTGCACGCACCGCATTAATTTGTGTTTTAACTGTTCACTAGCACTGTTCTGCGGATCTCACCTTGTTTTCACTTCACTCACTTAAACATAGCCTGTACAATTTACGATTTCCCGCGGACGTCCCATAAGACTGCGTGTGTTTTTCACGACATGTTGGCTTATTGCTCTGAAGTCATCATTCTGCATTACGGCCCGTACTTCAAGGAGGCATTGGTTGAAACAATAAGTCTGTTCCCGTACTACGATTAATTGCAATTAATTGCAATGAAGCGTACTAAAACAGAGTTTTTTAGTCCGTTTTATTACGTTTCATTGCTATTAATTGCAATTAATCGTAGTACGGGAACAGACTTAATGCCTTCTAGATGTACGGGTCGTAATGCAAAATGATGACGTCAGAGCATCGGCACAAATGTCGCGAAAAACACACGTAGTCTTATGGGACGTCCGCGGGAAAATGTTAATTGTACGGGTTGTGTTAAAGTGAGTGAAATGAAAACTAAAGTGGTTTATGCAGAACAGTGCTAGTGAACAACTTAAACACAAATTAATGCGGTGCGTGCGGTATAATGTGGTAAATTCGCTACGAAATATTTATCGGTTGGTGTTAGGTTATGTGATGGTTCGTGTCGATTTACTGTCGCGATACAATTAATTGGTACAAAGTGTACGTTATGACTAAATATTATTATTATAACGCGTCCACGCACAAAAAACTAACGTTTTATTCATATTTTAACCAAAAAACCGCAAGTGAAATCTCCGTGTACATCGGCACTGCCTCGTGGAAATTTCAAATTTCCTAAACTCATGACGTCACGGCGAGAACGATTACGTAGCCTGACGGCCCGTACTTCTAGAAGACATTGGTTGAAAGCTGTGGTACACGTTTAAGGTAAAGTGTTGCCAGGACAGAGTATTTTCTTTGTTTTTGTAATAAATATGAGATAAACTTTGATAGATTTTCTATATTGAAATTGTTAAACAAATTTTTAACAATCGTAAATTTGGAAACTCCTGCGAATGATAACCCTGGATATTTTTTTTTACCCTTCTGATGCGGTCGTCGGAGCAAAGTGGAACATGATCTTCAAGATGGTCTTGATAAGGAGTATGGTTGGTAGATCATGCATTTTCTTCCAAAATAAGTCTTTTAAGCGGTTCATATACACTAGAGTTTAGCTTTTGTGTATATGTACTATGCGTATAGTAAATAGTTGGTAAAATAAAACGCAATCTTTAATAACGTTACATTGTATATTTCCTCTTCATTTTTTCTTTGTGTTTCACAAATGATCATTGAGTATGTCTTCTTTTTATAGTATAATTGAGTATATGCTAATATCAATTCCAGCAAAAACTTTTCCAGTTTTCATGTATGTGTTTGTATTGAATTATGTATTTTGAATCTCAATTTTATTTCGATTTTTCATTGAACACTAGAGCATTCAGATTTTGTCACATTGCAGATTCTTTATTTTGAATTTAATATTTGCTAAGCAAATATCCTAAGAGTGATTCATTTTTTATTAAATTCTTAATTGGATCATCATATTTTTGGGCGTGTTCGGAGTATCATTTTCTGATTTCACTTTTAAATTTTATACTTTCGATACAAAAATGATTCTCTATATACTTCATATTTATTCTCATTAATTTAGTTTTTTTTCATCAAATTTCATTTATCAAAAAACGTGCAATTAGAAAAATTAATTACATTTATATCATTTCGTATAAAATATAAATATGAAGAAGGATTAAAGACTCAACAGAATAAAAAGTATTTATGTAATTGGCAAGTACATAACGAAAAGAATATATCTATATTTATATATGAATTGATTTTTGTTCTTTGTATCAGTGTGTTTCGTGTTCATATATAACAATGATTCAATTTTTTTATTTTGAATATAATATATAGGTTCATACGATATGAACAATTTTATAGTTCTATTAAAATTTATAAATAAGTTTTTATTTTTTTTTTGTGTATTTTTCTGTGTATTCTATAACAAGAATTTCATTATTAGCTGTTTTCACATTTTTTCTTCTTCAGAATTTGCTATCCTTAATTTATGCCGTAGACCAAATTAAAATCTAATTATGCTTTGAATTATATAATAATTTATTTCAAAAATTCTATCCCTCTCACACAATTGAAATCACCGTACAGGAGTGCTTGTTGTGTATAGGTGTGCTTTTTGCTATTTGAATAATTTTAAACTTTAATAGTTCTTTCTGTCATAGAGAGGGCTATCATCAATCAAAAACGATTTCATCATATATAAATTATTCGTCAATGTGACGAAACGTTGTCTGTTTGTAACGCATATCGACAACAGACCTGCATTGTATTTTCATTTTGATAATAAGGAAAACTTAAAACTTAACGTACACATGCATAATTTTCATTCATCGCGCTTCTCGCCCCTCGAAGAATTGATTTAATCTTTCCCGTGACAATCATCATTGTCTTTCATTTTTGATATTTTCAACACGTATTTAATAATTAAAATTCTATTTTTAATATTTATATCTCATATTAATTGGTTTATTATAAATAAATTCCTATCTTATAACTGACTTTCATTCTAATTTTTAATTTTACTTTAATGTAGTAAGTCAAAGTAATGATTTCCATATCATATTTTTGTCAATTATTTATATAATCTACTTCGTTTTTTTATAAAAACGTTGATTTATCCTAGATTTTTCCTATTAAATTTTAAATATTAAAATAATCAGATTATTTTGTCTGCCTTTAACAAATTCGTAACAATTTTATTTGTATCCAAATTCATTTCTATTGAATAGTCACTACATCATTTGTGATGTAATATTTTTTTGCGGATTGAGCTGAAATTTTGAAAGTATATTGACGAGCATCGTTCGTTGGTGTGATTTTTCCTTTCGATTCGCACTCACAGAGTTTTTATGATGATGCTCTTTGAACACATGTTGTTTTATATTGGATGCTGCATAGTTTTGGCTATTCACTTGATTTCAATGCAATGGTTTGGTGAATTATAGGAATCAGACACCACATAAATAAATTGAATATCTAACTAGAAGCAGTTTAGGGATATTTCTTACGAAATAAATTGCTTTGGTTGCAATCGCAAGAATGTAGACGAAAGAAGATGGTAAAAGATGCAAACTACTACTAATTTCTTGAATGGAAAAAAGATAACAGCTTCGGTTAAAAATTAGTACAACAAAGTATTCCACCACAACACGTTTTTGGTGTTTGGGGGTTTATAATCAAGCGACAAGGTTGAAATGATTAGTTTTAAGCCTCACTTTTCCCCTGGTTTGATTCATGTGGCTAACTAGGCTAACTCAAAGCTTTCTGTGCGATCCTCGTTTGGATTTCGATTGGAACCAAGGAACCTACACACTCTTCCCCACACATCAAGCCATTGCTCTTCCTACTACTCTACACGAGCTTATTAAATAATTATTGCAATTTAGAATATACACTTATAGAATAGTTTCAGGTGCCATTTTTCATGGCAGGGAACATTTGGTGTATAAGTTACGCATGTCGAAGACTAACTAGTTGCCTCTTATCAACCCTTATCAGCGCTCCAGAGGAAGATCCTCCGACATATATTCGGCCCGCGAAATGGAAATTATACTTCATATTGTTGCTGTTGCCTACATATGTAACAATGATAGATCACAAGAGCAAGGTGCATATAATACGATGGTTTAAGCCCTTAACTATTGTTTAGACCCTTAGATCCAGCTGGAAAATTCTATTGGAGCAGAATTATTGGAAAAAGATGCCAAAGCAAGTCCTGTCTTTGGTGGAAGACACCCAAGAACTTCTACAGATAATGAACTAAAATTGGTGACGCAAAACCAAAACGCCTGTAATTAACTTCTGCGGTAAGCCTAGAGACAGGACTTCTGGTACTTATTGTGCCGTCGATGATCATGAAATCCGCTAGCCGGTAGATATTGGATACAACCGATAATGTTTTTTATCCAACCCAAGTTGACAGGCATTTAAAAAGATTAATGCATTTTTATCTGATTGTTCTTAGCCTTACACTCAAATGATAAAAGAGTAAGCTGACAGCATTCTCAGCAGGTACACATATCATTTGGTATCAATCTAACTCAAAATGCTTTCAGATTTTCTTAGTAGTGATACATTTGGCACACTTGCTGCGTGGTACAGGCTAGGTTTCTCTGGCTAAAACAAGGTCTCATATATGCCTATTGGTCCGTAGCCATATCAGATAAGAAATCAATCTAAGTGGCCATCAAATGGTCTAGATCAGTTTCCCCTCCGCCACGATCCATAGCTCACTGAAGTAGTACTGACTGTGACTGATTTTCCTCAGTTATTAGTGCTTTGGAAAGGTTAGTCTAAAATTTAGACTTGGCAATGGACGGGGAGTAATGTTTGCTAAAATTATTAAATATTTTGTAGCACCTATTAATTGGCTCTATGTCTCCATACACAGTATAATATCGATCCTCATTCAACTGACATGTATGCCTACTCACTCTTTCTGAATTGTTGAGAGTGATCTTATTGGACAAAACTTCAACCTTGAAACCTCAACAGCGTCAAAAAGGAAACAAGAACAAGATATCGTCCTTCTTGAGGATAATGTGGTAAGATTTAGACAATGACTCATGAGATATTGAATTGTATCTGAGACTTCCGGCTCTTGACACTTCCCACAGCTCTCTCTGATTCAACGTTACAGTTTCTTGGAATGTGTTGCCGCAAGACAGAAGACTGTTTACAGTCAGTCTGAATTAATTCAAATATGCATTTAGTAGCTGCGAGATTGTATGATCCCAACATGATTTTGGTAACCGTTCTGGTTTGAGTTGTTCGCAACCTCAAAATCTGCAGAGCGCAACTTCCATTACATTGGAATGGGCTAGCCACTTGATCGTTTGGATAGGAATTGTTGATGCCTAGGTCCATGGTTTTTGTCCGCTCAATAACCAGCCCGCGAGCTTACTCGATAAGCTGACTAAGGGTATGCAGGAACGTACCCAAGACTTTTATCACAATTTTATCGACATGGGCTACAACCATGAGTCCCTTGCTCTCCATCCTTACGGATTGCATTTCTCACCAGATTTAGCAAGAGAGGGGATATAACTTCCCCTTGTAATATATCTCTCTGTGAACTTTCCCTCTGTTATGCGTTCCTACTCAATTCACTGACATGAACCTTCGCATAAGTATGCTGCTTATCCAGCAACATATAGCAGAGTCCATGGTGGTTCCGTGGAGGCTTTCCACAATGGCTGCTATACGCATATGATTGAAAGTGCCATCAATGTCCAAAGGGCCCCAAAAGCTTGCTTTTTATATGGTTACGGCTTTTTCTATTTCCAAAAATAGCCTAAGGAGAACCGTCTCCACAAATTGCCTTTTCATGTAAGCGTTTCGAACTCTAGGTAGAGTTTTTGAAATTCAAGTCTCTCCTTAATCAGGAGGGCCTAAAGTCTAAAAAGAGGTCAGGCTGGTTGACATGTAGTCTTCCAGATAGATAAGAGCGACCGTTTTGATCTGCTTGAGGTGTTAGCATTATTGTTTAACAATCATTATTTATTTATTTATATACGTCATCTTTGGTCAGAGTACCTTTCTTACTAGAAAATATATAAACAATTTTATTTTACAAATGGCTAATTTTTCCAACTCGTGGAAAGGAACAATGATTGTTCGGATTCTAAAGAAAGATTAAAATAATAAGGCCACCAATATTCATCCAATCTCCCTGCTTCGTAATTTGGGTGAATATTAATGGAGATTGTGTTCAATTATTGTAATTCTGGTAATGTCGTACCTACTACCAGTTTTGTTTTAGTAGCAATCTTGTAATAGAATGACAAAATTGAGTTTCCCCTCAAAAGGGGTATTCGTGGAAAATGCGGGGTGAAAAACATGCAAAGCTTGGTACCTTACTGCCGGAGGTCTTATGCTTCTTCTCCATAATAACACCTATCTCATCGGTCAAACGAGACATCAAGTGAAAATGCCTCGAAGGAGTTATGTCCTGAGTGACAAAATCATCCTGTGCGATTACAAGATCATCACGAAGGTGCTAAATTTAACTTACAGTGCTAGTTGATGTGTTGTAGTCATTCTCTTCGTTCGTCCTCCATCTCATGTACTAGTGTCTAGGTATGGCGTGGAGAATAATGACTTCACGCTGACAATCTGATGTATGGGCCTGCCTGGTCTATTTTATTTGATTTAAAGTGAACATTGCATGTACATAGATGGATTCGTGAGTAGAATTGCTAAAGAAGAGAAATATTTGTTGCAATACAACGAGCTTTGACTGGGCCTATGTGTGTCTTTCAGCAGCCACATGCCACAGCCTAGCCTATTAAGCGAAATAGTCAGATGGTATCGTATGCGTCAGATTTCGGGAAGACTCCCAATTCTGTACGGCATGATGGTCTTCTATTCAACTTGATGAATGTCGATCTCTCAGAAGAAATCAAATGGCTGACTATTAGTTTTCATGCCGGTAGGTATATTTATATTGGTGTTGATAGAGCGAATTCTTCTAGATCACCTGTATCTTCAAGTACTCTACGAGGTACTATTAGAGTTAAATTTCTTCAGTAAACTGATGATACGGGTCTT
Organism: Nemotelus nigrinus; assembly: GCA_947369275.1. Lineage (NCBI taxonomy): Eukaryota > Metazoa > Arthropoda > Insecta > Diptera > Stratiomyidae > Nemotelus > Nemotelus nigrinus. The sequence goes on from OX376375.1 coordinate 80,428,715, forward strand.
GTGCAAAATCCCCGTCAAATTCCCGAGGGTCGTTGAATTAAACCTTGTCCAATTGAGTCTCAGCCTTGGCAACTGAGAAGTCAAGCTTAATAGCAACAGAACTCAATTCTGCTTTCTAAAATCCATCTAAATGATTGGAACCAGGTTTAAAACTCTCTACCATATTCAGAGATATCAACATTTTTTCTAATTCTATGCCAACGTACATTGGAGTTGCCATTTCTGAGCTTTAATAGATTAATCAATAAGTTAGACGGAAAATTAGAGTTACCTTTCCTCATATCACATACCTCTTTTCCAAATGGATGAGTATGACCTTTGCACTAGAAAATCATTTGTTTTATTTTTGCGAATGGATCCCTATCCCGGGTTTTCTGCTCCAAACCTGGTATGGCCCAAGATGTACTATTTGGTAGTTAAAATATAGCTTAGGAGTTCGTATCTACATCAACAGTTAGGGTTGAAACTATTTAGTGGCCTGGAACTGGTACTACTGAAACGATTCTATGGACGGACAGGCGAACACAAGAACGAGCTTATTCTGCCATCCTATGAACCATTTAAGTATTTTAGGACTTAATAAAACCTTAGAACCTAGTAGTTTGGCTTTTAAATTATTAAGACTTAAATGGGTTTTAAGCCAAATAAAGCTCAACAGACCCTAGTTTTTATACAGCCAAGATAATGTTGCTAGTGTGTTGTAAATGTTGTTGTAAGTTAGTTTGTTGTGATAAGAAAATAGTATCACTGATAGAGTTAAAACCCCATTATGTCTATAAATACAGACACACAGTAGGATCTACGAATTGAGACAATCGAACTATACCTACGTGACAAAACCCTCAAACTCTTTGACGGAATAGACAGACACACTAACACTACCATGGACATTATAAAATTCCCGAGCAGAGGACAGGAAAAGCATCTCGCAAATCTTGAAATACCAAAAGCACACAAATGTATCTATTGAGGCTATAAAATGAAGCTGAGCTCAAGACCGCTCACTGATAGAAATGGATTAAGAGTGAGCTCCAAAACAACCCAGTTCCTCGTGACCCGCCTTTATGTGCGCCGTCAAAAGAATGAAATAATAATATCAAAGCATATTTTGGCGTGAAAATATTTGTTCAACTTTGTCTAAAAAGAAATTCATCAGAAGTTCGAAAGAGTCGCTAGTCGAAATGTGAGCCTCGATTCATTGATGAGAATTGAATAAATTTTGTAGTAAAATAATATTCGAAACGAATACGTAGCACTTTTGTCACCATCGGAAATAGCGATGCCTGTTTTTGCGTCGTTATATGTGTAGATGTAGAGCGATCTTTTTCATTTATAAATTAATTTTGATTGAGAAGCGGCAATCTTTCATGGTTGAGCATTTTTCTAAATGTTTTGTGTATAACCGGAAAAAAATCTGCCAGTCATATGTATTTAAACCTTTCTTTTTTTGCATGTTTTGGCAGTTTTTGGAAGATTTTTGCATATTTCGATCATTTTAAATGCATGTTTATGAGCATATTTTAGTGATTTTTCAGCCTTTTTTCGTGCATATCTATTCGAGCTCTAGTAATAACGGTTACAAAATTTCGATGAATAATGCGATGAGAGATGACTTCATTATGTTCCTCTAGTTAGGATCATTGGCAAACCTTAAATGGTCAGAATTTACTAAGTTGTTAGATACGAATAGGAACTTAGAATATTTGTAGTTTGCATCAAGCCGAAAAACTAGCCAATCTCGAATAGGAGTAATCAAGTTTAAATATTGATATTTGTGGAACAGGTGACGTGAAATCTGGTAACGAAGAGAGGCATTTAACATGTTCTCTGGCAACATCATAGATATGGTTGACAAATCATTGTTACCGAAGAGGAAAAAGGTATTTGCCAATCGTTGGATTGTGCAAAAAGAAGCTGGTGAATAATGCCCTTGAGGGGATTATTTTCATCTTCTACATAATCTTCTACGATTTTTGAAACACTGGATCTTTTTGAAGCTTAATATTAAATCATTATTGTACATAAGGATATTTAAAAGACCGGCGTACTTCAAAATACTATGATGGTCGTTCTTCTGTGGAATATAATGTACAACAAGGTGTTGAGACTCCCATTACCACCAGAGTGTACAATCATCGGTTTTGCCGACGATATAGCAAAAGTAAGATTGGCGCAACATATATAGCAAGTTGAAACTGCTACGAGCACTGCTGTTATTCAACTGAAAATATGGCTAGACGCTGCTTATCTGTATCTTTCCGAGCACAAAACAGAACCGGTGCTGATAAATAACTGAAAGAGGGTTGACTTTATGTAGGTGCAAGGTGGCTTTCAAGTCACTAAATCAAAGACACCACCTTAGGGTTATCTAAGGGTTACCTTAAGGTTATCATAGATAACAGAATGAAGGAGCAAATCAGCTCATTTCACACATAGGCTCATTTCACATATAGGCTCACTTTGTTATGTAAGCGCGAAAGCAGCAAAACCATAAGCATTGTTTGCCAGAATATTGCCAAATATTGGTAGACCCAAAACGCTCAGGCGGAAAATTTTGACTGAGCTGAAGAGCTGAAAAGACATAATTAAATAGTTTCTTTCGCCAAGGGACAGCTGAGCTAGGTTTCAAGTGAGAAAAGATGGTGAACGTAATATTTGATAACATAAATTATTCCTTAGGTGAAGAGGAATTAGGTGATTGGACCCAGTTTTTTACGGTGCATAGCTGCTCCCGCTAATATTTGCATAGGTTTGGGCATGACAGCAGACCGATCTGCCCAAGCTATCATTCAACGAAAGAGGATAGATAGATAGATACACTAGTTTTTGAGTATCCTCCCAGCAAAGTGGGGCAAAGCAGTGGTGTTTATCACCACGTGATGATCGAGTGCGCCAGGAATGGAGCTGAACCATTATAGAGAAAAATCGTACGAGAAGGCATTGACTGCTAACCACCTTGCGAAGTAGTACCGAATGGCAGTCCCACGAAGAAACAGTTGGAGGAATGGACCTTCGGAAAATCTTGCATATCTCTAGCCCAAGCTGGGGTACGTATGCAGGTCTCACACTCCAGAGCGGCCATTAACGCAAAAAAGACTCTTCGTGCGAGGGAGTTTCACCAAAACAATATGCCAGCAACTTTGCGATGGTTTTAAGTTTTCCAAATCGAAATTAACTGGAACTCGGAAACCATTTCTATCAAAAAGAGCAAACCAAAATGAGTCTAAAGGTATACAATGACACTATAAAATGAAGAATTCGCCACAGTTTGTGCCAACAGAACCAGCATCTATGAGTATTTCCGAAAAATTCGGACGTATTCAGGGTGTGGCGCTTTTTGAATGATAAAACAACCAATATCATAGAAAACTAGTAATTTTTGAAATTTCATCATCTCTAATGCAGGGAAAAGTCACAGATATTTAGGTGGGATCAAGAGAAAAAAGAAGAGAATCTTGACCGAAGAATATGTCAGAGTGGTTCCAATATACACCTGCAGAACATATTCTTTCAGCTGAACATAAAGTGAACATTGCCACATGCTGTCCCATATTCTTGAAAGAGCCGCAAAATAGTATTGATAGTATAAAGAAATTATGAACGTATCATTCGGCGTCCAGTGTGGGCCAAATATTTCCATGTTTTGATAGAATATTGTTTTAATGATTTCAAGACGAGTTTACCGTCACGACAAAAGACAGATAAGACAAATGACGCAATTCAGGTAAGTGATAATTCTTTGTTTGGACCTAAAATATGTAGTAATTGGTTAATTTGCAGCTAAGTTGATAGGTATTGCACTGATTCTAAATCAAATATGGCCACGTGAAAATTTTAACTAATAATTTTCTTGAGCTCAGTGATACAAAAACGGTTATTTAAATTGTAAAACAGCTATGGTCAAGTGTTTCGGTGAATCATGTTTCACGTCATATATCTTGAAAAGAATAAATTAATTTGTTTAGAGCGGGGAGATAAATGTTAATGATCATTCTTATTTCGAAGGAAAAATTCAGATAGTAAACATAGAGTCATGCTATTCTAACTTAATACGCTTCATTTTGTTTAGTCACCCTAAGGGTGGGCAATGGAAATTATAATAATTTTCTAAAACTATCGTATTTATAATTACACGAACGAATGGTCCTTACATTCTTATATCATACAGAAACTAGCCGTTTTCAAACTAAAAACAATCAACAGACTCAACTCTTACAAAAATAGAGCATTATGGAGGAAAATCAAAATGTTTCTTTAAAATAAAATAATGAAATGTATAAGTGGAAATATACTTTATAGTATTTATCTTTTCCATGCACCAATTTAAGTTCGATTTCCCGACATTATTCCTCAGTGTGCGAATCAATTCAATCTCACATCCGCACAGATTGCATTGTATTTAAAATATATAGTGTCTGTAGCACACATAGATGAAATACATTATACATAGTACATATGTCACATCCTATTCAATTTTCAAGTTTTATTCTTGTAATTTTGGTTGAAAGTGTGCGTTGAATTTTTTTTTGGCTTGGTTGTGCTTGTTGGTATTTTTTTAAACAGTACATTTTGTCTGTTGTTTTGGTAGTTTGTGTTGATTTCTGTAAAATCTATTTAATATGCTCAATTTTTTGTCACAATTTTAAATTGATTTTCTATTTAATGCTCATTATCATGATTTTAATATATATATATTGAAACTTTTTTCCGTATATTTTAAACATATACGTATTAAATTTCAGTTCATTAATATATTAATAATATATATTTTTGTCTTTATAGATTCTTTCATTTATATAATTTCCATCTACATATAGATGATTTCAAGATAATTTTTAAAATAATTATTTTAGTTCATATTTTTTCTCATTTATTATATTATAATAATAAAATATTTTTATAGTATATAGTTATGAAATATATTTTAATATACATTCACTTGGAATTTCATGTAAATGTGGATTTATTTCTTCGGTAGCTTGTTGTCAAGGGTGTGTTTGAGTGGATGTGTTTGAGTGTGTGTGTGTGTGTGTCGGTGATAGAAAAGAGTTTGTGTTGTATCATTTATATGTACTTTTGAGTGCTACTATTTTCACTTGTATTCATTTCTTTCGTAAAAAGTCGTAAACAAATAAATCACATACCCAAAATAATTCAAATCTGCAAATCTGTAAATTTGTATAGTATATTATCAACTTTTTTGAGAAACGGAAACCGTTAGAAATACAAATTCGTGTATATTATCTGCTCTACTTGTAATCCACTAGTAATAACTATGGTTTAAGATAGTCTACGTAGTAGTAAATGGCTGCAAGGTATTTATTTGGGGTGGTATAGTGTGAAAGAATCAAGTTTAAATACACACAGTATTAGAGTGATGGTGGTAGTGGTCTTAAAACAGAGCTATAAACATATTTGCCTTCATGTGTGTTTCTCTTTTCTTTCATTACTTTCTATTTTCCTCTTTCGTTACATCCTTTTTCATGTTCTTTGAATTCCTTTTTACTATATTTAACTGCAAGCTATTGCCAGCTTAGCAGTAGATTATTTACTGCTGCTAGAATATTTTTGGCTTGTGTCTCGGTATCTAGTATTTTTTTTATCTTTCAATTTAGGAACGATCTATGTATTTTCCTTTTAATTTACATTGTTCTAAAAAAATGATGTATTTAAAAAAGCGACGCGACCCCGCCGTGTCATTTAAAATTACATATTACGGCAGTTTTAGGTTTATTATTTATCCGCTTCACCGTTTTCGCCTATTTGATTCCGAGTACTGCAGATCTAATCGATCCGATACTTCGATAATAATTCGTTTTTTTTTATCAATTTCATAATGATCCTAGAAAGAATATTCATGCTTTTGGCGATGACTGTATTTAACTTTCAATCTCAGAGTTTTTAACTGATTTTGTTTAGATTTACTCGTACGTCAAGTTTTGAAATTCCTCGGTTTCGGTTTGTATTGTGTATTCCTTGTCGGGTCTAAAAGTATTGCGAGCTCAATTCGAAATATAGTGCGCATCAAAATGTTTGATTATTAGTTAAGTACTTATTGATAATATTTCTCGTGTCCCTATTGCACAATTATGTGTGGAGCTGATAATAAAACAGTAACTGTTGCAATTATAGTAAAAAGAGTAAAGACAATCAAACAGAATCTGAAAAAAAGAACAGTTTTGCATCAATATTTTGCTGGGTTATTACATACATAATAGATTTAAGATTGAAATCGGAATTAGACGAAATGATATTCAATCATAAATAGCCACAATTATTCTTACCTATCCACAACCATTGCTGCAAATTTCCAATCACTGATAATTTCAGCTTCTTCGTCCGATTTTCGCATTCGTGCTGTGATAAATTGCAATTCTTTAAGAATTAAATGCAAATCCTTATGATTACAACCCATTGAGTTGTGATGTTCTTCGACAGTTGTGGCTCGACCAAAACTGCTAAAATTTGAATAATATCTAAGTAAATGAAACAATCGGCAGTGGGAGAGGAACGAGCGCATGTTGGGTAGAGGGAAAACAAAAAATATCATTAGTTTTCAATTTTCTATGGATGTGGCCGAATTAAATATAAATCGAAAAACTATTTTCCCTATCAAGGAAAATAATCGAAAATTGTTTTTTTTTTTTACATAAAACATGCTTAAAATATACAGAATTGAATATTTTTCAAAAAAATTACAGAAAAAAATGTGCAAGTAAAAGAAAATTCATTCAAGTGCAGGTATAAATGTGAAATTCATGCATATATGTATGTAAGCTTATATCCTTACGCAGATGATCCTATGGCAGTCTGCGATCCAGATATCGGGTGACGGAAATCATCATCAATATCGAGAACATTGGCTAGTAGTGATTTCGATGAACGTTCTTTTAATTCTAATTCTTTCATTCGATTGCTTAATAAAATAGTTTTTCTAGTGATTTTTTTGCCGGGTCGTCCCATACGTAAAATCCATGGAAGCCATTGCAGAAAAACAGATTTTATCTGTGAAAAATAGTTTGATGTTAATTTTTTCTAGTGGGTTATAAGTATTGTTGATGTTTAGTACTATTCAGATTAAAATTTTGGTATATGTATTTAATGATTCTTAGCATCGAAGTCCAAGTTATCTGTTGAACCCAGACTTTAGCCTTCGAAAGCTTTCCGCACTACATGATAAGAACAGAAATTATTGTTTTATACAAAAAATTTTGAAGTCTAAATCATAGTACTGAGTTCGATTTCGCGTGAAATTTTCATACAAAATTTCACGTGAAATCTGCTTCGGCGAAAATTTAGCTTGAAAATAAGCAAGAGTTGTACTAAGTTCTTAGCATGAAAAGTTGCTTTGAAGTTGTTTTCGCGTTGAAAACGTAGATGGCACTGAAACATGTCTCCAATCATTTCACGCCAATTTAGTTTGTGCAGTTCATTCTTTCGAGCTAAAAAGTGACATTTGGTGTTTCAATTTGAAAATGGAGCAGTGCAAATGACTTTCCAATAAGAACATCGATCGAAAAGTGAAATTCTTGACATTTTATCCGTCAGAAATGAGCAGTGTCTCTGCTTTTCTCCATTGCCAAAATTTTCGCTCGAAAGAATGACCAGATAATGGAGACATGTCAAAATTTAGCTTCACGATTAACTCAGTACCAGCCTTAACGCGCTTACGTTTGGGTTTGAACTAACACAATGGTTTCTATAGGACGATGAAAAGTGGTTCTGTACAACCTATATGCGTGTGGATCTTAAATTCTTGCATTTTGCGATTGTGAGATGGGCGTTGTTTAATATTAAGTTCACTTGCTCATGTTTAAATATTAATAAATATGCAATGTTCAATGTTCTACATTAAGTTTGCTTACATATGATTGATTATTAATAAATATGTCATGTTCAATGTTAAATCATAAATAGGTTCCAAAGAATAAGTTCGTTTTGTTTACATAACATATGTACGTAAAGTAATTCAAGTTGTCATCAATTGTTGCGTTTTAATAAGTTTGCAAATGTTATGATTAAGTCATGTTCACGAGTTATTATTGTTGATATAGTGTGCTACTTACCTGCATTTTTTGTAACTATGTATAAAATTCGTGTCAGTGAGTTATGCTTACATTGTAGAAAGTAAGTTTTTCATTGTACTATAAATTAGACTATGCTAAGGAAAATAAATCACTTTTCAATCGATCTTTTGTGTATTCACTTGAGGTGTTTGGAAAGTAGCATCACGGTTTAAGTGCCGTTGTTGCAACAAATAGATGTTAAGGTGTAACGTAAATTACCACCTTAGCTGTAACCGTCGGCACATTAACCGAGATACACGAAGATTCTAATGTCCTCGGCACTTTAACCGATACACTAGCTAGTTTTAAAACAGAAGAAATCTGCTTTAAGGAACAACTAACTGATTAGGATAAAATATTGACGGCACTTGAACCGTAACAAATTATCAATAATCTGTTGTTGATCTATTTGTTGCAACAACGGCACTTAAACCGTGATGCTACTTTCCAAACACCTCAAGTGAATACACAAAAGATCGATTGAAAAGTGATTTATTTTCCTTAGCATAGTCTAATTTATAGTACAATGAAAATCTTACTTTCTACAATGTAAGCATAACTCACTGACACGAATTTTATACATAGTTACAAAAAATGCAGGTAAGTAGCACACTATATCAACAATAATAACTCGTGAACATGACTCAATCATAACATTTGCAAACTTATTAAAACGCAACAATTGATGACAACTTGAATTACTTTACGTACATATGTTATGTAAACAAAACGAACTTATTCTTTGTAACCTATTTATGATTTAACATTGAACATGACATATTTATTAATAATCAATCATATGTAAGCAAACTTAATGTAGAACATTGAACATTGCATATTTATTAATATTTAAACATGAGCAAGTGAACTTAATATTAAACATACTCCCCGCGTTGAATGAGAATTCAATCCTTAAACGTCAACCATGAAATTTGGAATGTTTCGCAGTCGTGGACTTGGTGTTGGCTTCTTCCTACACTTAAAGAGTCTGGAACTATTTCTCCATATAAGACATCCTGTCAGAACGATACCCAATGATAGTGCTGCATACCCAATCGTTAGATGATGAATTCGATGGTTCATAAATTTGTTCGGCAATTCAGCAAGTCGTTGTGTTTTAATGATGTTTTGGAGCTCGATAATTTCGTCTACATGCGAATTATAGACAGTTGCATTTGTAATCAACATTTTTAGCTGCTTCGGTTCCATAATATCGTCTAACTTAGCGAAGCCTGAATAAGAAGTAGAAACATTACTAGTATAAGTCCGCTGTCCTTGAATAGTATATGTTTCCTGCTTGATGATACAATCTGCTCGAAGTGTTATGAGACCTGATCCGTCTAAAATCAACTGAGACACCTCCTTCCCGCAAATTAAGTTTATTCGAGTAGGGGTTTTTGTTGCATACAGCCACTGGTTTCTGGATTGTAATTGTATCCATTGTTCGTTAACTCTGGTGAGGACACAGCTTCTTCGGGTCTCATTATTGAATAGCTCTACTTCACATGAACAGATTTGAGATCCCTTGTGATAAACAGGACTTGCACGTTTACATAAGTATGCGTACTCTTTTATTGCTACGCATTTCGCAAGCTCGTCTTGAGTCAGAGGTAGGTACTGATCACGGTGCAAATTAACAGCGAGATAAGTCGAACATGGATTGATTGCCAAAAGAGAATTGTTGATGACTGTAGGAATTGGCACCATTTTCAGAACGTCGAATTTATGTTCATCCATAAGAGGTAACTTTATTTCGAAAATGAGTTGATCTTCTAGAAATCCGCTTTTTACCGTCATAATTTCATATAACTGAATGAGATTATCTTTTGTCATCGGTAATCGGGTGGATTCTGGTAAATGGAGCTTAATTGTCGCTATTTCCTGTTGAAGCTGCTGAGGCGAAAATAACATCGGATTAATAGTTCCATGATGTGTATCTGTTAAAGTGGCAATTATCGCGGATTGAGTTTTACGTAAATTAGATGCGATCATAGTCATTTGAATCGATAAGGAAGTCATAACTTGGTATATTTTTATGCGATAAACTTCCTCTCCATTATCTCTTATTCGATTAAGTATCTCGTCGACTTGTTTACTGAACTCTTTGAATTTCACCTCACTTTCTTGCTGGCCTCTTTTCATTATATTCATAGTAGAATCAATGACCGATGTTTGGTTTTTAACTAGCTGCAAGAGGTAGTCCTCGTTTTCAATGACTTTGGATATGGTGCCTTTCATATGCTTTGCATATGACGAGTCTAAAACTCCAAATAATGAATTTGCAACCTTTCCGACGATATTGAAGGCCCCTCTTTTTTGCTTTTTTGAAAGTAAAGCATTCTCCAAGTCAAGCTCCTCAATTGTATGTTTAAATTGATGGACCATTGGCCCACAGATGCTTTGGGATAGTTGTTGGCACAAGTGCTCCAGGGTCTTTGTTCCGTTGATCAATGCATTATATTCCAGCCAATATGGCTTCAAATCATAATAGATTATAAGCTTCCATTCTGTAGTTTCAAAGTTAATTTCTCCTACATTTTCAAAATACAATCCAACTTGTTTTGAAAACTGTGTCACTTCCGCCTTTTCGGTTTTTTGGGCTGTCGATGGAAAAATTGTGCACGTAAGACAAAGCAGCGTGACAACAATAGAACTTAATGAATGGCGCGAGCTCTTCTTCGGAGGTGTTTCTGACCGTTCCGGTGACATGGCCTTCCGAATTCTGTTAGAACGATCTTCAGCCGCAATAGCCTTGCTTGGACGTTTATCATCATCACATAATCCTCCATACTCGTCCTGGATTTCAATAGGAAGAGGTGCAATTTTATGTATGGGCCTCTTCAAAATGTTTCCTGCTGTTTTAACCTCTGCTACCCGAACGAAACCGTCTTTACCCTTGAACGTTTGTATTATCCTTCCCAAGGGCCACTTTTGAGGTGGAGTGTTGTCATCATGGATAATGACTACCGTACCAGGTTGGACATTCTTACACTCGACCTTCCATTTGTATCGGTGTTGCAACCCATTTAAATATTCTCTTGACCACCGTTTCCAAAATTCAGCCTTTATATCTGCCACAATGTTCCATCGCTTAAGTGCTGTTGTTTTTAATGGAGTGGCATTGGGATTTATCGACGTAGTTAGAGGTTCTCCTATAAGAAAATGTCCTGGAGTAAGAGCAGCAGGATCATTTGGATCAGATGGCAAACATGTCAAAGGCCTAGAGTTCAGAATGGCCTCAATCTCGATGACTAACGTCTCTAGTTCTTCGTAGGTGCGGGAAGCATTAGCGAGCGATCTTTGTAATAAATGTTTTGCGGATTTCACTGCAGCTTCCCACAAACCACCAAAATGAGGTGCTCGAGGTGGTATGAATTTGAAATCAATCCCCTTTTCGCAGCATTTTTTGGTGATCAATTCTTTAGCTACATGTCCGAAAAGAGTATCTTTCAGCTCTTGGAGCTGATTCTTGGCGCCAACGAAATTGGTAGCGTTATCGCAGTATAACGTCCTACAATTTCCCCGTTTACTAACAAATCGCTTCAAGCACCCTATAAAGGCATCTGTAGACAGATTGCTTACCACCTCGAGATGAACTGCCTTTGTCGAAAAGCAACAAAATACTGCTATATATGCCTTGCTAGGTCGTTTGCCTCGCACAGAGTAATGTACCCAGATAGGTCCACAAAAATCTACTCCAGAAATTATAAACGGACGAGCAGGTTGCACACGGTGACTGGGCAGATTTCCCATTAATTGGTTTAACATCTTGGGCCGTGCTCGTGTGCAACGCACACAGTGCTGTACGATAGAGCGTGCAATGGATTTTCCTTTAATTGGCCAAAATTGCTGCCTCGTTACTGCCAAAAGCGTCTGCGGTCCCACATGTTTATTTTCTATGTGGATGTCGGTCATTAGCATTTTAGTGAACGGATGCGAGTGAGGCAGTAATATAGGGTGTTTTGCGTCAAATGATAATGCAGCATCTTCTAGTCTGCCCCCAACTCGAAGGATCTTGTATTCATCTAAGAAAGGACTAAGAGTTATTATTTGACTCGAATTTCCAATTTGTTTGTGGAGCGTCAACTGCTTTATTTCTTCACTGAACTCTTGTTCTTGCATCAATTTCACGATAACGTGCAGTCCCTCACGCAATTCGGTCGTTGTTAAACTTTCAAAACCCACCTTTTTACTGGTTTTGCTCTTAAGGTTTTTTACGAAACGCAAAACATATGTTGTGATGCGTTGAAGTGACCTGAATGAATTCCGATGATTTATTCTGTATAAGAAATGCACTATGTCATCATCTTGAGCCGAGTTTTGCGATTTATTTGCCTCTGCTATATTTGATTGAGAGAGTGATGAAGTTGTAGCCATCGCTTGCTGCACCTTTTCAGATTCACATGATCTGTATTCCTGACACACTGAACTTAAGACTGTTCGTCTTCTTTCTAGCTCACATTTTCCACCTTGTTGATAAGGTGGTGGCCAGATTGATTCTGCTCCATGGAGAAAGTGTGGACCGTAGAACCACATTGTTGATTCCTTTAGCTTGTTTGGCGCTAAACCTCGAGACAATATATCGGCAGGATTATCGTGTGATCCAACGTGTCTCCACTGCTGCGGTATAGATAATTCCTGTATAGATGCTATGCGATTGGCCACAAAAGTGTGGAATGAGGACGAGCGTGAATAAATCCAATCGAGCACTATTCGTGAGTCAGTCCAAAAAAATGTCTCAACATTTTCTAGTTTTAAATCATGCTGCACTCTTTTGGCGAGTTCAGCGAGTAACTTGGCAGCACATAACTCTAGCCTGGGTAAAGTTAATTGCTTCAAAGGTGCAACCTTTGATTTTGAGCATAATAGTCTTACTACCACCATATTTTGACTATTAATGGACCGGATGTATATGACACCCCCATAGGCCTTTTCGGAAGCGTCCGCAAAACCATGAATTTGTATACTACGCGGAACATCCTGTCCGAAAATATGCCTTGGTATTTTTAGATCCTTGAGAGCTAATAAATTTTCTCGGAATAATGACCATTTTTCTTGCAACTCAGATGGCAATAGATCATCCCAATCTAAATTGCAAAGCCAAAGCTGTTGCAGAATCATCTTTGCTGTCACCACTACTGGACCGATCATGCCTAGAGGGTCAAACAGCCGGGCTATATCAGACGACACGTTTCTTTTTGTGTATTGACGAGCAGGAGTAATGTTCGTTCTTATCGAAAATATATCAGTTTTTGGGATCCATACGAGCCCTAGTGTTTTTACTTGTTCTTCTGTCTCGTCCGCGAAATCAAGTTGAATAGCTCTATGTTCCATCGGAATGCTCTGCAACAGTGTCGGATGATTTGAGCACCATTTTCTCAATTTGAAACCGCCTTTCGCAAGTATTTCATTTAGCTGGTGCTGAATGCTTAAGGCTGTGGACAACTTGTCTGCGCCCGTCAAAATATCATCCACGTAAAAATCACGTATAATTACTTCTGCTGCCTGTGGATATCTTGACGCTTCCAACTGGGCCAGCCTTTGAAGGCACTTGGTAGCCAAATAAGATGCTGGCGTTGTTCCGTAAGTCACGGTATTCAGCTGATAAGTTTTCACCGGAAGCTTAGGGTCATTTCTCCACAATATTAGTTGATATCGCCTATCTTCTTTATTGACTAATATTTGGCGATACATTTTCTCAATGTCCGCCGAGAAAACGTATTTGTGCAGCCGAAAACGTAATAAAATTGAAAACAAGTCATCCTGTATTGTTGGTCCCGTAAACAAAATATCATTCAACGAAACGTTTGATGATGTTTTGGCTGAAGCATCAAATACAACTCTTAATTTGGTGGTCAAACTGTCTGGTTTTACGACACCATGATGCGGCAAAAAATATCCTTTGCCTGATGTAATTTCGTGCCTTACCTCTGACATATGTCCCAGTTGAATGTATTCATTCATAAAGTTTTTGTATTGTTCTTTCAATATGGCATCTTTGCCTAGTTTTTTTTCAATTGAAAAAAATCTTCTAAGAGCAATATCTTTAGAGCAGCCAAGTTGGCCAGGATTATCTCTAAAAGGCAGACGCACGATAAATCTTCCTGATGCGTCTCTTTCATGAGTTTGATAAAAATGTTGCTCACATTTTTCTTGTTCTGGTGTCAAGATTTTATTGCTTGCTTCCACTTCTTCCATTTTCCAAAATTTTTCAATATCAAAGTTTTCGTGTCGACAAAGCACTCCACAAACTGGTTTTTCCATTTCTACACTCGCGATTTTTCCCGATATAATCCAACCAAACACAGAATTATTCAAAATCGGTAGTTTATCACTCAACTTCACTTTTTCAGAGCACAACAAACTATGGTAAAATTCTGCGCCTAGTAGTACATCAATACGACTCGGTATATTGAATTTTGGATCAGCTAAAATTATATTTTGTGGTATATTCCACTCGGAAATTTTTAGTTGTTGTGTTGGCTGATCAGCAATTATTTGCGGAAGAACGATAGCTTCGACTCTGGCAGAGTAAGCGCTATGTTTTGAGCTCATTAAAACATTGACCCTTCGATGTGCATTCTGAACTGATTGGCCAATACCTTCTATTTTTATTCGTTGTGATGAGCTTGACAATCCAAGTTTTTTGATGACTCGTTCAGTAATGAAATTTACTTGTGACCCAGAATCTAATATTGCTCGGCATTCAATGGTCATTCCCTCCGCATTGGTTAATTTTATTATTGCTGTGCTAAGTAAAACATAACCTGCCTCAAATTTTGGTTGTTGTGCTTTTATCGAAGCGGTAGTAAGCGCAATATTTCTGCTTTCTGTAGATATTGTTGTATCTGTTGCAGCTTGGTTGGTTTTGCGGTCAATGTGTAAGAGAGTGTTATGCTTCTTATTGCACTTGGTACATGCTTTTGATATGCAGTTTGAAGGTCTATGACCTACTTTCAAACAGTTAAAGCAAAGTTTATGCTCCTTTACGAGTTGTAGCCTTTCATCGGCTGTGCATTGTAAAAATTTTCTACAAGAGTATAATGGATGATTCCCCTTGCAAGAAATGCAATTATTCAATATCGACGCTGCTAAAGTGGACGACTTCGAGTGTCTATTATTATTATTGTTTTCATTTGATTTCGCTTTACTACCCAGAGCCTCTAGTGATTGAAAACGCATTTCCAGAAACATTAAAAATTCCTTTATGCGTTGCAATTCTTTTGGTTGCTTTAGGGTTTGCTCGTATAAGCGATGCGTTGTGACATCTAATCTCTTTATCAGTAAGTGCAATAGAATTGGATCCCAACCGTCTGTTGGTACTCCTAGACTTTCTAGTGCAAGAATGCATTCTTGAGTTGTATCGTGTAGTGATTTTATCGACTGAGCACTTTCATTAATGATGATAGGCTGTGATAATAGTTTATTAATTTGTGCGCTAACTAACAATCTGGGATTCTCATAGCGATCTTTAAGCATGCTCCAAGCAGTAATATAATTTTCTTCGGAAATACTTAAGTGTCGGATCAATTTTTCGGCTTCTCCAACTAAATTGGTTTTTAAGTACCACATTTTCTGACATGGTGCAATTGATTGCTTGTCAATCATTTCACTAAACAAGTCATAGAATTGCCTCCAATGTAAGTGATTCCCATCAAATTTAGGAATAGTTATCTTTGGTAAATTTGCCATGGATTCTACATTATTAGTTGATATTGCATTTGCATTGGGTTTATAATCTCTTTTTTCAGTTAATTTTAAGAGAGCTTCTTGAACTGTTTCTTCTAATTTCAGATACTCGTCAATGTCATAATTTATTTTAGCTGGTTCATCAACTAATTCCCAGATGGCTTGATTTAAGTCTTCAATCTGTGCCCAATAGTCACTTGTTTGTCTTAGCTTGAGCTCGTAATAACTTTTGGATTGCTGTTCAAAATTTAATCCAGCTAATATTCTTTGAATTGTTTTTATAATCTCCTTTTGCCGACGTAACTTTCGAATGGCGTCGATGTTTGGAGATCTATTTTCAGTAGCGACTGATGTTTCCTTCTCTTCGAAGCTGTTTTTTGCATTAGATTTAGCAAATTCTGGTTCAAAATTTTCTATTTCCAAGGAAAAATAGCTTTTGTACTCCTTATAGAGTTCGGCAATAGTATCATAATATTGCGTTGTAAAATATGGATGGTTTGTCGCTGTTCCAGGTAATTCTCTTATTTCAGTGTCCGTGGCATCGAAATTTTTCCATGCCTCCTCAAGACGCCGTAGTCTTTCTTTAAAATATGTGCGAGTTTTCCTGGAAGCTGTGTCCTTTTTGAAATTTTTAATAATTTCTTGAAGAACCTTTCCTAACTCGTCTTGCTTATGTGCGAGTTCTTCCATGTTGCTTGCCATGGGAACAATGATTTGTGTCGATTCCACCAAGTATAATGATTTACTGTGACTGTGAGGCTCGGTTATGGTACTCTGATACGGTACTTTAACTGCCTATATATAATAAGTCAGAATTCTGAGATCTTAAAATCTCGATGGAAATTTTATGACATCAAATCGTGTGTTTATTTATACAGCTCCTTGTTGTCGGGGTCACCAATCACGTCGGGGTCACCAATGTTAAGGTATAACGTAAGTTACCACCTTAGCTGTATCCGTCGGCACATTAACCGAGATACACGAAGATTCTAATGTCCTCGGCACTTTAACCGATACACTAGCTAGTTTTAAAACAGAAGAAATCTGCTTTAAGGAACAACTAACTGATTAGGATAAAATATTGACGGCACTTGAACCGTAACAAATTATCAATAATCTGTTGTTGATCTATTTGTTGCAACAACGGCACTTAAACCGTGATGCTACTTTCCAAACACCTCAAGTGAATACACAAAAGATCGATTGAAAAGTGATTTATTTTCCTTAGCATAGTCTAATTTATAGTACAATGAAAATCTTACTTTCTACAATGTAAGCATAACTCACTGACACGAATTTTATACATAGTTACAAAAAATGCAGGTAAGTAGCACACTATATCAACAATAATAACTCGTGAACATGACTTAATCATAACATTTGCAAACTTATTAAAACGCAACAATTGATGACAACTTGAATTACTTTACGTACATATGTTATGTAAACAAAACGAACTTATTCTTTGTAACCTATTTATGATTTAACATTGAACATGACATATTTAATAATAATCAATCATATGTAAGCAAACTTAATGTAGAACATTGAACATTGCATATTTATTAATATTTAAACATGAGCAAGTGAACTTAATATTAAACAGGCGTTGTTAACGATGCATTATATTACTGATACACTATGGTGTTGACATTGACTTTAGGTTTGATAGCCAGATGTATAAGACGGCTCTTGAAATTATTAAAAAGCTATTATTTTTGAATAAAAAAGCAACTTTTTATTTCACTTCGGCTTCTGCTTTGATAAGCTTTAGAGACGATATACGTTGTCTATGCTGATTTATAGACAAGAAGAGAACCATGATCACAAATCAATAACTGCCATTGACTTTGTTCGGATCGCCGTGACTTATTTTGAACGCGTAAAACTGTGAATTTCCGTTGTGTGTTGCACGTTTAGTTTTTGTTTTTAGTAATTTTTCGGCGTTATAGTAACGCATGATATTAAATTGAACTTTTGCAACATTCGCGGGATAAGAAAACCTTTTTTTTTCTGTCTACTGTCATTTATCAATACACAAACCGGCAATTTTGGCACTAAGTGAAACTAAAGTCGTTTCTCATATTGATATCAATCAGTATCACACACCTGGTTTTCAGTTAGTGCCCCGCTTCTCCGCTCAAAGAGGGATTGCAATTTATGTGTTTAATGATGTGCCGTTTATCACCCTTAGCCAATATACTTCAGCTAATCCAGAGTTTAATTATCTCAAAATTTGATTCAAATTTTCTAAGCACATCATCTTCTTTTGCTTTTTATACCACAGCTCTGACATGTCTGATGCAGATACTGTGCTTCCTTCGATGCACTGTCTTCTGACATTGACAAAATGCTTGAGACATCCCCTTCATCTGAAATCATCCTCGCCGGTGATTTCAATGTGCATAACGTCCAGTGGCTCAGACATTCTTCCACCACAAATCGGGCGGGCAGGCATATTGAGCTTTTTAGCGTGTCGTTCAATTTGGAGCAATTAGTAGATTGTGCAACAAGAATTCCTGACATATCTGGGCACAATGTGAATCTTTTAGATTTATTTTTAGCGATCTCAGTTTCTGCGCCTCTTGGCAGCTCGGACCACAATTTGATCTCGGCCTAATTTAACATCTGTTCTCTGATTAACACTAATCAGTTTCCTACCAAACAACTGGTCTGCCATTGTGGTAAGGCTGACTGGACTGCGTTTAAAAAAAAAAATAAAAAAAATCGACTGGTAGGAGTGCTTTGCAATAAAGAACGCTGAATATATAGCTTCCATCATAACCGAAATCATATGGAATGCACGCTTTTATCCCGCATGCCTACAAGAACACTAAGCCAACCAACACCTCATGGTTTAATTACAAATGCCAAGAGGCTATTCGCAGTAAGGAGGCGGCATTCCAAAATTACAAGCTATCTCCGTCTGAGGAATCTAAAAAACTTTACAAAGCTGCTCGGAATACTTGTACATCCACTATCAGAAGAGTTTAATTCCAGTTTGACCAAAATATTAAACAGAAGGTCGTTGCGAGCCAGAAAGGAAGCAAAGGCTTCTAGTCGCTTGTTAAAGGGATTAAGAACAACTTCTCCAGTTTCTCCGTGCCACCTCTTCTTCATGGTGGTAACGTACTTACTGAGTCACTCGTCAAAGCTAATCTTTTTGCTGAGATTTACTTACCACCTTCATCACTGAGTCCTCCTACTCCTTCAATGTGCGCTTTCAAGCAAGGGCCTCTATTTTTCTGCACAAGAGAGCTATTGAAAATACTCGCCAAGCTTGAAGTTTCCAAATCTGCCGGTCCTGATGGTATTTCGCCCCTCATACTAAAGTGCTGCGCCTTAGCTAAACCTCTGTGCAAGCTATTTTACCTGTCATATTCGACTGAAATATTTTCTTCCGCATAGAAGCTTGCACACGTTCAGCCCATACCAAAAACGGAGGAGGCCTGTGATTCCTTTGACTATCGGCCTATTGCAATCGTTTCGGTTGTGTCTAAGGTATTTAAATCACTCGTGAACTCAAAATTATGAAATATCTTGAGTTGAACCATCTTATCAACGACCGCCAGTACGGTTTCCGTTCTGAGCGAATCACTGGGGACTTACTTACATTTCTCACTGAGCGATGGAACCGTTGTCTCCATAATTTTTTTGAAGCAATGGTCGTTTCTCTTGATATTTCGAAGACCTTTGACAGAGTCTGGCACCCTGCAGTATTAGCCAAGCTTCGTGCATTTGGCCTTCACCCGCCCTCGTCAAGTGGGTTGAAAATTTCCTCGTAGATCGTTCCTCTCAAGTTGTTCTGGATGAACTGAAATCATGTGTCCACACCACCAATGATTCACACCACCAATGATCCACGCAAGATTCTGTTCTTTCAACAACTCTCTTTTATTTGTAAATGACCTCCTTTCCTCCACTTTCAATCCGACTCATAATATTGCTGATGACAGCACCCTTCACTTCGCATACTCTTTTTACAGAGTGCCAGACTTTCGTGGAAATGCCACTTTTGTTAGTAGAGATCGCATGTTTGCATCGATAAACAGGGACCTATTAAACATTATTGCTTGGGGCTCAGCGAACCACGTTTTGTTTAGTGCGTCCAAAACCCAATGCTGTCGTCTTTTGCTCAAGCCGTTCCCTCCTCCTACTAGTCACACTATTTCCGTTGATGGGTTGAGTATTTCCAAATCACCTTCGCTGAATCTATTAGGATTTAACATCTCCAGCAAACTAAGCCGGACCCGCCAAACTGCGAAAGATGCCATGAAATACCTAGAATTTCTTCAGAGAGGCAAGACATACTTAACACCATCAGACATATCGCACATCTACAAGACTCTCGTAAGGCCAAGATTTGAGTATAACTCCCATATATGGGCTGGGGCTGGCCTCACTGTTTTAACGGAACTATACAAAGTCCAACTCAAAGCTTTCAAGCTTGTTGGCGATGAAACTATTACCTCACGTATTGAATCCCTTGAGCACCGACGTAATGTGGGTTACCTTCCTCTTCTTTATCGCTATTATTATGGTCTTTGCTCTAATGAAACATCCTCCTACATCCGCGTAGGAGGAGCTCCCTTGTGGAGCTCCTCCTACGCGCAACACCCGAGCCTCCCAACGCGCTTATTCTCATGCCCTTTCGATCAATGCCAGTCGTACCGTCAAATTTCACGATTCTTTCTTATCTAGGTCAATACGATTATGGAACAGTCTACCATCTACTGTTTTCCCCGATAACTATGAGCCACAATTGTTCAAGCGAATCGTGCATCGCTATCTCCTGCAAACTCAACCCTTCCTTTCTCCCATTCCTTACATTTCCTTCCGACAAGGCTGTGCTTTAGCATAATAGGGCATCCCCTGAGCCTTGGCATCATCATAGAAAAAAAAAGATGACATCGCTATTGCCATATCATTAAATCATTGCTTATATATTTTCTCGCACTAGTGTCAGGAGTGTGGCTTTAATACTGACCCTAACAAAACTGAACTATTGATCTTCACGTGGAAGCTTGAGATTCCAACCTTCGATCTACCGAAATTCAATGGAATTCAAATAAGTCACACAGACATAGTAAAATATCTGAGACACATCCTGGATTCAAATTCTATGGAAGGAAAATATAGGGAAAGGGCTCAGAAAATACTGTGTGCTCTTTACAGCTGTAAAAGGGCTATAGGAGCAGCTGGAAGGCTACAGCTTCGAACTGTTTCTTAGATTTACACTAGTATAGTAGAACCAGCTCTGCCATACGGAGCAGTAGTTTGCTGACCAGCCATACTTAAGGTTATAGATCAAAAATAATCCCTAAGAAATAGTGCTGTGAAAATGAATACCGATGGCTCCAAACTAAACGATATATTTTTCATTAACCTAAACTTGAAGCTTATATTCTACTCTCCAGACTACTGCAGTGTATTTTAAGCGGAGATGTTGGCCACTCTTCAAAGGGCCAATTGACTCGTATGTAATCAAATATTCGGAGAGAACATTTGTACTTTGACTGATAGTCAAGTGACTATACAGTCTCTTGCTGGAGTTAACGCATCTTCAAATCTATTCCTTGAATGTCGTACACCTCCCAATGCGGCCAATATTGTGCCAGTGGTGCCATTTTGAAAAATCACTAAGAAAAATAGCTACTTCTGGCCCTATAAATTCTGATTCATTCATTGGATTTTGATAAAATTCACATAGTAGCTGAACCTTACCACGTTTGGCTGAAATTTGGTTGGTAATTTTGGTGTCTTAAATTTTGAAAATTCCTGAGGAAAATAAAGCTTTTTGCCCTATAGGTTCCAGTATTATTATTAAATTAGTATTAAACTCACTTCGCCGAAAATTCATATTTCTTTATATATATATATATATATATATATATATATATATATATATATATATATATATATATATATATATATATATATATATATATATATATATATATATACATATATATATCAGCAAATCGATTAATAGAGATAATCTCTGGAGTGGCCGATCCGATTGAGCTGAAATTTTCGAAAGACGTAGATGTATATATGTCCATGACTTGCTGAAATTCAGATATCTTGAACCTTTTGGCGGCGGCGAACGTTTTAGTGACTTTTGAGGTACTCCTATATTTCCAAGCAGTGTAAATTTTTCTTAAAAAGAGGGATTGGAAATGAATACTTATTATGTTTGATATGATAAAGAATTGGAAATTTTGAGCCGTGTGTGGGTGCAGCGTGCCTAAAAGTAGGCAAGGATTTTTTTTCAAATTTTGATTTGTCATTACTTCTGACAAAAACATTGGTTCATCGTGAAATTTGCAGAACGTATTGGTCTTGACTAAAACTTAACACACATGGATTTCCACGGTAGTGTAGGTAACCCTGTAGCTACGGCAGGCTCCTGAAATAAATCTTTCAAATTATTGACCCTCCTGAAAAATGTTTGATTTTTGACAAAAAATTCAATTCATTGATAAATTTAACCTTTGTCCATCACGTCAAATTGAAATTTTCAAAATTCCGATTTGCACAAGAACGGCAACCCATCACCAAATTACCTCTATTTTTAGAACTCGAAAGTTCTGTTCACGAGAACTGACGACCGGATTATCCGATCATAATGAAATTTACAGGACATGTTGGTATTAACTAGGACCAGGTCTGATAGAAGTGATTTTGAAATGTGGGCAACCCTGTGGCAGTGGTACCATCTTGAAAAATCACTGAGAAAAAAAACCGGGTTTTGGCCTATAACTTCCGATTCAGCCATCACATTTAAACGAAATTCACACAATATTTGGATCTTATTTAAGATAACATTTGATGAAAATTTAGCTGAAAAATTAGAACAGAGTTGCCAGCTATAGTGATTTTTGTCTCCCAAATCTTGCAAATTTGCTCAGTAAAATAAAGCTTTTTTCCCTATAACTTCGAGTCCAGGCATGAAATCAAAACAAAGTTCATGCAGTAAATAGATCTTAATGTGAACCAAATGTTTTAGGAATTTCGTTGATAAATCATGAAACGGCTGCCAGCTATGACCATTTTTGTAATTTTGTTTAATTTCTTTACTGAGCGATTATGTCATTAGATTTGCAAATGGAAATGATCCTGCAATGAAAATTAACAACAAATATTAACGCTTTAAAAATTTGAAAAGTTTTGAGGGTGGTAACCCTAAAATTCTTTTCACCCGTTTAACTTCCAGCCCAGTGATTCAATCGAAACGAAATTTACTGGTTGGGTTTAGCTTAACGTGAAGCAGATTTGGTATATATTTTTCTTTGCTGCTGACACAGGCTAACCAGCATTAGCCATTTTCGTAAATATTGCACCAACAGATGCTTCAAATTACGTACTCATATGCAAAGCATTTGCAATAAAAATAAGGAATCAATTTTTAAATTTTCCGAGTTTTGAACATTTTTCGGATGGCAGCCTCAAACAACGTTTAACCGCTGAAACTTTCGATGAAATCCTCCGATGAGAACGAAATTTAAAGTATAAGTTGATTTGAGTATGAGCTTGTTATGGTAAACTTATTGCTGCTTCGTTGGGAAAGTGTTGCCAGCACTGAACATTTTCATAATTTATGTTATAGTTGAGTTTTGTTGCTTTGGATAAGGAATGGTTGATATGATTCTACAAAACAGTGTTTAACGTCTTTCCACACTTTTTTGTCCCTCAAAGAAAATTTCTTCGAAAATTAGTTTTCTAGCGGTTCAGGTGCGCTAGACTTTTTTTTATATATGTAGTAGATGTCATAAAATTATTTTTAATAGAAAACTAAACATGAGTGATGCAAATATTTAGTGAATACAGTTGCAAGTTTTGCGATAGCTTACTCTTACTATGCATAAATAAAATACATTAAAATTGTTCTTACCCACGGCGGCATTTCATGGATGTCGGCTGTTCGATGATGATAATTTAAAACTACTACAGTCAGTACAACTGACGAGGCCACCATAAACATAATGCAATTGAAATAGGTACCTGTTTGCATGAATGAAGAAAACCGGAAACGAAAAAATATAATATATCAGTAATGTTTCTTAAGTATTTTATGAAATGATTTTACTATATACTCCTAATATGTGATTAATATTTTTTTTTAATTCAACGAAAACTGAACATCAAATTATAAATACCATATTAGTTTAAGAAACAATTATATATTTTGATTTTTCTCATGATTTTATTTTCAAATTGAAAGAATAGTGTATGTATGAGTTAACCAGGAGAGAACTAAGTCAAAAAATAAACAAGACAACATGCAAACATTTAGAGTTGAATTGCTCTAGAAGCGCAGTTTCGTTCAGCTAATTTGTAATACTATTAAATTCCATGCTTTTTTTCAAATTCATGGCAGCTACATTTTCATCTTAGTAACGTTATTCGACAAACCATGCACTTCTACTAAATAAAGATGCTTGCTTGCAATTATTCTAACAATCTCTTTCGTTTTGATATCGATTCGCTACAGCTAATTTGTATTGTTTTATAAATAATTAGTTGTTTCATTTATTTGGCAATTTTAATTTTAGGTAAATTAGTTTGATTTGATTTTGAAGTGATTTTCGCATTTGTTTGAAAGCTGTTTTCAAAAGACATCTTGTTGTAAAGTAGTTGAATATAAAGTAAAGAGAACAGGAACGTGATACTTAAGCGACTATTTATAGACTTTTTAGAGGTCGTGTATACGCATCTATGCTTAATAATTTACTGAAATAATCAAATAGAAAGTTCAAGTTCTGCGTCAATTTCTGTCAATTGAAATTTTGGGTAATTTCGATTCATTCAGTCTATTTAATTATTTCATGAGGCTGGAATGGTGAATAACATCGGGAATAATTTCCAATAATTCGAAATAGTCTTACGTGTGAAAAATAGGTTTGAAATAGTAGGTAGATAGTAATTAAGATATGTACTGAAAATTATTTCTACTGTACTTTACTCCGTGACATTTTTTTACAAAAATATGGAAACGTAAGAAGAGTGAAACTAAAGAAACAAAAACGAAAAACAAATCACATTTACCAATACATTGAGAAGAGGCAGACATCCAAATCCAAAACTGGGAGGCATTCAACATAATTCATTCCGTATTAAGAGAAGATATTATGTAGGAAAGTTTCATTAGAATCAGTTCAGTTTATTTAGTAGTTATTTAATATTCAGTGCTATTTAGTCAAATATTGTTTAGTTGTTCGTTCAAAAGAAACATTGCATTTCAAACAAGACATCTATAACACACAATCCTATGCATGGTTTAATTTTTTTTATTCACAACTAATTTCGTATTTTCTTGATTAAATTTTTGTTTAATGTAGCAGATTGTAGTTTCATCTGTTGTTCACATAACAAACGAAAGAAATAGAAACTTAAGTTGATTTTTTTCTACCCACACATCTATTGTTGCACATTCGTTGCAAGATTTTAATAAACGGCTAGAATGAATGCAGTAGGATTCGCAATCAAATGAAACGATTAAATAAGGTCCGGGGAACAAGGTGAATGGTGCTTTGGAAAATATTTCTGTGTATCTGTCGCAAAGAAAGATGTTAAATATTCGGTAGTGTTTATTATTATGATGTAGAAAAAAAACAACAGATGAGCAAATCATAATCGATGAAAGTTCAATCAAAGTTTCGGGCAGAGCATTTCTAAATATTTTAAAAAAATTTAATTTCTTTCGCCTGACACTTAAATTCGTTTTAGTTTATTTTCGAAACATATTTTTTTTATGTACACCATTATTACTACCGTTTCGTTCATGCGATTTTTGTTTGAATTTGACAGTTTTTATTTCGGCTTATAAAACAAATCAACACTGAAACAAAACGGGAATACTTTGGAAAAATTCAAACAGAATAAACCCGGTGAACTTAAAAATAATATTAGCAGAGCAAACAAAAGCATATATAAGTGTAGGGAATCGTAAAGATTTTTTGATTTCAAAGGTTCAAAGCAATTTTGTTAAGAATTAAATAGTTAAGTTTAGTGCCTTTAAAAATCAATTTAGAAAAAACCTCGAGATATTTGGGAATACAATTTTCTTTGGCTATTCGGGAAAATAATTAATTTGTGCTTTTTTTAACCAGAAAATTCGACTTTAACATAAAACAAAAACAGATAAGCCTATAAAATAATTTTATTGAGGCAGCTTTAGGTGCATTGCTGAATTGCGATAACTAAAGCAAATTATTATGCTGTGGGATTTTTTTTTTTTAATTATCTATTCATTATTATTGAGCTGAACTGCATTGATTTAAACTGAATCGATTTGAATCAAGCATGACACTTATTTAGGATCACAAAAGCCAAAAGCATTTTTAGTTTTTATGTTAGGTTTTCGGTTTAGTTTGAAATTTGTCATAATTTTTGTTTTAATCATAAATACGCCTTTGATACTTGGAAGAAAGAGGAGTCTTTAGCTGGAATGCATTTTTTTTTAAAGATATTTCAAATGATGATTTTTTGAATGTGAGTTGAATTCAGTGTGTTGTTGAACTGGTTTTGATGATAATGTCAATGAAAAAATGATATTTGATGAATTTCATTTCCAGTAATAATGAGCAGTGAATCACATGAGACCACTTTGTAAGCCTCCATTATAGGCAAATAGTTGAAAAAAATAAATAGATGTGCTGAAATGTGTAAAGTAATCCAATGTATGGTATTTATTGTATCAATTTGTATGAAGTTCAGTTTTATATGATTTGCATTGTTTACATTTTCAGTGCATGCTATTTAATATGAATTGAACTTTGTAAATATACATCTACAAATTCACGCCTATCGAACGCAATGTACTTATGAAATTTTATGATGGTATGATATCAGGCGATGGAAAAATATATGTAGTTAACTCGTTTCTAGCACACCAACACCGAAGTACAATAATTTGATTCGTTTCATTGAACAGGTTGGAAATTGACAAAAAGTATTTTCTTTGAAAATAAAAATAGGCCCGGATATAAGTAAAATAGTCCCGTTGTCTAATAAAGCTCGATACGCGGTCTCTCGTCCAAACCTGACAGGCTGCCTCCATTAGCAATTTCCCATGGCATAACATTTGAAATTGCCGGTGGAGGCAGCCTATGGTATGCAATATTTTATGGCATGCCATAAATGGTAGGCAACATGAGGTCTGTTCGCGTACCTGTATCTATTATAATATATTAAAATAGACTACAAGCCAAATTTTGCAGCAAAAAGAAGCCAGCTGCCAAATTCTGTTACTGCTGCAGTTTGCTGAAGTACGCGAACAGACCTATGGTATGCCATTTGCTTGGCCATCTGCCTGGCAATATTTTGACAGTTCTTGATTTCAAAATGGCACTGAACCGTGGGCATGCTTTTTTTCTTATAAGAAAATGTAGGGATTCTGAATTCAAAGGGATTTTTAGATCTCGTTGAGCAATGAAAATATTCTACAGAATATGAAATGGTGGGAAATTGCGAAAAAGTAGAATTTTGATGCGGAATAGTGAAATTATATACTTGTTTTAATTAAAAGAGAAATAATTTCAGTTTTGAACGATGACTAAATATATGAGACTCCCTGTTGATGATTGGCGGATTTTTCAAATGACTTTTATCGCATTCCCCTTCGTACTCCAGCAAATCATATAATAGTTACATTTTCGTCTGAAATTTCACCCGCTTATCCATAAAGTAATTTATCCTACACGTGAAGTTTTCATAAGTAGCAGAATTTCTTCGCTCTGTACTTCAAATAACTCCTTAAGAGCATTTGACGTCCAGATACAGCGCACGTCCTTCCCGCTCAGAGGCATTTTCGAAATGATATTGCATGCCATGAAATTACCCACGCATCAGATGGTATACCATAAATTGACAGTCGTTGCCATCGGATATGGCAGGGTAAATTGCCAATCGAGGCCCAGTGTAAATACGAACCAGGTTCCGCATGCACTAGGAGTCAGTGCTCTATCCATTACACTCTATGAGCGTTTTGCTTTCCTGGTTTCGAACAAGATAAGTATGCATATCATATGAATAGTTCATCATTCATGGAAGATACCGATGAACCAAAAAGTCTTTACCGGTTTTTTCTAACATACATATGCCGCTAACCGCAAGTATTGAATAAACTTCCGAATCGAACAACATAAGTTTCATTCCTTTTACGAGCAATGGGAAAGATCCAAAAACTGAGAAGATAGATGCCACATGAGCTGAATGACAGGCAAATGGAAATTCGAAAAACCGTTTTGAAGTGCTGCTTCAATGGTACTAGAGGAAGTCATTTTTGCATCGGTGTGTAACGGGAGATGAAAAGTGGATTTTTTTTTCGAAAATCCAAAACGTAAGAAATCGTGGTTATCGCTTGGTCAAGCTGGCCCATCGACTCCAAGGATGGATCGTTTCGGAGAGAAGACAATGCTCTGTGTTTGGTGGGACCAGGGTGGTTTGGTGTATTATGAACTTCTGAGACCTGATGAAACAGTTGATTCTGATCGTTACAGACAACAATTAATTAATTTGAATCATATATTGATCAAAAAATGCTCAGAATGGTCCCGAAGGCACGATAAAGTGATTTTGTTTTTTGAAGAGGTCAAAAAAGGGCTCGATGTATGGTTTAGCTTAAAGGACAAACAGTTTTTTTGTGATGGTATTCATAAACGGCTAGACAGATGGACAAAGTGTGTAGAATGGAATGATCAATACTTTGAATAAAAATTGATTTCCATTTTCTTGAGTCTAATGTGTTTTTTTCATTAAAAAATCAGTAAAGACTTTTTAGTACACCTGGTACACGTTTAGTTAAAATAACAACATAAAAAACGACATAAAACAAACGCTGAGCTGTTATCAAATACTTTTGCTTGAAAAAACTATCTACCATAGACATAGACGCTGACTTGATGAAAACACTGAGGATCTTGGTCTTCCACGCTACTGCAAGTAGTTTTAGCTGAACAAAATATTCACGGAAGATTAACGTTGTTAAGGAGGCTCATCCACGTACCCCATTGAAGATCACGTGGAAAAAGTAGGAGGCTTTTTTTATAGTAGACCCAAGAGTGACCAGCGGACATGTAACTGATCTTATATGGCAGCACTTAAACGATTTCCACCAACGAGCTGTGTGTAAAATAAGGCTTCTGCATGTTGGGTACGGAGAATGCTGGCCTAGGTGCAAAAAAAGAGAGAAGTTGACATTGCAAGACCTAATCTTGAAAGGGACCAAGCTGACAAAGCCATTTTTTCAGGCAGTTCGTGACTATCGATAAAATCTGGATCCATCATGGTTTGGGAACGATAATCTTCACTGCAGCCGATATTGAAAGGGTCAAACTCGACGGGAAATATTGTGGTGACCGGATTTTGGGACATTGAGGAAATAGTTAAGGGGTAATATTTGGAAAAAGGAGCCTCTGTTACGGCGTTTTCCTCCGCAAATTAAGTGAGAAGATTTCGGGAAACTATTAGAAAATAGAAACGTAGCAAACTAATAGTAGCTAGAACTAATAGTAGCTTGAAGAATAGTACGGCCTTGTTTTCCTTATTCCTATTGAAAAACTGAAAAGAGGCGTATAAGCCTAAAACCTAACATTCCATACTGGAAACATACCAGAAGCAAATGGAGCAAATGAATTTAGTTGCAGACGAAATAAACGGGCCTTAGAAAAACGACGGAGAGACTTCACCGCCCAGAGTTTAACAGCCAGTTATCGGTGGTTCGATCGATATAGCTCTATAAAATTATCAAAAGAAGTTGTGCGACAAGTGTCACTCTAGTAAGTCTACCGAGCTCAATGTAATTCATGCTGCATTCGAACTGAGAATTGGTCCCGAAGTCGACATAAGTTGGGTCTGGCACGTCGAAACTTTTTAAAGTTTTTTTTTTAAATTAAAATGTTTTTGAAATTATGTGATAGACATGGAAAACATGTGATAGTCACTACATCAGAAATGGTCCCGATTCAGATAAATAGTTTGACTTGCAAATGAAAAATACATTATCATAACTTACGAAATGCACTTCCAAATAATACTCAAGTAATAAAATCGCCGAAAATCTTGTCGTCAACTCCTGGAAAAAGCATTCGACTTTTCAATGAAAAATACTTTTATATCAACATTATACATTACTCCTATGACTAAAAATCAATTTAAAATTGTTAAAAATTTATGGCATGATTTTGGTTGGTATGCTTGAATCGTTCGTAGTTCATAAATCTGTACCTTGATTAAGCATAATTTACACGTATTTTAATATACTGTTAGTTTGCATTCAATATTTTTTTAAATAATTTCATAAGTGTGATATTTTAATGATGAATTATGCTATGAAAATAAAATATAAAATTTGTAGCGTAAATAGCAGCACAAACTTTAACACAGGTGATTGTAAATGCATTTACTGTTTTTTCATTGATTTACACTGTTTTCATTTAATCCTGATTCTAGTTGAATTAAAATTGTTTTACCAATAAAAAAAGAGCAGTGATATTTTTACTTCTGAGTGCAGTTTAAGCAGTTTTTATTTCGACCAATTTTTTTATTTCGGTGTTGAATTTCCTAGAAAAGCATAGACGCTAGCATGCAAGCATTTTCTTGGCTATGATAACGTAAAGTTGTTGCCACTCTTGCTCATCGCTTAATGCAAAGTTTGCGCTCAGCTCTACTAGGCAGAAAAGGAAAAACATCAGATATAATTTTTACTAAATTCCCATTGAAGTTGAACACAATTCTATATTTATTTGAAGATTTCAGTATATTTTCGGTAATCCTGCTAATTTCAAACAATCATATCAGGATTTCAAGGGGTTGGCACTCGTAATTCTGACAGAACCAATGATTTTTCATACAAAAAGAACGTTAGGTTTCTGATACAAAAAGAACTATTTTTTTTACGTTCAGTCAAAATATCTCGCCCGAAGAATGCTACAAATGTTATCAACATGTCCAGTCCTGTCTGGTATCGTTTGATCTCTTCAATCGGTCCCAACACAGAATAGTTAAGTTGTATTCTGTGAAGTCGGCAATTTTTTATTTTTTGCTATGGCAGAAAAAGAAGACCAGCGAGTTTACATCAAGTTTTGCTATAAACTTGGCCATTCTTCGGCAAAAACTGTTCGTATGATTCAAAGAGTATTCAGTGAAGAGGCAATAAGTGAAACTCAAATAAAAATGTAGTACAAATGTTTCAAAGAAGGTCTAGATTCAGTTGAAAGTGCTCCAAGGCCTAATCGATCTTCATCGAGCAGAAACAATCAAAACATCAAACTTGTGAAATCAGCTATTAATCAAGATCGTCGATTGACTATAAGAGAGTTAAAAGATGAGCTCGGAATACCAAAAATTATTGTTTCTGAAATTTGAACGGTTTTGACGCGATAACAAAAGGATTTTCGTGTTCAGATTGCTCAGGATTGTCTTGAAACGTGTGACACCCATCCAAGGTTGCTTGAAAAAGTCATAGGTGGTGATGAATCATGGGTTTATGGTTACGACCCTGAAACTAAAGCTCAATCGAGCCATTGGAATCCGCGAGCCAAAAAAGCACGCCAAAGTCGAAGCAACGGTTAGAATGTTGACAGCTTTTTTTCGATTATCAAGGTGGTGTTTACCATGAACTCGCTCCTACAGCACAGTCAGTAAACAAAGAGTAAAGCCTGAATTACATTGGCTTGCAGTGCAGTGCAGTGTAATTGCATGTGGCAAAACACATTAACTGCAGTGCAGTGCAGTGCAGCGGACTGCACTGCATCGTTTAGGCTAATTTCTAAAACGCTGCAGACTGCATCAGCTGACATTCGTTTGAGAGTAGTTGACCGGGCAAAAACGATTTAAATTGAGGCGGAAATTCCGTTCCAGGCATTAAATTGTAAATGGACGAAAAACAGATGCAGAAAATCTAGATATCAAACCTCCACAAATTAATTTGACTCTCATTGTCAGAGCACTGCACTGCTTTCAATGTGCTTTGCAATGCGTGCACTGCTTCGGCGCCGCGCTGGACTGCACTGCACTGCGCTGCACTGCATTTCAATGTAATTCAGGCTTAACCATAAAAGTTATTAATTTGTGATGTGCTTTGGCGGCTAAGAGAAGCAGTGAGAAGGAAACGGCCACAGCTGTTCGAGAGTGGTGACTGGCTGATCCACCACGACAATGCACCAGCCCATGCTTCCTGGCTTGTGCCAGGTTTGTTGGCAAAATATCAAAGCCCAGCCCTTCTTTTAGCTCTTCTCAAAGTTAAAATCGCACTTGAAGGGAAAGAGATTTCAATCTATAGAACAGATTAAAGTAAATTCGACGAAGAAATGGAAGTTGATCCCGTTTGCTTCATGTTTTGAGAAGAAGAAACATGGTTGGAATAAGTGTGTGCGCACTCCAGGAGAGTACTTTGAAGGAGATTAGGTTTGTTAATTGCTTAGGTATTTGCAATTTTTTAAATAAATGCTGGTCGGATACTTTTCGAACAGACCTCGTATACGGAAGATATTATGCTAGCATCTAGTAGCTTTGAAGAACTATGTGAATTGTTAATAAAAATATCGCGGTATTGAATTGAACCTGACAAAAATATCCCACAATGAATTTGACTTTCTGGAGTATAGCGTAACTTCAGATGGAATTGCACACCCTCAGTCTCACATTAAAACTATCATTGAATCGCAGATGCCAACCAATACATAAAAAGTTCAGTCCTCGTTAGGACTGTGCTCCTGTTTTTGTTCGAGGATTGCCAAAGTCCTGGAGAGCTTTGCTGCAAAAGGGTATAAAGTTCCATTCCACTGATGGCGGTGGCCAATTTTTTATGAAGCAAAAAAATAACTGCTGATCGGATTGGCAACATTAGCAATTTATAGTACCGCATATGAAACTGAGTTGCATACATACTGACTGGTTATGTTAATGGAAAAGCAATCTGACCAATCATTTTACCCTATCGCCTATTATTAAAGAACTGCTACTGTAACCGAGTCTTGAAATCATATTTTTGAAGCTGTAATTTATGCATCACGCTGGTTTCGGATTTATTTGGGAGAGGTACCGCTCTGGAAGAAGTATTAAGGAAAGTGACAATACTAAACATCGCAGCGTAAAAGCTGCCAAGGATTGTTGGTGGTAATGATAGGTATAAAGCCTAAATTTGATACTGATAAAGTGAAACTGGAGCTTGAAGCCTTTGGTTTTGAGTTATTTATCATAAATATACTGAACAAATTTAAACTTTTGTTTAAACTTTTGTGCAAAGTAGGACTAGAGACTTACAAGTTTCAAAGGGGTGAACTCTATGAAATTTATAGCCTACTTAATCTTATGCACCGCAGAGTTATCGTCAAATAGCCGGTCAAACGTGAAAGCTCCTGGAAATGTGAGAATTTCCAGGAATATGACCACACTAAAACCTGTTGTTCACTCTTTACATAGTTTTGTGATAAGAGTAAACAAGATCCTGCAATTAAAAAATGTAGCAGCTGCGGTAACAGCCATAGTGCTAACTACAGAAGTGCTCAATTTTTCAATCTATAGAGAAAAGATGACCCCACGTTAAAACCGACTCAATAGGCTCTGAATGTTGCAATCAATAGGGTATTTTCCATATCAGCAACTCTCGTTACTTCCGGCATTAAATATTCCGACACGACCAAGCTTAGCACTCACGGTCTGTTGTAACCACTGCTCAAAACAACTCAAAACAGGAACTTTCTTATATTTTTTTTGTTACCTTCTTCAACAAAGCTTCTAGAAAGTTGAGGCTGGCATATGCAATAGACAACGAGTTAAAGTTTCATTCATCCTCGGACAACCACACTCCCACTTAAAATACCGATTATTCGCTGTGGAAAGCGTTCAAAGTAATTGACAGGGAAGCTCCACTACGAACTTATAACGGACACTTGGCCAGAAGTGACGCAGAGAAAATCACCGCCTTCACAATTAATCTAGAACAGGCTTTCACAACTTTCACCATGACAACATGCGACTTTCCATCTGATTTCAATGCTTTGACTCACAACCAAATAAAACTTTCGTTAATCAGGTGCGAAGTATATTACCCAGGAAACCCTCCGTGAAAAATCTACGGGAATGGAACTTAGCACCAATGCCTGCCATCGATCCTTTTCTTTTGATATTCTTATCCTCCAACGCTATCTTTTAAATCGGATATTTTCCTGAAGCATGGAAAACAGCCTTGATCATAATGATCCCCAAGCTTGGTAAAGGCTCTTTCTAAGTGAAGTTATAGTACAGGGTGCGTCACCAAAATCCGGACAATTTTCAAATTGAATTTGCCGCTACATTGTGTTTGTGCCAAAAGTCGCCATTGGCGTACGACTAGTAAGCCGACATAAGTAAAAGGTGTTTACCTCAAAATTGTCAGCCTGTCAAAAATGAGTCAGGAGTATAACCGAAGAGCCGCGATAATCGAAAGTCTTCGCGCTGGACGGTCAGCACGGGAGATTATTCAATTTTTCCGATATACGAAATCAACTGTATATGAGGTTGTTACTAAGTACAAAGCTTAAGAACAGTTAATTGAAGGTTCAAGTACACCGGCAAGAAAGCGGCACTCAAAGGAACACACCGTGAGAGCCCCTGAAGTCACCAAAAGGACTGAAGAGCTGATTCTGGAAGACCCGGGGTTATTGTTACAAAAACTGGCGTCTATTGTGAATGTGCGCTAGCTTACCATGCGGAGAGTCGTTGAGAAGGACCTTCGATATTATTCTTACACGATCAAGGTTAGACAAATGCTCTTTGAAGCTGCAAGAACAAAGCGAGTGGCTTGCGGCAATTTGATAATTTCTTCTAAGGTGCAATTTGATCATTTCTAAGGAATTTTGGCCTCCGAATAGTCCAATCCCTTGGACTATCATGTATAGAGCGTGATTGAAAGGGTTACTAACAAGTCTCGACATCCAAATGTGACATCATTAATGACCGCCATTGAGGCAGCGTTCGCCAGTATTGACAGCGCAGAATTGCAGAGGGCGTGCGAGTGCTTCAGACCGCGAATGGAGGCCGTGATTGAAGCTGATGGAGGCTCCATGGAATAATTATAATGTCAATAGATGCACAAAATGCCATGTAAGACGTTTTTGTACTTAAACTTCATTTTTCAATAAATAGCACGATTTTAAGGATGTTCATTGATTTGTCCGGATTTTGATGACGCACCCTGTAGAAGTAGTCAAATTACATTCAGCAATTGAAGGTGCAACTAAAATTCCAGAACATCAATTCGGGTTTAAAAGACATCAATAGATCCATCGGCCCGCATCAGACATCGAAATAGCACTCAATCCTTCGGTAAAATCTCATCTTCGCCTAATCAATACTTCCGAAAAGCTTTAATGAAATACTCTCCTGCTACTTAACCGACCGTACGTTCCAGATTAGATACAAAATATATTCTATCGTTAAATATCGTGCGCATGCTGGTGCACCTCAAAGAAGTGCATTGGGCCCTGTACTCTACAAAACCTTCACATCTGTTCTCTCAATAAGCGAAAAGAACAACTACAGTTACCTTTGCATATAACGTCGCCGTTCTTTGTACTGAAACCGAAGCCCCGTAAGCTCATATCTCGCTTCCTGAAGAATGGCTAGCAAAATCAAGAAACAGAATGAACAAAATTAAATGCATCCATGCGACTTTCACATTGCTGAAACTAACTTGTCTTCAAGTCTGCAAAGTAAGTTTTATTTGCTGTGAGACTTAAACTATTATAAATTTGTTGAGTAGCGTGAATGCTCCTTAGCTCAGCCTGCTCCAAAATTCGGAAGTAAAAACGATTAGGTGCGTTCCCCTACTTACTTATAATATCCTTAAATTAAGGTAGATATTTTTTCATTTAAAGAATAACGAGTGCACATCACATGAGAAAGTGATAGAGTTTTGTAAACCGTATACTTTATATTTATTTATTTATTAATTAAAACCAATAAACCATTTGCGTTAATGTAAATGTGAAAAAGCTTTACTCATTGAATTACCATGCTTTCCAATAAGAGTATTACTTCGAAACGTAAATTTTTCTGATTTATATTCATTCACCTATGTTTAATGAGACGTAGCAAAGTTAAAATTAAAAATTAAAAAAAAAAGAACAATTCAAACCTTTACATTCCAAATAATATGGGGCTGACAAACTATTACCGGAAATGCAACTTGCTTGTTTGGATTAATCTTTCGTACATGATTTAATTCATTTTTAATTTGAAACATGCATTTCGAACGTAAATCCAGGCTGCAGTTTATTTATGGAAAGAAATTAATAATCCTGTTGGTAGTTTATATTGGCATTTGCCTTTATTTGATACTAGAAGAAGAGAAGAAGAAGAAGAAGAAGAGAAGTGGTAGATGAATTCAGTTGTTTTTTATTTTTTAGAAATGAATTGTTGTTGGATATATCTTAACATCGCAATGTTTTATTCTTTAATGTATTTAATGATGAAATGCATAATGCAAAATGGAGGATAGACAAGAAGTATAGATGGAGAAGAGATAAAGCTTGATTTTGTACTATTGTGATAAAGTTTGAAGGCAGTGATTTCGATTATATTTATATCAAACAGTATAAATGGGAATAGCGAAGGAGTATTTAGTGATAGTCTCATTCATTCAATTCATTAAACTATCGGTTATATAAATTTAGATACATATTTTTTTCGAATTTTATATTCAGATTGCTAATGTATAATTTGGTTAGTAATTTTTATAATTTTTATTAATACCTAATAACGGTATGGCTTCACTCGTCTTTGTTATGACATGACCCACCAATAATGAAAAAACAGTTTGAGACAGAAGTATTGTAATACCTGTAAGATAGAAAATCCCAAACTTCTAGTTTTACTTTTGCAGGTTGACATAAGTTTGGTTTTGTGGTTTTTTTTAATGATAATCATCCGAAAGGTATCGTAATCAATTAATTATTATCGGCTAAGACTAATTAAATTGAGATTTGAGTTCAGAGAATGCTTAGTTTTTGGATTGGATTTTATTAGGCTATGGTTTAGAGTGATTTCAAAGCTTAAAGGCAAATAGGAAAATCCTTTGATATTATATGCTTATAGATAAAAAAGACAACTAACGAAAACGATTTACGAAAGAATTGTACGAAGTTTGTAAACACAGAATTGAAACTGGGACGTCACACGGTGAAGGAGAATGTAAGACGCTTAAAGTGTAAATATCATATGTTTATGCCTTTGCTGAGTGGTTAAAGAGGCCATGTGACATTCCTTGTAGCTAGCAAGCTTTGTTTATAAGTTAAAAAAAAAAAAACCAAAAAACTATACAGCTTAATCAACAGATACTGAAACATAAGAGTATAAAGCTCGTTTTAATCCTAATAAAATTATTTGATTCATAATTTTCAATTTAATTCGGGTCTTTGATATATAACCATGAATGAAGTTTCAGACTTTCGATGAACACGTATGACCGTAGGATGTGAGATCTGCAACACTAATAGCTTTAACGTTTACCCTTCAGCGGAAGAATCAACCGCTGAACAAAACACATATACTTTTTAAGAGTTCGAATAGGACCAAAAAAAAATGGAGCTTTGATTTGCTACTTGTTGAATGAGCGAACATGTTGGGGAGTCAATATTAATTTGAACTAGCATCTTTGGAATGCATTGTTTCGAACCTTAATTTGAACCATTGGCCAAAATTGAAATGCATACGAAACGGGGCAAAATTTTATTAATCAGTAGTAGCTGCCGTAATGATTGGCGATTAAAGAAAATATGGCGGTGAGGCGCACATAAATGATGTCTATCAGCATCTGAAAGAACCAAAATGAACCAAAAATGATTTGCACCGTTCCATACGTTGTTCCCAAAAAAAGTGAGTACATTTAAATACCTATCCTGTGTCTGATGTGAGAAAAAAATAAGTTTTTCCACCAAGTTCTGGAGAAAATTTTGAATTGAAGACACTAAAAATAAAGAGATTAACCTTACTACGTTTGGAACATGAAAATGGAGTAACAAAATCTACACTCCATAGCTAGATCCATAAGGAAAAGAAAAAGTAAGGAACACTGGAGCGATGGGTCTAATACTTTCATAATCAATGATTCAAGACATTTTCCGTGCCATCCAGTCGTTTGAAAACAGCAAGTTTGTAGAGACCAATAGAATAACTGCCATTAGATTCATGAACCAATTGAAACATCTGATGTAAATTGAGCCGAATCAGTTAGAGTTATAAAAACTATTAAATATGACAAATTATTATTGTATTACTTTGTGCAGTATTGGAAAAAGGCTGGGAATGTAAATACTCTGGATACTGGCCAGATTGAAAGAGATCTGGGCTAAGTTCACCCATATGGAACGACTGCCAGTCACCAGCACGTTGTGGTGAAGAAGAATATCGCAGCCAACGCTAAGGATCGTGCAGATTATTTGGCACCACAGTAGTATTGCTGACTCTCAACGAAGGTAAGATTAAAGTGGCACTATAGTAGCCAAAATAAGAATGACTACGCATGGTGAGGAAGTGTATTTACGCTTATCTTCCATCTAACTTTAGCACGGATGATTTAACTGTCGTGGCGTGTAAGGAGGACAAAGAGGCGTATGTATTCTTGACATCCACCAGCATGGCACGTAGCATGACCGCTCCGCCGGAGGTGGTCGCTAAGCCTCTGCTCATAGGAGCAGACGCAAACGCGTATTATATGCTCTAGTGCAGCATGGACGTCCCATTGTGGAACAAAGAGTTAGAAAAAGTCAGAAGAGCCGAAAGAACGGAGTTCAAACGAGCTAAAACTACATCAAACTATGAAGTATATAAAAAGAAACTCTCAGAATACAACAAAGAGCTAAGGAAAACCAACAGAAAGGTTTGGAGCGCCTTCTGCGAAAGTTTCAATAGCATCTCAGAGGCTGTCAGGATGCAGAAAGCTCAGTCCAAAGGCTACCAAGGGCATATAGGTCTACTTCGAACTCCGGATGTAGGGATGACGACCACCTTTGGCAACACACTGGAAGTGCTGCTTAGAACACAGTTTCTAAGGTGCAAAATTAGGAGCAGCGATGAAGCTGAGGAAGAAGAGGAAGGTCCGGATTAGACATCTCACTCATCTCTGATTAAGCAAATCATTACGTATGAAAAGGTTGAATGGGCAATAAACTCCTTCAAACCCTTTAAATTACCAGGAGTAGACCGAATCTACCCAGCTCTACTACAAAGAGCTACGGGGAAACTAAAATCATTCTGGTACACATATTAAGAGTGAGCGTGGAACTCAGCTATATTCCAAAATCGTGGAATGGTGCGGGTGGTGATAATATTTAAGGGAGGAAACAAACCAACTGGCCTCGACCAATTAGCCTCACATCTTTCATATTAAAGACCATGGAGAAACTGATTGATATACATAAGAATTGATCTCTTGGTAAAGATGCCACTTCACAGATTTCAATTTGCGTACCAAAAGGGCAAATC
This sequence comes from Nemotelus nigrinus, assembly GCA_947369275.1. Classification (NCBI taxonomy): domain Eukaryota; kingdom Metazoa; phylum Arthropoda; class Insecta; order Diptera; family Stratiomyidae; genus Nemotelus; species Nemotelus nigrinus. Next base: position 80,467,939 of record OX376375.1, read on the forward strand.
AGCTATATCAGCTGCATATAAGCTGGTGCAAATAATAGAAAAGGCATTATGTGGCAATGAAATCGCACTATGCGCCTTCAAGGACATAGAAAGAGCATTCGAAAATGCAAGATATGATTCGCTGTACCACGCTCTGCAGAAGGGTGATGCCCCCAAGAAGTGGTAAAGTGGCGAATAAAACACAAGGTGTCGAGGTGTGTTTGCGGAGCTGGAGGAGGTGATACTAATGGCAGACACTAGGAGGACTAGGAGGGACGGTCCCTACTAGTTGATGACCTTCTTGTGACCCTCAACGGCTCTGGGCTACGTGGGCGACATCAGGATAGTAATAAGAGGCTCACACATGGATACCTTGAGATCCAGAATGGCAAAAATCTTAAATGAAACAACCCAATGGTGCGACTAGTCCTCAGAAAACTAGCATAGTGCCATTTAACAGAAAAAGAAAATTCGAAATAGGCACAGTCGTATGTCAGGTAAAATATCTAGGAATCCACCTCGATAAGAAACTCACCTGGGAAAATCATCTAAACAAAACGACACTGAAGGCCATTTAGGCACTTTGAGCGACAAAACAAATGCTTGGACGCAATTGGGGACTATCTCCAAGGCTGTCACTATGAGCATACAAACAAATGATGAGACCCATCATCCTATGTGGAAATGCAGTTTGTTGGAAGAAAATCACACAAAAAAAAACTGCTGTTAATAGACTCAATAAGCTTCAAAGATGGCCTACCTGCTGATTACAGGAGCAATGAGCTCCACCCCAACGGCAGGAATGTGGGCTCTTATAAAACTAAAACCAGCACAACTCAAAATTCATGAGGAAGCAGCGAAACAGGCTGCTAGCCTACAGGTATAATTCAGGAAATCTTAAAGGCCACCGCAAAATCCTGGAGGACATCAGGCCCATAATGGAAGTTTTGAACTTCAGCGATTAAATAAAGTCCAAAGCAGCCTTCGGGAAGAGGTTCCAGGGCACAATTCAAGCGAGGAACAAATAGGATGATGGCCCGCTTTCGGATGGTTCAAACATGGATTGTGAAGTAGGAGTAGGGATCGCAGGTCCCAAGAGCAAAACGCATTTCCGTATCCCAAGAAGGCCACCATCTATCAAACGGAACAATCTGACACTTTAGACCCTATCGTATAGTCAAACGGGTCTCAAGGCTATTAATTGCGATCAAATAAATTCAGCTATACTCTTAGAGGTTAGAGAGGCCCTAAATGAAATAGGGGCCCATAGCAGCCTCGAGTTGATATGGATTCCCGGCCATGAGTGGACCAAGAAAACAAGGAAGCTGATACCAACGTCAAAGAAGGAACAAGAATGCCCTTTACAGGTCTTTCTCCGTATTGTGGCTTTGCAAAGGCAGATACGGACAAGAAAATTAAAACATGGGGCAAGATTAAGATCGAAAGCTACTGGCTTAGTCTTATGGTTTATAACACTCAAAAAAATATCTTAACTTCGACAACAAAAGAGCAAAAGAAGTTTTGGTTCTCTGCAAAAGTGGCATAAGAGCCCTATGTGCAGCAATGATAGGACACCTTCACCGCAAAAAGTATCTGCACAGAATAGTTAAGGAGCAGGACAACTGCTGCAGATACTGTGGGGAAACGACAAAATGCGTAGAATATCTACTCACACTCTGTCCAGCACTAGCGAGACGAAGATAAGAGCTCATTGACTTTGCTTTTCCCTCCATCCCTCCACATAATAAATTTGCCGTCAAGGAACTTATCCAGGTTCGTAAGAAGCCTGGACATCTGATAGGATATAACGCGTAGGACGCACAATGCATTCAGTAGGTCGCAGCGCTAGGGGCCTTCTGGGCCCACTCCAGGCTGTCAATCAATCAATCAATCAGCATGAACATTAATGAAATATTACTGATTGATGATTATTAATCGCAATTTTGTCGTAACAAATCGGAGGAATATCCCTAACTATACGAGATCTCCCAGCATAAAAAAAGCTGCACAATGGGTCCAATAAACTATTGATAGAGAACTGGAGAGTTCTTGGAAGACATTCATTGTTGTTGTTGGGTTAGATTCTGCCTCTGGATTGACTCTGTAGCACACTTGGGGGGAACAGTAAATACCTTCACGGACAAACTCATTAAATTCTTTGAACGCATCTATCCCAAAGTCTATACTAAACGCAACCCTAAGCCATACGAAAACCGGAATGCTTCTCTGAATGCTCACAGAAACAATTTATGACCATGCTAAAAAAAAACTTTGAAAGGCGGATCCTTAGTTCAATAATTGGAGGAAAGCGACATCTCTAGTAACGGTAAATTAAATGCAAAAATGAGCTGCACGTTTCTTTTTTAAAGAAATACCGGAGTGTCGGAAGCCTAGGAAACTCAAATATTAGCGGTATTAATTTTTTTAGCGAAAACTGCATTTCATTGCTGAAACTAAATTATTCAAAGACGCAATAAGATGACTGTGATAGCCTGAGGTATTATCTATAGGAATCAGAGGGAAGTTAATCAACTCTCGCGTGATTCATTCATGAATTCGTCGCAGAGCAGCACTGTGTAATTCACGCATGAATCATTGCTACTGTTCAGATTATAAACATTATGTAGTAGCTCACACGTATTCATAGACACGAAGTACATAGACAAATTTTCACTAAAATGGTTTTGAAACCTTCTAGCCTGTATCACAGATCACCAATGAATGGATTATTGAGCGCTTGCATACCATTTATTTACAAGGGAAGGTTTTAAATGTCTTGTGCCATTGAAAGTCTCGAAAGGAGACAGTTTCATTTAAACGCCGCACAGTGGGCTGAATCCCGATTCTAGCTGGACAAAAGTCAAAAAATCAATGTCAAAATGTAAGGTTTTCAGGTATAGGATATTTTTCTTAAGGCTTCAGTAAACCTAATTCCACCAAAAGTTTGTAATTATACCGAACATTAGTGTGTAAGAACTTATTGTGAAAACGGTCGAATGCAAGTAGAGCGTGAGACGCTCTCGTGGTACATTAATGTGACCTTCCTTTGTATTATCTGCTCGGTGACATGAATGTTTATTTTCATTTGGGTGTTAATCTAACTTGTTTAAATACTTTTCAAGAAAAAGTTTCAAGCACTGAAAACGCCCAATTGAAAAAGGTAAGTTTATACCATTAGAATATAAGAGACTGCCATTTTGCTTCGCGGAAACTGAAAAATTCTTCACATTTTAACGCGCAACTTTTTTTCATTAAATTTCATTGCCTTCATACTTTGAGAGTTTCTTTATTATGGTATAATCAATAACATAACCAAAAATTGAGAGCCATAAATTACCATAAATTGAGATTTAACAAAAATTGTGGGGTCAGAACTATAAAAATTAAATCTTCAGTTTCAATCCTAAACGGACTCCCCCTTCTATTTATACTTATTTATACTCTGTACCTCAAAGCCCTTAAAATAAACATTTAATGCTAATCACTTTTTAATGCTTAACACTTTTTAATTATGTTTTTTTAAAATTATCATTGTTTTTTTAAAATTATTACCTGTCTTAATGTTATTACAGCAAGAAATGTAGTTAGGGCGAAAAACATCATTAAAATCATTAAAGACCATTAAAAAGTAATTAGCATTAAATGTTTCTTTTAAGGTATTTTAGGGATAGAGTATAAATAGATGGTGAGGGTCAGTTTAGGATTTAAATCAATAGACACTGAAGTTTCGAACACAGTGTTGAAATAGGCAAATTCTCGCGGATATTTTCCAAACCACAGTTAGCTATGGATTCTGCGCCTTTTATAACTAACCGAATTTTTTATGCAGCCTTGAGGGACAAAGCACCCAAATTCTGGACCAAAACTTTTGCTGAGAATCAACAGTTTTTGCTAAATTATTTGAAATCTCTACTGGGCACATCTTGGAGAGAGGATGAAAAATTTCAAAGTGTCATTAAGAATCGAATTCGTGGTTTCTGTTCGAACTTAAATCAGAAAGTAAAACCTTGTAAGAACCGTTTAGAGTATTTCGAGCAAAAACATAAAATCTGGTTAGATCGTGATTTCAATATTGTTGTACCTGTTGCTGTCGGAACTCCTCAATCTATCGGCAGACCATCAACGAGGTTCGTACTTTTTCCCTGTTTTCTACTTGTTTTTTATATCAGTTTTTTTAGTTTCGTAGATTCGAGTGACCGCACCAAAAGGCGTAAGACAGAAGATCTGTGGTCTACAGTTTCTCCTGAAGAACTTTATTTCTCAGCAAAGGTAGCACTTCAGAAAGAAGGGAAACGTGCAGCTGCAAAGTTAGTGGCTGAAGCTACTGCTGGCTCACCTGAGCAATCTGTTAGGATTCAGCAAATTGTAAGGCGGTCATTAGAAGCAAAGGATAAGGTAGTGCCATTCACAGCAAATGAAGCTTTAGCTCACATGGTAAAGTGCCGCCTCTCCAAAGGATCTTACAAGGAAACCAGAATAGCGATGAAGAAAAAAAATGCAGATGTTTTCCCTTCATATGAAAAAGTTAGATCTGCCAAACAACGATGCTATCCAAGTCCTAGTAATATCAAAATAACGAATTTAGGTATGTTAATTACAGTCTTTTTTATTCTTTTCTATGGATTCACAACTTTTTGTTTCAGGCGTTTCAATAAAGTTGACGTAAAGTTGACATGCCAGAGGTTACTTGAAACTCTAGTGTTCTCTGAAAATGAGTCATATCCCGAAAAATTTGAATTTTTGTTCAAATGGGGCTGTGACGGTACTTCTGCTGTAAACGAGTACATGCAGCTATTTCATCCAGAAGCATCATCTGAGGAAACAGACGAAGACAATCCAGAATATTCAAGTGATAGCATTTTTATGTTTTCTACTGTTCCGCTTCAGCTGACGGGGATCTTAAAGGAATCGGGGGAGAAAATCATGCTGTGGGAAAACCCACATCCTTCATCGACTCGATATTGTCGACCAATAAAGTTGTTGTTCATTAAAGAAACGAAAATTGCCTCTAAAAGAGAAGTAGATGCTGTCCAAGAAGAAATAGAAGCTCTGGAGCCTTTCGAGTTCATAATTAATGGTAATTAAATTGCTTAATTTAATATTTCTCTAAATATATATTTTGTTATTTATAGGTAAAAATGTCAACATTTATTTCAAAATGTTATTGACAATGCTCGATACTAAAATTATCAATGCTCTTACCGAAACCTCGAGTCAATCATGCTATTTGTGTGGTTGCAAGCCTTCTGAAATGAATTCGTTGGAAAATATTAAAAATCGACCGATTAAGACGGAAAATTTACAATATGGTCTTAGTACTCTACATGCATGGATAAAATTCTTAGAATGCATCCTGCATATAGCTTACAAATTGGAATTCAGGAAGCCAACCATGCGAGGGGCTACTGCTCATGAGAAGGATGAGGTTGACACCAGGAAAAAAAATATCCAGAACGCTTTATGGGATTCGATAGGAATAAAAGTGGACAAAGTGGTCCAAGGAAGTGGGACGTCCAACACCGGGAACTTGTCTCGCCGATTTTTTGAGCATGCAGATGAAGCCGCTGCAGCTACAGGCGTTGATAAACGATTAATATGTAGATTTGGAACTATTCTTCAGGTATTTATAAAACAACTTCCTCAAATTGCTCTCTATGGCAGTCCTTTTTTCTTATTCGTTCTTTCTTATTGTTGCAGGTGATTTCAAGCGGAAATACGATCAGGGAAGAAAAGTTCAATACGTTTGCTTTCGATACTGCCAAGCTGTTTGTGGAGCTATATGGCTGGTACAGGATGCCTCCCAGCGTGCACAAAATCCTTTTACATGGCTCTTTAGCCATCAAACATGCTCTTGTTCCAATAGGGCAGCTTTCAGAGGAGGTACAGGAGGTAAGGAACAAAGACATGAGGCGATTCAGAGCACAGCATACCAGAAAGTCTTCACACATAAAAACCTGCGAAGACTTAGTTCACATGCTGTTGATTTCATCGGATCCTGTTATTACAAGCCTTAGAAGTTTCCAGAAGGTCCCATTTAAAGAGCTGAGTCCTGATGCAAGGGAGCTGATCGCGGATTCAGTGGAAGAGGAGACGAATGATAGCGAAGCAGAGAAGGATTCTCCGAGCGAATCGGAAAATGATTTTGAATTTTTGTAATATATATGTAATAAAAATACTTGATTTTACTAGAAAATAAAAAATTCTCTTTTAATAACTGAAACACCTTATATTTATCTCGTATATTTTTTTTAATTATTTTTTTAAGTTATTCCAACCTTTGAGCCCTTGTTAAGCCCATAAAATAATTTTGTCCAGCTAGAATCGGGATTCAGCCCACTGTGCGCCGCCAACAATCAAAAATTTGTCGGTGCTTTTGAGTAATAATATAAGAATTGGTATCAGAAGTCTGATTATTTTGCGTTCGTTAACGACTTTTAATGGTTTTTGGACTGTAAAGTGATGAAAATCGTGTTCGTCAAATAAGATGTGACAAGTTTCGAATACTGTGATAAGATTCAATCGCAAATAATACCTCAGTTAGTGGTCGATTTGACATTAGCAATATAAACGTAGAGTGTTGGAAACGTGATTTGCTGACAACTGGGAAGCGTTTGCTGATGGAAGGCATTAATATCGAAACGTCTAAATTTCCAAATACGGAAACGGGGCTGAGAGCTTGGTCAGGAAGAACAAGGTAGTGTGATCTAAATCTACTGCTGAAAATGGCTCCTATGATATTGGGGCAGGAAATTGATAAATAAGGTCTGAAATCAAAGAACAGGCGATGGACAGACAAGTCAGCATATTGGCGAGCGGGCTAGAAAAAGGGGAAAGGGAAAATCATTCTTTTAGAGAAGCAAATGTAAAAGATAGTACTTGCTGTGAAAGTATCGTAGATGATATTTAAGCTGATTCAACTGGCGGCAGTAATGCACTCAATGTGCCAATTTTCGGTGGACGTCCTACCTAAACTATTTATATGAATTTGTTGCATAATAAAATCGCTGGAACGATTGGGAGTGAACGACCGCACATATAGTATCACCAAAAAGGGCTGCAGTGGAAGTTATGTACTCATTTGCATTGGCTAACAAACCTAGCTATTCTGATCTCAACAATTCTCTCGATATGTTATATGGTGAAGGTCATCTAATGAAGATATATCGTTCACTGTTGATAGCGCGTTCTTATCGTACGTCAAAACTTAATTACCAGAATTAAGTGGCGAAGGGGGTGCACGATGAAAAACTACAGCAAGCAATTGGTCTGGCTGGTAAATAGACGGTGGAAAACTGATTGGCTCACGCTTGGACCTACGAAGTCGTGAGAAGGGTATCTCGTGTCAACTTTAGTTTCTACGGTGAACGAAGAGTGAATCAGCTAAGAACGAACGGCAGACGGGACCTAACTATTGCACCAAGAATGACAAACGTTCACAGAAAGCCGCAAGCAAAGAGGTGAGTTTTGACGGCCGAAAAATGTCTCTTCTTAGAGAGCAGCAGGAAAACCAGCAGGAACGATGTTTGAGAATTAGATGTTGGCGCGCAAAGGTGACGATTCTAAAACAATCATCACCGGCTTTAGGCTTTTATTTGATCGAAAATGATTTGAACCTGAAGGGAAAAATTAACAACATTGTAATATCACCATCGACAAAGGAACAGCTAGGTTAGCACAAAACAAAAGGATAGTATGACGACAATACGTTTAACATCAGTCAGGCGGTGGCGTATACCGATGACATTGTGGTACTTGTGAGAGGTGCGTTCCCACAAACTTTGTCGGACCTTATGCAATCGGCGCTGGACCATGTCCAAACCTGGGCCACAAAAATTCGGTCTTAGGGCAAACCCGACAAAAACCGAACTTGTACTCTTCAAATGGAGACACAGGGTACCGGCTATTGCCACGCCTAACCTCAACGGAATAACATTAGAACTTGCTGATAGTGTTAAATATTTGGGCCTTATGCTAGACAGAAAACTGAACTGGGGGGCTAACGTGAAGCACAGAATTGGTAAGGCTCGCGCAGCACTTTTCGCGTGCTGGTCCGCCTACTCCAATACCTGGGGTCTTAAACCTAGGGCGGCCTATTACATATTCACATGTGTAGTCAGACCGATTTTGGTGTATGGAGCGATCGTGCGGTGGAAGGCAGCGAAGAGTAAAACTAATATCAAGGAGCTAACAAGACTGCAAAGATTAATTTGCATATGTAATACGGGCGCTTTAAGAACCGCCCCAACGGCTGGGTTGGAAATGATTTTGGGACTCATACCCCTAGATCGATTCATCTTTAGAAGCGCAAGCTTAGCGGCGATACGCGCTAAAAGTTCCGGCATGTGGAACGATTCAGATCAGTGGGGCCACAGCGGTATTCTTACAGAATGCCGCAAAAGATTTGGGCTCGTTGCAGAAGACACGGACCACATGAGCAAAATAATACATCTTGACAGGAATTTCCAGGTCAAGATACCCACAAGAACGGACTGGAAGAAAAAGGAAGGAAAACGATGGGGGCGCCTGGATTTACACGGACGGATCAAAGACGGACACAGGAGTTGGCTTGGGCGTGTTTTCTACGGATTTGAGCCTTAACCTGTGGTGTAGACTGTTAGACCATGCTACCGTCTTTCAGTCTGAATTACATGCTATACGCATGGCAGTTGAGTCCATTAGCGGAATATCAACCAGATCAATGACGATTTGCGTCGACAGTAGGGTAGCCATTCTCGCTCTTGCATCTTACAGATGTTCCTCAAAAACTGTTAGCGCTTGCAGAGTGGCTCTCAATGAAAAGGCAAGGCATATTCCTATCCGGATTATGTGGGTGCCAGGGCATAGTGGGGTCATAGGCAACGAAAAAGCTGATGAATTGGCAAGGAGAGGTTCAGGAGCTAGCAATAGCCCTTGTATCACTGTACCTCGGTCAATCGCTGACGCCACAAACAAACTTGATGCCGCCATATGGGCCAAACTAAAGTCCGAATGGGAAAACAGGCTGGACTGCAGGGTGGCCAGGACATTATGGCCATCACCTGATCTAAGCAGAAGCAGGAAACTGCTCAAGCTCAGCAGAAACTGCTTGAGAGCCACGGTCGGCTTCCTCACAGGTCACTGCCTCACCGCATCTCATGCGAACAGAATGGGACTGACATCCAGCAATTTATGCAATAGGTGCGAGATGGAAGAGAACACCATCGAGCATACTCTCTGCGATTGTCCGGCCCTAAATAATAAAAGCCTCAAAATTTTTGGTGCATACAATTTTCAAGGGTTAGCAGAGGTGGCCAGTACAGTCAACTGATCCAGTTTGGCGAAGCGGTCACTTGGCAGCTCTAAAAAGCCGGCGGAGGGTGGCAAATGGGCTCAAACTGGTGGCCTAATGCAAGCCGCGTTTCCCGGCAGCCCTCTTTACTAACCTAACCTAACCTAGTTACCCTGAGACCGTAGGACAGGCCATTGTGTTGGAAATCTGAATATTAGTTTCCCAGCGATGAAGTAAAAATTTTTTCAATCTACGTATTTGTGTGACACGCTATATATGTATGTAGGTAATTGAACTCATAAATGATTTGGTAATGATAACGTTCATCGAATTGATTCCAGAGCCTGTCATTTGCAAATATGAGCAATGTTTCTCGATTTCTGAGACTTCATAATGGTTATATACGTCAACTACATTCTTTAACAACCAATTGAAATCAATACGCTTAGTATCTTGTGTAGTTTTGTTTCAAAGATTCGAACTTTTCCCATTTTCAAATGAATAATTTTGTTGTCTATGAAAGTTCTATCGTTACGGTATTTGATCTTCATTCGTGTTATAAAAAAGCGCGCCACTGCTCAAACGTAATCGCACGATTTCATGAAAATTTTCATACATCTTCTCTTCTCTCCTAAAAGAAATAAGTTTGTGCTGCTATGTCAACAATGTTAACAGAATAAAATTAAAATTCAATAATTGTTTTACAATTTATACTTAATATTAGAATATACAGAATATATAGAAATTGGTTTATTCTTAGATGCTATATGTATATTTTCAGTACATGATTGTATATTTTCCCAGTGTTTTTTATTCCATTAGTGAAATTTCCTGTGCTTTTAACTATTCCGATTTAATTACATTTTGATGATAATTACTTAGACACACAACAACAATAACAAAACAGGCAGGTTTCAAATACGAAAATCACTAGCGTTCTTAAATATGGACATAAATGTGAAGGTAAATATATGTAAATATATTCATATGAGGAATGTTGCTAATGAAATGCATTTTGGAAATTGATAATTTCCATTTAATAATGTCTAATTGAATTATTAGGGCATAACTGATAAAATGATAAAAGTGTATTTCAACATGGGTGTATATTTGGCAATATTGCGTTGGCTACTATATTAAATATTACATCGTACGGAGCTTTGTCAACCAAAATCAAAAAAAAATTATTCCCATTTGTATGACAAATGCAACATTTAGTTAATTCTGAGGTGAATTACAAACTAAATAAAGACAGTAACATGAAACAAAAACATTGCTGACGAAAATCGCCTCCAGCTTTAGACCCATTTTCAAAATGAAATTATCTTAGTCAGAAAAGTATATACGAGCTATAGCTGTCACGCTGCGAAACTCTTTATTTCTAATAATCTAGGGTCTAAAAGTTCCATTTAGGTAGCATTGTCTGTATGAACGATACACGCAATTTCATTTTGAAATGTCGCAGCCGAATTTACTAGGACATCAAACAATTTTATTTGAGCTTTTGATGTTTTAGAAAAATAATGCTACCATAGTTTCTAGGAGGAATGTCATTGTAGAAATAAAATAAGCTTACTTAGTCAATTTTAATCTACGAATGAAAAATTTTGGTTCCAAAAAAAACTATTGAATCGTACGATTACAGTGATGCTGTTATTCTTAGTTTTTCCGTCTTATTAAAGATAAGAGTTATTCCCGGCATTTATTTGTCGCTTTTAATATCGACGTACATTAATACTTAGTGCAAGTTGAAATTGGCTTGTAATATCATTCCAAAATGGGTCAAAGTTCAGGTGATTTAAGAATTATGTTTCTTAATAGCTGTGAAACGAAATCAACTGAACAAAAACCATAAGTTCGAAGCGGCACTAATAAACAACAAACTAAATATTGCTTTGAAAAAAAGTAAGTGTGTATTGCAAAGAGATAAGTATATGTACACACAAAGTCACGATAACAATCAATTTGTGAAACACTTTCACCATATATAGAAACAGCCACCAATATATATGTATTTGAAATGGAAACACAAATCATAAGCCAAATGTTTCTTTTCAAAACGAAAAGTATGAAAACGATCTGGTCGAAATTTGCATTTTTCGTTCTCGTAAATCCATACTCAAAATTTTTTGACAGTTCGAATGTTAATTGGAAATTGTTTGTTTTATTTTGTCGCTAGAAAAGTGTCCATAGAATTTGAAGAAAAGCAAACGCGAGCAAAACAATAAAATTTGATATTCAAGTTGTTCGACAACAATAAACGAAAAGACATGAAAACTTTTTACTGATAGATATAAAGTTAGCTATGTTGTAGTATGTTAATTTCCGATAGAAAATTGTTTTGTTTGAATGGTTTTCTTTTTTTTTTTTAACTTTTCCATAAAGAATCGTGTATTGTAAACTTATTTGATTTTCTTTAAATGTACATAGGTAAGCAATCTCTCTACCTAACAAGGGGATTGCATCAGATACTTGGGGCAATGTTTCAGCTACGAGGTTGAGAAACACAGTGAGCGATAGAAGAATTGTTACTCCTGTAATAAAAAAATATTTTTGAAAATAAAATAAAATTAGAAAATGGATTCGTTTTTGTTTGGTTGTAGTTTTAATTGTTTTGTAATATTGCTTATTTATAAACTATAAAGTCGATGCATTAGATAGATTTTTAATTTATACGTGATAAAAGTATTGTGTAATGCATTTTTGTGATTGCAAAGAAAGATGCAAATTTTATAATATATATTTGTCGTATTATTTTTATTTATTTATTTTCAGACTTAGGGTATGGTTAGAATATATGTAGATTAGGCCAAAAATAAACATATAGGGGAATGAGTCGAAGTATGATTTTGTGATTTTTTTTTTGGCTGAGAGGTACAAAAGATAGGATTCATGACATGTAAATCTAATTTAGTTTGATATGGATCTGCAAACCCACTTATAATGTAATTTTCTTCGTTGAAGTGATTTTGATTAGTTTGCATGATTCGTATTATATAGTTTCTAGCGTTCCTTTTCAAGCTAAGGACCAAAGTAATGTTTTGCTTGAATATATGAATGCACTCTTTATTGTTATTATATTACAGTTTTTTTTTCATAAATAAAACTTCTCAAATTAATGTAATGAAACGATTGACAAAAATTCACGATGAAGCCTAAAACACAGAAAACTTGAAACAAGAAAAATATGAAATAAATCTGTTATGACTCGATGATGAGATGTTTCCTCATAAAACCAAGTATCAAAAAGAGCGACAAGTTGTTTCTATCACAATAATACGGTTCTTCGTGCTTGACTTCTAACTGAACCTCATTATGAATACGTTGGCTAGGCTTTGTTTTCTTGTCGTATTGATCATATTGAAGTGATCGATGGTTTGCTAAGATCTATGACTTTTGTTTGGAGCTAATGATTAACTGGCAAATTCTTTGATCAAAGACGAAACGTAAAGGATATTCATATTAAACCAAAAAAAAAAATAACTAAAGATATATTTGCGCGACTTTAAAACGAAAACTTATCATCTAATCACACATTGTACAATGAAATCGCCAACAAAACATTCTTTTCAAAAAGATCACTAACACCAGAAAATGTACATCTAGTTTTCATTGAGCATCGTCGAATAATTCTGTATTGTTCTTGCAACATAACCAAATATCTAACTTCTTATGCTGGACACATAACTATAAAAGCTGAACTAAATAAAACTTTGGTTGTTTGAAATTAAAGCAAGAGAAGCAGAATTATATAAAAACGAAAACAAATAAATTAAAAACGCTTAAAATAAGAGCTCAAATAAAATTTCAATACGTTGTAGCCAAAAAACTGGAAAAAATCATATTTTTATTTCAAAATTAAACTCAAACTGTATATTTTCGCTATATTTTGAATCGTTTTCAATACGCTTATTGAATGACTTTTGCTAAAATATATCAAATTATTCAAACTAGCACCTTTTGCGTGCTATAATTTTTATTTGGTTCACTAGTTTTTTTGACGCCATTACTTATTACAAGATTTTTCTTTCTTGATTTTTTCTAATCATAGTCTCTTTTGCATGAGTTTATCTAATACTAATTTTTTTCTCTCTAAAAATGTCCGTATCTTTTGTACCTATAAGAGGAACAGCATCCGACGTTGTCGGCATTGATTCGGCAACAAGATTAAGGAATACTGTTAATGATAGAAGAATAGTAACTCCTGGAAAAAGAAAGCAAAATAAATTTACCCCCAAAAAATTGATTAGTTTTCCTTTAGTTTCAATTATTATTTTTTAAATCAAACTCTTTATTTGGCAGGTTATTGGTTGTACATATGCTAGAAATTATTTGAGTAGATACGTGTTAGAAATATGTGTGATTACAGTGTTTGAATAATTATTTGAATCTAAGGGGTTTCAGGTATATGTGTAAATAACAATATTTTCAAGTCTCAGAAATACAGATTCAGCTTATTTTCGTTGCGTCGAAGATAAGTGACTGTGATTCAGGGGCTGATCACCCGTTGAGCTTCAACGTAATACCTTTATTTGGATTTTATCAAAACATGCAATAGCAAAATTAAATTTATATTAATTTATTAAAAAATCTTTTAGTTAAAAATTAAAAATTAGCAAGCTTGAACAGTTTTTGGAGAATGTTCGATAGTTTTCGACATCATTGGCAAATCGAATAAAATATTGTAGAGAAAGAAATTTATGTAGCTTATCATCTGTATATTTTAGAGGCTTCAGAAAATGCTGATATTTCGCTCATAAATGAAAGCAGGATTCAAGGAATAAGAAGAAAAATATGTATGTAATTTTTGTTTAGCACTGAGTTCTTGTGGTTTATCCTGCGTAACGCCAAATGACTCTCCCATAACTGAACGATTTTGATCTGCTGCGTCTTGGCTGATGGTCGTAGCAATTCTTCAGGCGCGGTAACGATGAAGTAATATCTGCTGCGTGAGCCACTCCGGGTTAATACAGTCATTTTCATCCCGTTAAAAAACCTGGCAGGCCACAGAGAACATTTTCAGTCTCGTCGCCATTCAGTTGGTGGTATAGATTCACTTGAGGTGTACTTTTGACTGCGATCAATTGGGCTCTGAGAATATATCTCCATTGGGGCTTATGCCAACCCTCCCATAGCCTTCCTGCTTATATAGATAGCAATAGGATTACTTAGGTGACTATCTATTCGGGCTAGGATAGTAGCTTTGATTGAGGACTCTTTTGTGAAGAAAATTAAAGGACCATATCCAAACAAATCTCTACCCTCTAATATCGTGGTGGGACCAGAACGGTTTTTCCGTCGGGTGCAGCTCAAATCGTTGGGAAGTGGAGTTAGTGTTAGGACAAATTAGCCAGATCCACAGACTGTTACTGGAGCTGCTGGAGGTTATGGAAATATGACGAATAATTCAGCATCGTTGGCTCCCAGTACATCTTCAACCCTGTCCTATTGAAAAACCCGAAGTCTATTAGTGGTGAGAAGCATACGGCAAATGAGCCAGCCCGACCGTCAATTAATGCTACCTTCAGTATTGCTGCTTCTTCAGGAATTGAACTTGCATTCATCAGCTCCTCTTGGGCTTAAAACCCTAGAAAAATAGCTTTAAAACTTCTCAGGAAGCCGAAATTATCCCCCTGACGCGTTGTCGTTTTATTCCTTTTAATGGGAAACAAAATTTGTTCGGGGGCACTCGCTTGTTTTCTATGATAATGCCAAAGCTTAAGGAATTACCCTTTGAAGTGAATACTTAGGTATTGAGTAGGAAGATGCATTTGAGAGAAAGCTAATTCAATTAATCCATTATTTATATAAGTACCATCCTTTCTCTTATTTTTCAAGTGCCGGTTTTATAACCAGTCACTGCTAAGACTATGATGTGACACATACTTAATTGTTGGAGCGCTGGTATTATGCCCAGTCAACGGCTCTTGAAGCAGGATAAGACAAACAAATACAACCATGAGCATATGGTGGGACTTGAACCCGCGGGCAGTAGATCGTTGTTTTTGACTGGTGCCTTAGCGAGCAGAGCTACTGGCCTCTCACAAATGATAATCTTGCTATTCGTAATCCTGCAGATTCAGCTCTAAAATTACGCAAAAGAGGCAAAGCAAGCAAGAATCGGAAAAGCCTAAACTACTGCCAACTGCTCCAAAGCTAACTCAGCCTTGTCAATGAAATGCCCAAAGAGAGTCTTATCTGGCTTGAGATTAATGCAAGAAAAGAAGGTGGAATCATGTGCCGAAATCTAGCTCATTATCATCATCGGCTCTACAACCGGGGTCCGGTCCTGGCCTCCATCAACAATTTTTTCCATCGGACCCGAGCGCTAGCTGATGTCATCCAATTGGGGACCCCTAAACTCCGAGCGTCGTGATCGACGGCACCCCTCCAGCGCAAGCAAAGGTCTCCCATGCTATCTTCTGCCGTAAAATATGCCACAGAGGGTTTTCCGAGCAGGATCTGCTTCGCTCGTTGGAGCTAGGTGCCCTGCTCATCGGAGTCTACCGCGCTTTATCTTCGTAATTATATCTGCTTCTAGGTAGATAGCGTACAAATCATGGCTGTAGCGTCTGGGGCCACCAATTCTCCGCAAGACTTTTTCCTCTTGAACGCGGCTAAGAGGTCCCAGTGCGTTTTGCTGAGCACCCAAGTCTCGGATCCAAACGTGAGTACCGGCAGGACTATGGTCTTGTACAGCAAAATCTTTGATGTTCGGGTGAGATTTCGGGATTTGAAGAGCCTTGACAGACTGTAGTAAGCTTTGTTGGATTAGAACAGCCACCCGCATATTTTGTCTTGCATGTTGTTATCGGCTGCTACTATTGACCATGGTAGTTGCAAGATGGCACGTCTTCAAATTCATGCTCAATTATTCTGAAGGTTACCTTTCCTGCACATGCTGCCACCATGTACTTAGTCGTTCTTCCATTTATGTGCAGCCGTAGTTTTTCTGCCACTTGCTTGATCTTGATGTTTGATTCTCGTACAGCTAGTCTGATTTTCCAATTATGTCTATATCATCTGCGTAAGCCAGTATCTGGCAGGGCTTGATGACGATGGTCCCTTTCGTTGACGAGTCAGAGTCTGTAATTGCTTTGTCCAATGCCAGATTCAAGAAGAGGCAGACCAGACCATCCCCTTGTCGGAGCCCATTGTAGATGTTGAACGGTCTGGATAGCAGTCCGGCTATTTTAACTTGGCTTGTTACATTGGTCATGGTCAATCTACACAATCGTGTCAGTTTGTTTGGGATGCCGAATTCTCTCAAGGCTTTATACAGTTTTACCCTGGCTATGCTATCGTAGGCGGCCTTAAAATACATCAAAGTACAGTGGAATGTTAACTCCGCCAATCGCAATTCTAACTTGTGATATGCCGGTCCCAAGCCCGGAGAAAGGAGGAGGGTTTGAGGCAATGAGGTAACTCTATCCTCAGTAAAACTTGCATAGTTGCAGCCTGATGGCTGAATTACATCTAAGCGTCTCAGGTCATTAGGGAGGTTTGGCCACGTTGTCAGACCTGCAACATAGTTGTGTGAACTCTGGCACGAGGCAAGTCTCCTGAAGCAACTATCGCCGAGGCCCCCCATGGAAATAGTTGAGCGATGTGCCGACAACTCATCCTTGTAAAAACTTCCTCTGTCAAGAAACCTGGAACAAAAGCCTCGGATTGGATGGATCAACAACGACGACCACGCAAACGCACAACGGATTATTCTCTCGGAACCTGGAATGTACGCTCCCTGAACAAACCGGGGACCGAAAAGGCCCTCCTTCATCAGGTCGAACAGTACAAACTGAGCATTACTGCAGTCCAGGAAACAAATTGATTAGCATTCATAGTGAATAAGCAGCTTAAGTCGCGCGTTACCGACTTCAAACTCGTAAACGAAAGGCTGTGTGCGATTCGCATCAAGCCGCGATTTTTCAACCTCTGGCTCATCAACGTGCACGCTCTACAAGAAGACTCTGTAAAAGACGAGTTTTATGCCTGCCTTGAAACTCTCTTCGGCTCACTTCCATGTAAAAATGCTGCTGGGAGATTTCAATGCAAAATTCGGGAATGAAAGTTGGCATAGGGGGACCACTGGAGGACACAGCCTCCACAAAGAAAGCAATGATAACGGCCATCTTCTAATTGACTTCGCTTGAAGCAGGAACCTTGTTGTAAGCTCAACTTGCTTTCCACATCTTCGCATTCACAAGCAGATCTGGAATTCTCCAGACGCACATACCGCCAACCAAATCGACCACGTTTTTATTAGCAAGAGATGGGCGTCAAGTGCTATGAATGTTCGGTCGTACCGCGGAGCTAACTGTGACTCCGATCATTTCCTGGTGAAAACAACATACCGGTGCAGAATTTCCTCAGTGCACCAATCGAGATTCAGCCCTCCCAAAATCTTCGCGGTTGAGAATTTGCTGAACAATTATACGGTTCAGGCATATACGACCGCGCTTGAGGAAAGAATTTCACCAATGCTGCGCGACTCCAGCAACGTAGGTGTCCACGAGTTCTGGGAAGAGCTCAAAAATACAATCAAGAATGTGGCAGAAAACGTTGTGGGATACAAAGCCCGACAAGCGCTAAATGAATGGTTTCACGAAGAACGCAGAAACTCACTTGACGCAAATAACGAGGCCTACAGACAATGGGTCCAACGTGCAACCAGAGCCAAAAAGGGAAAATATGACGAGCTACGGCGAATATCCACTAGAATAATTAGAAACGGAAATACTTTGACGAGCAGTTGCTGAACATTAATATAAACCTAGTTAGTAAGAACACCAGACAAGCATACAGACTAGTAAACATGATCAAAAATGGCTACCAACCCAAGACTAGCCTCTGTAAGGATATAGATGGAAATATTATCAGCGACACCGAAAGTATTAGCAAATGATGGGCGTCCTACCTCGAAGAGCTTCTGAATCCGCCATCAAACATCCTGGCAGCAGAAGCTGAGCTCCATGATGATACCGTTCGTCAACCCCCATCCACACAATCCCCTACAGTAGAAGAAGTTGATCTCGCCTTGCGCTCACTGAAAAGGAACAAAGCGCCGGGTGCTGACGAGATACCAGCTGAGCTACTCAAGTCTGGTGGGGCGGGTTTATTAAGTGCGCTACATCAACTACTACTGCGAATATGGGAGACTGAGGTGATCCCAGACAATTGGCGCAGAAGCATCATCTGTCGCATACATAAAAAGGGAGATAAATTGTGGTGTGAGAATTATAGAGGCATGTCCTTAGTCTGTACGGCCTACAAAATTCTGTCAAAAAACTTGGAGGAAAGAATTAAACCGTTCGCGGAAGAAATAATTGGCGAATATCAAGGCGGTTTCCGATCTGGTCGCTCCACTATCGACCAGCTCTTCACGGTTAAGTTAATTTTGCAAAAGTGCTGGGAATACGACGTCAACGTATATAAAATCTTTAAACAAGCATATGACAGCATCAACCGAGGCGCTCTATATAGCATCATGCTGCAATTTGGTATACCGGCCAAATTGACACTTGTAAAGATGACGATGATCAACTCCGTCTCGCAAGTCCGGATCCAGAACAGATTGACGGATCCTTTTGAAACTCTGGGTGGCCTGAAGCAGGGCGATGGAATAGCGCCCACGCTCTTCAACCTGGCACTTGAGTTCGCTATTCGGGCAATGAACCTGAACACCAGCGGCACGCTACTTTTTAAGTCGACACAATTGGCAGCGTACGCGGATGACATTAACATCATGGCTCGAAAACTGACCGATGCAGAAGAACTTCTGCTTAGACTTGACACCGCAGCAAAGGAAGTTGGACTACGAATCAACTAGGACAAAACGAAAGTTATGATGCAATCTAGGACAAGGACGCCAGTGCTCACGACCATCAACGTAGGGGACCTTTGTATCAAATTTGTGGACAACTTCGTTTACCTGGGTAGTAATCTATCGAGTGACGCCAACGAAACTGACGAAATCAATCGACGGATACAACTAGCAAATAAGACATTCTTCTCGGTCCCTCCCATTATGAAATCGAAGTATGTACACAGAAAGACTAAGCTCCGCGTTTATAAGACTATCATACGACCTGTGCTGTGCTATGGCTGCGAAACATGGACCTTGACCCAACCCTCCGAAAATAGGATCGATACCTTCGAACAGAAAGTTCTACGGCGGATTTTCGGGGCTGTTCGCGACCGAGATGGATGGCGCATCCGGTACAACAATGAGTTGTACGAACTGTACAATGAGCTGGAAGTCTCCATTACAACGGTTACAGTGGGCTGGGCACGTGCAACGCATGAATGACGATCGCAAGCCACAACGAGTCATGAACGCAAGGCAACTCGACGGAGCGAGGCCAATAGGAAGACCAAGAGGTCGTTGGGAGAGCTCAGTGTATGCGGACGCCGAGTAACTATTGGGGTTCCAAGACTGGAGGACGCGGTCCCGTGACCGAGACAATTGGAGGAAATCGATCCAGGCGGCCAAGGCCCGACGTCGGGCTGTTGTGCCACGTTGATGATCATATCTGAGTAGTCTACAGGCTGGATTGGAAAATAAAATTATCTCTAGAACCACTGAACCATCTGCCAGTCACGAATTATGAAAATGAGCCTTTCACGTCGACCCACTCTTTGTTAGAAAGACCAAATTCTCATGTGTACCGGAAACCAATGATGAACCAATAATTTGCCTGCAGACACAATGGAAAGTGGCACAGCAGCTGAACAACCAGCTTTGGATTTTTTTTTGGAATTGATTTCAACACTTTTTGATTTGAATTAATTTCCATTACCCAATATTGATTACCTTCTATCAAAAGTGTCATGAGAATTTCATGGCAACTTAAATTGGTAAAGTCAAAACTTTTACTATTATCAAGTTTTAAATGAATTGAATTCTCAGCGGAATATAAATATCCTTTTTTTCAATCCTCATAGCCACCAGGGCCGAAACTTTCAACTGTATTTTATTGATATAGAATTGTTTGTATTTAAATTTGTTTTTCTACAAGCAACCCAAAATCAAAGATTGAATTTCAAAGATTGAAATTCAATCTTGCAAATTCATGTTGAAGTTTCTATCACATTGCTAAGACAATTAGATATTAAAGTAGAAAATTGGTTGAGAAGAGAGAAAAAAACCGAAAATTCTTATTTCAAAAGATTCCGATTCTCTGGTGAATTTAGCTTATCAATTCTTTAGCTGTGATTTTGTTTAGCTAACGTGGCACAGTATGGGGTTATCTAACTACGGAAACAGATGTGTAACAACTATGGGCACATTTGCTTCAGTTGAAATTTGCATCTACCAAATACATCGTCTTGTTCTTCCTTAATAAACTTTGCAGCACCCACTTAATTAGGCCAAATTGATCCTGTGTTTCACATTTATTCATATAAAATTTCATATTAGATGATTTTGGAAGAGAATTTGAAACTAACACTGTACGTGTTTATAAACATGACATCATTTTCATTATTGTATCGTTTCCGTCTTTCATCATGGAATTTCTTAGTGAAATTAACAAGACTTTCACTGTTCCACTATCTCTAGTACATTGCACGATACATCTTGCGTTCATATTGTTGTCAGTGATGACAATGTGTCATACAATATTTATCGAAGCGTAATGCTCTTTATAACGTTTGTAGGGGTGCAGAGCAGATGGATATCTGAACGTATGATAAATATGGGCGCATATTTGGGTGTTTGTTGTTTGGAACCGGAATAGAGTTCAGGATATATTGAATAGGAATTGTAAATATGTAAACATTTTAAACAAATTTTGCCAGTAAGACTAGGAAAACTGAACGTTTTGCTCTCATTCAGATACACATACAAACATTATCTGCGGGCATATGGACTATCCCCTCGAGATCGAGAGATTACATAGTAATCGTCGTTTTTGGGGTAAATAGGTTTGAAATTCTGATAAAGTAAATGGGGTTTTATGTGATGCGATTTTTCAGAGCTTACAATATTCATAATTCATGCATGATTAGTTGTGGCATGGGGTTCTCAGCCATGGATTATTGGCATAGATTGCTTGAAAGCTTAGCATATTGTAAACAAACATGCATGTGTTACATGTGGGAAATAATTTTGCACTATGTGGTAAAAGAATCGTGAAAATTCTATGAACTAACAATTTCATGCATAGGTGTTTTAGCCATTTTTGCAGGAAGGAGTCGAAAGAGCGTTCTGCAGATCGATTGCAAGGAAGCTCTGCAGATCGACTGCAAGGAGCTTAGAGCCGAAAAAATGAACATTTGCAAGATAATTACATATATTGAGAATATAAGCTTAAGACTTTTGAATATCTCATAGGCAAGGTGAAGAGTTCCTCATGGAGTTCCTTCTGTGGAAGCGTGGAGAGTTTTATAGAGCCCATACACGATTGCACATGCGGATTGAACGTGTATGGCAATGATTGACTGAATTGACTCACAAGTCTCTGTAATGATTTTGTCAACTGTTTGAGGAGCAATTGCGGTCCAAAAATTTTAAATCTTCAAATGTTTGTCCGGTTGCGAGAAACCGCAAAGTCAGAGATCATCTTTCACTACGAGAAATTGGTTGCCTCAATACATTATGAGTGGGCTAACTTTATTCAATAAATAAAAAGAAGTATGTTTCGTCATTCTAAGGAAATTTTTATAGTCTGGTATTGATGAAAATTCAAGTTCTTTTAAAAGTTTTTCATGGCCGAATACAGATCGGTTTTTGAACCACTCCTTAGTGTGGACAATATTGCAGCACATGCGTCTTCTGACACCTTACCCACTTTAATTAAAAACTTATAATGAAAACTGCACAGTTTTGCATGAATCGTGTAAGGTAGACGCAATACTGCACAATCAATGTACTGTGCATGCATGAATGCATCGTGTATGGGCCCTATTAGTGAAACCATAGATATGAAAGAATATGGATACAAAATAGCTATCCGTGTACTCATACGTGAGTGTGCCTTTTTTAATACACGCACAACATTGCTCTCTCACAAAAATTCCACTCAGTGCACCCCTTTCTACCGCACTCAAAACCGAAAAGCCTTAATGCTGGGAACACCAGATCGGTGTAAAAGCGTGCAACGGACAAACCGGAAAGAAATGTTAATGTCAGTTTGATTTGTGTCGGGGACTGAAAACATTGATTTTCAGTCCAAAATCAAATAAAATTTGAAAATTTTTCGGCGAATTCGGTGGAAACGTGCATCTATGTTTGTGTCGGTTTCACGAACAAATTAGCGGTCAAAATTTTTAAAATAGTGCGATAATGAAGTGCCGCGTTTCAGGCTGCAAAAGTAGCTATCGAAGTGCTTCGCAGGGGATATCGTATTTCGGGTCGGTAAAATTAACCTTTGGCATCAATTTCGTATAGTTTTTGTGTGAAATCATAATTAATTTCATTCACAAAAAGCATTTTAATCTCCACTCACCGGTTCGGGGAAAGAAATGTCAAACGACGTTCAAAATGGTGATCTCTCGTAGTTTTTTCCAATTGGCTTTGCCGTATGAAATGTGTAGGCACACACCCGTACCTCATTCTTACACCAGTAAACAGAAAGTCGAAAATCGGCACATTTCTCTCGTTCGATTTCTAATCCATTCTCTCTTATATCTGTGAGTGAGACAAATCGGTAAAACTCGACTTGATGTACCACACAGCTACAACATGAATTTTGCCGATAGATGTCAGGCTAGTATGTTTGTGTTTTTGTGGTTGTGTGTTTGCTTTCGCATCAAACCAAGTAGAGCCTAAAATGGTTGCCCCTTCATTCAGGTAGGTATTTCTAACTCTCCCTTGAAGCGTGCTACAAGCTCTTTCGAGTCCTTCGATCAGGCACAACCTTCTAGTGGTGCAGGGAGCCTGTGAATCGCAAGATACCACATCAAGAATGCCTGAAAGAAAGCATGCGGATGAATATTAAGGATTATGTCTCTGCAGATGGTAGCCAGACTGAGTCAAATTCTCACACAAGAAGAGTGGGCAAGCACTAAATAGAACATCTCCAGCTGGCGCAAAAAAGACACTCGCAAGAGGTACAGAAGATAAAAGTGCTGCTTGCTTTGAACTCTGGAAACTTTTGGAGGCAGTCGATTGCAAGACACAAGAAATTGCGCCAAAGGGGTAAGTTGTGATACCATTGTTGAAAAACTTGAAGTATTTCACTGGAAAACTGGATGTCAGGCAGCTTTGAAGCTCCAAGCCTACCTGGAGAAGCAACAGCATGGTTGGCTGCTGATGCTGCTGTTGATATTTTGGAGTAAAAATGTCTCGAACGGACGACTTGGATCAAAGCCACGCTAATTGGACATTGCAAACCAGGGAAAGCTCTCACTGCCAGCAGAAGAGGGTTCTTTATAAGAGGTCGATTTTTATTTACATGAATTGGGAGTCAGAGATGATGCTGGAAAACAAGGAGAGGCAGACTAATTACACTGGTCAGCACGCCAAATCTGTCAGCAGCGGAATACGAAACAAAAGGTAGAAGCAAAATCTGATGCTGGCGTTCCCAAGCGCACGGTGTTTGCTGAGGCTAGTCTTTTAGGTATAAACATGCAGACATAGTCAAAAGTATTTACACAATGAGCAAAGTTTCCCATATTCCACTCAATAAGCATTTTCTTGTTGCTGTCTGAAGTAAGTTGCAAAAAAAGTTATATTGCTTGATCTATGAAAAAGCAAGTGCAAGAAGAATTGAAAAAGATAACGGTTCATAGGATAGCAATAAAATCACATGAACTGATGCTTATCAATTGTCAAAAATATTACCACACAGTTATTTGCGTCAAAAGTATTTGCACAAAATTTTAACTTGATTTTCTACTATCTATCTATCTATCTATCTATCTATCTATCTATCTATCTATCTATCTATCTATCTATCTATCTATCTATCTATCTATCTATCTATCTATCTATCTATCTATCTATCTATCTATCTACGAAAGAAGGGAATAAAACTCACGCATGAACTGCGTCTTCTTTAGTCATGATTTAGATAGTTTTTTCTAAGAAGGAATGCCAATATCTTCAGTAGGCGAGATCTGTGTTCTATTGTAGACCTCACTATTGTGAGCGACACTTTAATCAAGAACTTGCAGTGGTTGGTTAGTACAGTGCAATAGTGGGTGCACTATAACAGGTGGGAGTTCCCAGAGTAAAAGCAAAGTTGGCTGGTCATCAAAGAGGTTAGACGATGAAACGTTCTGGGAAATAGTACCCCCTGATATGGAACTGGACCAAACTGCTTCGAAGAAGGCTGCGTGAATTATCAACAAAATCCAGCAGGCATGTGATGCTTAAGTACCACAACGTTATCTTCACAAGACCAGGAAGGCAAACTATTGGTAGAATGCAGAAATCCAGGAGCTCCGTAAAAAATGTCTTAAAGCTAGGCGAGGTAGTCAAAAATAGCTCAGAGTTCGAAGACTTGCAGAGTCAGTACAAATACGCTCAGAAGAACCTGCAACTTGCGATCGCTAAGAGAAAGAGGGAGCACTTTAGGAAGTTGTGTAATAAAGCTAATTCCGATCCTTGAGTTGAAGAGAACAAAGCCGTTATGACTGCAGTAAAGTGAAAGTGTTCTCCTCAAATCAAATAAAACCAGGAAATAGTTACAACATTATTCCAACAGAATCGGGCTCAAAGCCTGCCGGTAATACAGATGGATCCTCAAAACGTGCCGCCGGTAAGCAGAGAAGAAGTAGTGGCAGCCATACGAAAAATCAGTGATAATAAAGCGCCCGGATCGGATGTGATATCAAATAAAGCACTTAATCTGGTGGTAAATGAGGTATCAAAAGTCTTTGTCAATGTATTTACAACGTGCCTACGCGAAAATGGGGTTTTCAAGCAGTTGTAGTAACAAAAACTAGTTCTGCTGCCTAAGCAGGATGAACCTATTGGTAAACCATCATCTTATAGGCCAATATGCCTGCTGAATACGATGTGGAAAGTTTTCGAGCATATATGAGCGACCACTGTTGGAAATCGAGCCGAAATTTTGTTGGAAATCGACCACTGTTGGAAATCGACACGAAAGCATTTGGCAACCGATGTTGCCAAATGCTTTCGTGTCTGTTGTTGGATTCCTGGCCCTCGAAAGAGTGTAGGGGACATCACTGGCATGTTCAGGAAGCTGAAATCGGGCACCAACATGAAATACTTATTATCAAATACATGAATACAAGGAACCCCACCATTCGTGAAGATGGCTTCAATCTGAAGTTACTGCATGATGCTGAGCTAATTCTTGTATGCTGGTAAATTCAGCTATATCAAAAAGGTGTAAAGCATTTACTTTTTTGATGGTCTATGGATTGTCTAAATCAAAATGCAAAGATCTAGTGGAATTTTTCTGTAATAGAATTTATTTCACTGAGGTAACGCGAGAATTGTCTAATTGTCCCTAAAAAGGGGACTATTACTTCCGGTTCAGCCATCAGATTTTAACGAAATTCAACAAGTGCTTGGATCTTACTTTAGATAGCATTTGATGAAATTTTGGTTGACAAATTAGAATAGAGTTGCCAGCTATGGTGATTTTTGTCTACTAAATCTTGCAAATTTGCTCAGCAAAATAAAGCTTTTTTCCCTAAAACTTCCGGTCCAGTCATGAAATCAAAACGAAGTTCATGCAATAAATGGACCTTAATGTGATCCAAATGCCGTAGGAATTTCGTACAAAAATCATGAAAGGGTTGCCAGCTATGACCAGTTTTGTAGGTTTTTTGAAATTTCTTTTCTGAGCGATTATGTCATTGGATTTGCAAATGAGAATGATCCTGCAAAGAAAATTAACAACAAATATTAACGCTTTGAAAATTTGAAAAGTTTTGAGGGTGGTAGCCCTAAAATTCTTTTAACCCGTATAACTTCCAGCGCAGTGATTCAATCGAAACGAAATTTACTGGTTGGGTTTAACTTAACGTGAAGCAGATTTGGTGTATATTTTGCTCTGCTGCTGGCACAGGGTAACCAGCATTAGCCATTTTCGTAAATATTGCACCAACAGATGCTTCAAATTACATGCTCATATGCAAAGCATTTGCAACAAAAATAAGAAACCAATTTTTAAATTTTCCGAGTTTTGAACATTTTTCGGATGGCAGCCTCAAACAACGTTTAACCGCTGAAACTTTCGATGAAATCCTCCGATGAGAACGAAATTCAAGGGATAAGTTGATTGAAGTATGAGTTTGTTATGGTAAACCTATTGTCACTTCGTTGGGAAAGTGTTGCCACTTCTGAAAATGTTCATCATTTGTCTTATAGTTGAGTTTTGTTGCTTTGGATAAGGAATGGTTGATATGATTCTACAAAAAAGTGTATTACGTCTTTCCACATTTTTTTGTCACTCAAAGACAATTTCTTCGAAAATTAGTTTTCTAGCGGTTCTGATGCGCTAGACTTTTTTCAACACTACTTTTCTTCAAATATAAATAAAAATCCAACTTAACTCTTTAATTAAGTATATTAGAATTCCGAATATTTAGACACACAATCGTATCCAAAAGCATTTCACGTTAAATGAGAGTTTGAAATTGTTTACTTAGTACTTTGCTCTGTGTTTTGTTTGTTTTAATATTCCGGCAATTGAAAAATTTGCAACATGATTTCATTAATTTTTGATACGTAGTAGATTAACTAGACAAAGATGATTATTGAGAGCGTCATTTGCACACGAGATGCAATTTAATGGGATGATGATCCACCATACATATATCTATCTGTCTATGAAGATAGATATAATCTTGTAAAGAGCGACTGATGATAATCATTTGTAAACTTTAGAAACATTCTCGTCAAAGTTCAAACTTGCGAAAATCAAAAACAAAATGTTAAACGAAAAATCAACAACACGAAAACAAAACATTGTAGAGAAACAACGGGATAATCATCTTTGCTTCTTAATTGTTCCATAGCTCTTCCTGTAAATAAATCACTAACAATTTCTATTATGCATATTATGTACCTAAACATTATGAATCAGCATGTAATTGAAAACATTTGATAACCAATTTATAAAGCATGCAACATTAATTTTACCCACCTAAAGTAAGTTTCTCTCCTGAGTCGGGTGGAAGAGTAAATCCTAATAGCGCCATCGATGAAATTAAAACGCACGGTACAATTAAATTAAAAAAATAGTATAAAGTCCTTCGTCGAATTTTGATAGTGAACGTTATATCGACGTACGGCTCGGGGCAGCATTGGTATGTAATGGTGTTTTTTGTTCCGGGCATACCTTTAGTGAAAATAGTATCAGTAATTGTAATAAAGAACGATAAATTCGGTTATTTCAACATCGAGTAGAATTAAAATAAGAAATGTCAGATTGAGATAAAAACTTTTTTTTATGAAGATAGAAGAAAAGAAGTGAAAAAATTTATGAAATTTGAAAGTGTGCAATAGTTTTATGTACATAGTGAGAATGAATTATTTGATGTAAGGCTTGAATAGTATGAAAACAAAATGAATATTTTTGAGGATACCAAAATATGATTTCCAACGTAATTATAATATTTCATTTTGTACAAAATAAACGAAGAGTTGAAACGAAAAAAACATATTACCAACTGCATAATAAAGTTGTTTTGTACTAACCAATTAGATACCACTCGCCATTTGTAATAAAATCGGAAAGATCGCCTCCATCTTCTGAATTTAATACCAAATCCAGCTTTAATTCGTTGATTTTTTTTCGTTTTATTTCATTCAAACATTGCAATTTTTTATTGAAATTGCATTGTAATATTTTATGCAGATTGATTTTTGTCCAGTTTTTGGCAAAAATCAATTTGGAATTGGAGATTAAAGGAGAAAAAGTATAAATTCATTAATATTCATAAAAATTTCAGTCACTTTTCGATATTATATACATTTGGATTCGTAAATCGCAAATGATTAAAGTAAGATATATTTAATATACGACACACACACATCTGTGTCTGTATGATGGAATCGTTAAATTGGCTAAGCTTTCAAGCCGAACGTACTATCACATAGACACAATCAGGAAGGAGTGGCAGTTAAAGGTTGAATAAACAATCATCATTTGCTAGTTACGAAAAGGGTCACAACATCTACTTAGTTAGATATCTTTCTCTCGTTTCAGAGCCTGTAGGGCTTGATTTAGAGTTTTTCGTTTCTTTTCTGGAGTAGAGTTTGATTCTTTTTCTTGTGGTTGATCGGCAATCATGCAAAATAGGATTCTATCAAAGTGGTTTTAATTTCTTTCTTGAGAATTTTTTTGAATTTGTTTTTCACATGGTTCTCTTTAAAAGCATATTGAGAGAGTTAAGAGTTTTGTGTTGTAAATTATATGACTCACACTATGACATAATTAGGTTTATTTATTTGGCGTTGTTTAGAGTATAGGCAGGTGCGAATAGACTTAATGATTGGTTCAATTAAATTGGGTGGTTATGTTTGAACAAGATTTAATGGCCTTTTCAGATTAGATTTTATCCGTTTTCAGGATTGTGAATATTTTATTAATTGCTTTCGTTAAGTGTCGAATATTGCATCGGCAAAAAAAATGTCGATGACCGCTCTCTACTTGAGCTCAAATTTTTCATTTGAAAGCAGTAATCTTCCGCTTCTGTTAGTTCAGCTTTAATACAGTTAGTCCCAAAAATATGCATAGGTCCCTTGGATGCATTCAAAGAACTTTAATTACAACAAGAAAATAAGTTCGAAATATTTTGCAAAATACTTGGTAAAACACTTTTCTAAAATACTTTTAACATTTTGTTTGAATGCGAAATAAACTTTCTTTGCATCATTTCACTTAAAACATAAACTAAAGTAGGTAAATATGGCTTCTCTTTCAATATGCCTCATAAGCATTCATACACATCACTATAGGAGAATAAATTCTAACCGTACACGATTTTTACTAATGTTCGAAGAACTTTAGTGTTAAAATCACTTTGGCCAAAAATTCCTATTTCTATATATATATATATATATATATATATATATATATATATATATATATATATATATATATATATATATATATATATATATATATATATATATATATATATATATATATATATATATATATATATATATATATATATATATATATATATATATATATATATATATATATATATATATATATATATATAAATATATATATATATATATATATATATATATATATATATATATATATATATATATATGTATATATATATATATATATATGTATATATATATATATATATATATATATATATATATATATATATATATATCATCAAAAAATTTCAGGAACGCGCCATCCGATTGAATTGAAATTTTCAGAATACATTGGTGTATATGCAAAATATTGCCAGGTCTCACAAAGAGTGGAAAATCTTTAACCCCGGCGGGCATTTGAGTGTTATTTTTTTATATTATTCTGGCAACTAATAACTTTTGCAAAAATAAAGTTTATGGAATTAATTTCAAACGTGTTCTTAATGTAAATATGATACTATTTTTGAAATTTTGAGCCCTATGTGTGAACTAGGAACCTAAAATGAGATTCGGAAAATCTGAAAATTTTTGAATTGCGATAGCTTTTGACCAGATTATCAGATCATAATGAAACTTAAAGAAAATATTGATGTTACTAAGATGTATACTTGTATAGTGTTTTATGAATGTGCTGGCAACCCTGCAGAAACGGTAGGCCTTGAAAGTGAAAACCTTCAAACTATCGACTCTAATGAAAAATTTTCTTCTTTTACAGTGAAAACCAGCTCATAAAGAAATCGAATGCTTTGTCTATACAACCAAAGCAAAACTTTTAATATTTCTCATCGGACAAGAACGGTAACTCTCCTCCAATTTACCTATATTTTAAGCATCAAAAACTTCTGTTCACCAGAACCCACGACCCAATTATCAGATACAAATGAAATTCACAGAACGTATTGGTATTGAGTAGTACCAGGTCATATAAAATCGATTTGGAAATGCGGACAACTCTGTGTCAGTGGTGCCATCTTGAAAAATTTTAAAGAAAAAATACTGCTTTTTGACCTATGAATTCTGATTCAGTTACTAGATTTGCATGAAATTGACACAGTAGCTGACCTTATTCTAAGCCGTATTTGATAGAAATTTGGTTGAAAAATTCAGTTGGAGCTGCCAGCTATGGTAATTTTAGTGTTTTGGATTTAGAAAATTCGCTCAGGAAAATAAAGCTTTTTGCCTTATAGCTTCAAACGGTAATGATCTTGTAGTGATAATAAACCACAAATATAAAATTTTCGAAAATTTGAAAGCTTTTGCGACGGGTAATCCTAAATTTATTTGTACCCCTATAACTTCCAATGCAGACATCGGATCAAAACCAAATTCGCAGGGTAGATTGATTTCAAAGTGATATATTTTTGGCTTTGATGCTAGCAAAGGGTTGCCAGCGCGAGGCGTTTTTTGCCATTTTTCTACATTAAGCATTCAGATCGCGAACGTTTACAATGAAAATAAGCTACCAATGTTGAAATATTCTAAGCTTTAGAAATTTTTCGGTCCCAAACATCTTTGGTTTTTTGATCCCAAACATCTTTCTATCCCTGTAACTTTCAACGAAATTATCGGATAAAATCAACATCGATAGAGTTATTTGATTTTGATGTGAGGCAATTATGGGAGACTTTTAGTTGCAGTGCTGGTAAAGTGTTGCAAGTACTGAGCATGTTCTTTGCTTATGTTATGTTATGCTGCTGTCAAAGTTTTGCAGAGTTTGGCTTTCCTAAATTTTAAAATGCATGCAAGTGGTAGTCCTGAAATCTTTTCCACTCTATGAGTTTAAATGCATTGTTAAGATCAAAGTGATTTTGCACTCGAAACAGGTGCGAGCACGTGTGGTAGAATCTGCACTCAAAATCTGCACGATTCTTATATTGTTCATCGAACATTAGTATTTCTAGCGGTTCAGGTGCGCTAGTGTTTTTTTTTACTAGTTACGTTTAAATTAACAAATTTTGTCTCGCTGCTTTGCATTCTGTGGATGCTTTTTGCGGAATTCTTTCAGAGAAAACACGAAAAACAACCGTCGGAAACGAAAATATTACTGTAAGATTATCTAAAGTAGGTCAGCCTTACCAAAACAGAGGAAACTGCGTAGAAATTAGTTTTGGAACAGTGGAATGTTACGTTAGGTATTAATGGCTGACACAAAGTCGCATATTGGACAGTAGTGATACCAAAAAAGAAGATTTGGAGCTAAAAAAATTCAATCCAAGTGACTATCGAAGGCTTTAGACCTTTTTGCGAAGTGAAAAGTGTCTTTCAGCCTTTGTCCCACCACGTGGTAGAAGTCGACCGGCCAGTGCTGACTGATTTTGCCTAGTGCCGGACAGCCACACATGAGATGCTGATCTATCTATTAACAGGTTCCGCTGTTTAGGAGTGGCAGTTTTAGCGCATGTGAGGTCAAGACTGGGGTCCAATTAGTCAGTGGTTTCTACGTACCCGTGCTCAATATTGCTGTGACTGAAGGATGTGTTCTAATTCTTTGAATCTGACAGCAGCTTTTGCGGCAGTTCCTGTAACAAAGAGGTCAAGCAAGGGAAGATGAAGCAGGCCATTCAACGCAGAAAAAGGAATCGTAGTTAAGACACCTGTAGTGACGACCGCTGAGCTCTGTTCGCCATGTCGGTATATGTGAATTTATCCATAAGTAAGGATCGACCTTGATATTGCCGGGTAGATTCAGTGCTTTAGAACAGTGCTTAGTAGACCTTATATTTTATTCAGCATCCGCTTGCTGACGTAAATGATGTTGTTCGTCCTTATTACTCTTTTCTATAAATTAGCCTTTCATATTTTCTGTCCACAAGCACTTAGGGTGTTTCCGAATTCACGTCTTCGTCCTCATCTTCAGCTTGTTATGACAGATTGTGACGTCAGGAGAATATCTGAGCTATTCTAACAGCTTGAAGCAGACCAAGACGAAGTGTCTGAAATCGTTGGTTTTGCTTCGTAACATTGGCTCAAAGCATCATCAAGCCAACGAAAAGTTAAATCAGAATATGACTTCGTCAACTCCAATACAACAGATAAATGAATTTGGACAAGCCGACTTAGTCTGACTTCACATTCTGTTATAACAAGGTGAAGACGAAGGCAAAGACGGAAATTCGGAAGGCCCTTAGTATGTGACTGGAGACTTAATCTAGCGCTGCCGTCAATTTGAGAAACTAAGTGTTTCGTAGTGAAGAGTATAGGATTGGTTTCATCGGAATTGATAACAAATTCTGTTCGCCTTCTCATCAAATAACTCAGAGCATACTCGATGAGCTGGCCGGGGGTATGCGGGAACCTACCTGAGACTATGATCGCAATGTCATCAAATTATGTCATTGAAATTCTATTTATTGTCTGGTTCTACAAGAGAGGAGATAGAAGTTCTCTTTGGATTGTGCCTTTGTAGACCTTACTTATGATTTGCACCCGCCCGTTCCACTGATATTAGCCGTTGCTTCAGCATGTTGTAAACATGCTGAAACAACGGCTTATGCACAAAGTAGGATGTATGTTAGTTGCGCGGGGGCTCTCCATAATAGCTGTTGTGTAGTATGAATACCTTTGAGGCATTGATATTTTCAATAATTGTAGCTACTTTTGATTTTCGCAGAACATTTTAATGTTTTAAATGAAGTTCTGCTATTTTGCTGTGACAGAATTTCAAAGAAACTTATGAAAACAAAACAATATACTTTTTCATTATCGTACAAAGTGCGTGATATTTTATTATGAATACTTTTGGGGACTAACTGTATGTATTTTTTGCGGATAACACATACTGATTTAAATTGACGAACCAACAAGGCCGGTAATGACTGTCATTTAGAAACATCAGCCCTGCAATTTTAACAATTTCTAGTCATAGAAATATGTATTTCTGCACATCAATCCACCAGGAACAACTGTTCGATAAAATAACATCATACCAATCGATGTCTTTTCTCTGTTATCGTCCATTGTCAATAACATGGGGTGCGAAGGAGGAATGGCATAGACCATTTACTTATGTACAGACTCATTTCAAGCCAGTTGACACATCACTTTGTTTCGCTCGGCCATTTTATTTCATCATTCTGTTGTTTATATCGTCGTAAATTTGAAGTAGGTACATAGATACACAGATAGTTCGAGAGTATACTAAATGGTACAAATATGCTATGTGTTTTTTTTTTGTAGGGAATAAAAGCACCTCATACCTGATTTCCGTCGTACGTCCAACTACCAAATTTCATATCACAGTGTTGGTCATCAAATGGGAACCACGTGATGTCTATCTTGCATGTGCTCTTGAAGATACCAGGGGGCACGTACAGACAACTGCCGTTATGTTTGACCACAATATTTGTGTGGTACGTGCCATCGAATCCCTCATCCGCACTAGATATTTAATAGTACATATATATAGGTACAGATGCATATAGGCAATATAGTGTTTTTGAAAATGTTCAACTATGTAGTTTGTAGCATTAGATTTAATTTCTTTTAGTCATTTTGCATTTACTTATTGAAAGCTATATATGATCGTATAAGCATGTAGAAAATAGTTTGAAGCTTAGCATGACATTGTTTGATTTCAAAAGAGAATGCGATTTATAAAGGTTTTAAAATATGTAGATGCAAGTATGAATAGTCTTGAGATAAATAGATTTTTGAAATTTCCGGGGAGAATAAGAAAGGTTCATTTCATACCATGCGTGGCTTGAATAAAAAATTGAGCTGTTTCCATTTACAAAAAAAAAAAAAAAAAATTAATATAAAATATAGATCTAAAGAAAAAGCAAAGCTAGCATACTGAAATCTTTTTCACGTTTGGGTGTTGAAGTTAATAAGGATTCCATATCATAGCCAAAATATAAGTGCATGTGTAGTGTGAAACACTTTGCCCATGGTTTGATTCAGATACTCAAAGCTAACGACTGTCCCAGGGAAATTTGACCCTTTTGTCTTTGTGAATATTTCCGTGTGTATACCTACTCCATATCTTTAAGCCATATGGTAACCTTCTTTGTAAAGGAAGAAAAACTATATTAGTATTCATTCATTCAGGAGCTCTTTAACTATCAAGATGGAATCGAAACCAGAACGCCAGCAAATTATTTTCAAATACGTGGAAAATCCCGAATACAAGTTTTCAAAGATTGCTTAGGACCTTAAAACGTCACTTTCACTGACCGAACGAGTAATAGTGAATTACAATGAAAAAAGGATAAGTAGTCCGGGGAAATCTAACATGGTGCTTCGGAAAAATTAGGGGAAAGCTGAATTTTTGTGTGAACCTTGGTACTGGCGTGTTGAACAAAATGTCAAAAGTCCCCATCGATTCGAGTGCTGCGTCACTTTTTATGCAAGGTGAAAGGTCACCAAAAGTGACCTTTCCAAAATATCTCAGTAACGGTTACGTCTTCAGAAAAACAATGTATGACGAATTTGTAGCTTAAAGAATTTCCAACAAAAAAGATTATATAACTTTTTCCTGTAACCATAACCGTTTTTGAGATATATTGATCTAAACATTTGTAACTAACAGCATCCTCTTTCTCAGGGCATGTAAATATTATCCGATTTTGATTACGACTTGGCATGTTTGTGAGTTTGTTTTTCTATGTTTAAGAGGCGCATGAAAAAAACATGTAAATAAACTTAACTACCATACTCCAGGGTAGATGGAAAAGCGTGCTCCGAAAAGTTTCCCCATCCCCCTTTGCCATGAAATGGTATCCCTGAGCATCCATCCCAAATCTTCAGAAATGGGCTCGTTGCCTACTCTTTGCGCACTGTTAAACAAGATAGGATCACTTTTTATCCTGTAAATTGTCTATAATTGAAATCGTGAGACTAGCCCTACACACAAATCCTACCCCCACCCTACCCACCCCCGCAAACGAACCATCCCGAAATAGCCGGTTTTTTAGTTTTTTCTTCCATACTGTCTTATCCCATGAACGATCAGGGCAAGGTCAAGTAATTTCAGGTGCAAATTGGTTTCGAAACGTGTCATGTCCCTTTGGCGCTACGTTGTCATCACAGGATTGGTAAAAAACTGATTATTAGGGGATAGTCTGCAGCGGGTTGAGCCCCTATAATGTCAAGAATGAGCGTTTACAGAATTATGCCATGTTTTTATCTTGCTTTTTCATACTCCTAGCGCCGTGATATGTTACAAAACCTAGTTTCACTTGCAATGTTGTTGTCTTGCTCTGCTTCTTCGTGGAAAATCCCATACCAATGCTGCAGCAATACAGTTTATTTCCGAAAAGAGAGTAGCGAGCAGACGTCCCTACAAGTTATATGGCAAAGGGAGGCGGGGGGTGGTGGTAACTTTTCGGAGCACCCTTTTCCACCTACCCTGGAGTATGGTAGATAAGTTTGCTTACTTGTTTTTTTTATGCGTCTCTTAAACATAAAAAACAAACTCACCAACTTTCCAAGTCGTAATCAAAATCGGATAATATTTAAATGCCCTGAGAAAGAGGATGCTGTTAGTATCAAATGTTTAGATCAAAATATCTCAAAAACGGTTATGATTACAGGAAAAAGTTATATAATCTTTTTTGTTGGAAATTCTTTAAGCTACAAATTCGTCATACATTGTTTTTCGAAAGACGTGACCGTTACTGAGATATTTAGGAAAGGTCACTTTTGGTGACCTTTGACCCCGTATAAAAAGCGACGCAGCACTCGGATCGATGGGGACTTTTGACATTTTGTTCAACACGCCAGTATCAAGGTTCACACCAAAATTCAGCTTTCCCCTAATTTTTCCGAAGTTTCGCCTTTTTTATGTAGGATTTCACTGGGCTAAAGGTAGAAAATTTAGAAGTATAGACAAGAAAGAACTTAGCGAAGAAAATTGTCACGAAGTTCAAGAACAAACCCAACATTTCCGTTGAGATATGGCAGCAGTTCCTGGTACATTGAAGTCAACGGCCGATCGAAAAAAAAACGTTACAGCTTGAGAACATATAAGATGCAGAAGGTTTCAGATCGATCTAAGGAGAAGCAGAAAGTAGCGAAAACGAAGGCCTGAAAACTATACGATCAATATGTGACGAAATTCAATTGCGATATTCAGACAGATTCCTACGAATAAATTTTACACTGCTTAAGCAAAGGGTTCAGTGAAAGAAGTATTTAAGTAAAACAAAACCAGTAAATTTCCTAGCCAAAAAGCGAAATGCACAATAAATGCCCAGGTGTATTTCGAGGAATGTATGCAGAAGCGGTTGTTGCCTTTTGTTAACAAGCATGAAAGGTTCCTGCGGTTTTGTTCAGACCTAGTGTCAAAACATTATGCTAGGAAAACTTTGGAGTGGAATGAAAGCAGTCACGCCAATTTGTCCGCAAGGAGGCCAACCCATTTAATTGTCCTGAACTTAGACCAATAGAACGATAATGGTCGCAAATCAAACGAGTATTGAAGGAAAGCAGTGTGAAAGCTAGATATATATCTGATTTTTAAAATAAATGGAAAAAAGTATACGAAATTGATTATGAGACCTTTATGAAAAACTTAATGTTGGGTCTCAATCATAGTGAAACTTTGAAATTTTGTCGTTGTGTCACTCATAAATTTCCGTCACTCATAGTGAAAATTTGAAATCTTCGCAATGAGTAACACTAACGTTTATGAATGTGGTTTCTGTATATCTTTACGAAGTAAGCTATGGTAAAAAATAACCTTATTTTCCGAAATTCGAAAGCTTTAGTAACAAGGTCATATTTTATTGGGACAGTCTTTACTAAGGTAAATGCACAGTCATGAGAGTTTTGCTCGTAAAGCTAAATGTTGGTATCGCTCACAGTTTCTTATCTATGATACTTTTCTATGAAGACAGTGAGCAACGAAGTTGAAAACGTCAAAGAGGACAATTTCCGTGAAAATCTTACCGGAGCTATTGCAGTTGGCCTTAGAAAACAAAACAAAAGATAAAGTCAAACCTCCAAATCTTGCCCCAACCCCTCAAGTTGGCAGCAAAGCAACATCGATAAAGACATCCAGAAAATTTAACGGCAAGCTGCAAAAACCAGACTCTGTTGTCCTTGAACTGAGAGTTAAGCTTTCTAATGTCTATATTCTCAAGAAATTCAATTCAAATTCAAAAATAAGTGAGCTTAGTGAAAAAGTCAACAAGTCAGTCAGTCGAAAGTGGAAAGGAAAGCTTCTGAAAAATATGATTGATCCCTTTTTAGATGCCCATGTGGTCGTACGAGCACTCAAGAGGAAAACGTTGATCGAAATCAAGGACAGTTAGCTACAATCTGGAGCAGTGGATGTTCAGCATGTGCCGCACTTGCGTTTCAGGACTCAAATGACCAATACATGGTAATCGTCAGAGCAAAAGTGAAGGGGATGCATCCCTATATCTGTCACGCTCTTTCTAGCTGCATTCTCCACAGGTCCAAAATCTTGCTCAACAAACTTGTGGCATATATTCAGATAAAATCTCCTATTGTTTTTAGTGTTTAGTTATTTCAACGCATGGGCAACAGAATACCGTGCTAACGTAAGGTACCAGATCCTACTTGAAGTGCACACACATCATAACAACGACTGAAGTAAAGAAAGACCAAGAATTGCTGTCCCAAAAGGGAGAAGTATGTCAAAAAACTTTCTAGTATATAGTCATAATAGGTCTGTTCCCGTACTTCAGCAAACTGCAGCAGTAACAGAATTTGGCAGCTGGCTTCTTTTTGCTGCAAAATTGGACTTGCATTTGGCTTGCAGCAAAAGTACGAAAACGACTTACTGTGAATCTATTTTAATATATTATAATAGATTCAAGTACGGGAACAGACCTAATAAGATAAGATCAACCGATAAAATGACGAGCAAACTCTGCATCCATGCCACGTAGAACAGTGAGCAAACGAGATGTTTTGTGCTATTTGTAGAATGAAAATATTAGAACATAAGTTGTTCGAATATAAACTGATAGCAACTCGTGGGGTAGTCAAATTGTCTGCGCAAGGTTTTATGCTCGGTGTCCAGGGCTATGGGGTGTGTCTAGGACTCTGACGGCAAAGAGACTTACTCCAGCACCGTCACTTTAACTGTTCTCATGGACTTATACTATCCGGGGAATCATCATACCCCAGTGTATGCGGCGCATCAAGTAAAGCATGACTTTAACTAAACGCCACCTCTCAGAATTTCTAGCTCCCGATTGAGATGGGCCTTAAACTCCATTCGACCATTCAAGTCTCAAGGCTCTGGTGGCGTTTTTCAGGCTTACTTCCAGTAAAGACGCTGCCTTGGGTCAGAGGCATATAAAGGGTACGACAAATGAGACGCAGTAAAGAAAACGTAAATTTCACATTGAAAAGTAAACTGCGGCCACAGAAACGAAAGAGCCTGCGGTGAATTTCGAAGTAGCCACATGAACTGGTATCATAGAACCATTCAAAATAGCCTGAAGCACGGAACCGCATCCTTAACAAATAAGTATATAGGAGAGACTGATGAGCTTAATTTGTTAAATCTAGGTACTTTGTCAATAAAATAAAATGGTGAACATACTAACATACTTTGTAAATAACTTTTATATTAATTATTTTTTTATCACATGCAAATCCAACTGAAAAAAACATAAGTTTCGATTTTTTTTTTTTTACAACAATTATTGAAAAACTACATCGAAAAATGAACATTATAAACTAAGAGAGAGATCATATAAACTTCTTTTAACAATAAAAATAAAAATTAATAGTCTTCTCTTTCATCAATCAGTGACATAGAATTACTACACCTAACACAGTCAAACTCAGCAGATCCAAATAACCCAGAAGCAGAGCAAGACATTCACATCTCTCCACCAACATTCGAATAAATAAAGCTCCTGGAATAGATGGAATACCTCCCGAATTACTCAGAAATGGCGAAACTCTTCTTTGCAACATTCTCCACCAACTAATACTCCAGTTGCCAAACGATTGGCGGAAAAGTATTATATGCCCCATATAAAAAGGAGACAAATTACGTTGCGAAAACTACAGAGGCATTGCTTTATTACAAACAAAACTCGTCCGCATGAGCAAGGTGACAATGATGAACGCCGAATCTCAAGTCAAAGTCAACAGTGACCTAACCAACAGCTTCCACACGAACTCAGGCTTAAAGCAACGAGATGGACTTGCCCCGATGCTATTCAACCTTGCTCTGGAACACGTCATCAGAAAAATACCAGCTGATACAACAGGCACACTACTGTTCAAGTCCACGCAAATAGTACATTCGCCGATGACGTCAACATTATGGCACGGACCATATCAGAAGCAAAGGAAGCTTTCCTAAGTTTGGAGTCAAAAGCAAGGAAAATAAATCTACGGGTCAACAAAGATAAAACCAAATTAATGACCCAAACAAGAAAAATGGCGCCAATCAGACAAAACTTGACCTCAGGAGACTACAACATCTAGAATGTAGATAACTTCATCTACTTAGGAGTCCACCTTGACAATGCAGGCAGTAAAAAGGACGAAATTTTAAGACGAATAAATGCAGCAAACAAAGCGTACTATTCCATACTCCCCATAATTCAGTCTACGAACGTGCACAGGAATAATAAGCTTCGCATATACAAAACACTCATTAAACCTGTGCTTCTCTATGGAAGCGAAGCCTGGACTTTGACTACGCACTCCGAAAAGGCTCTGGACGTATTTGAGCGTAAAGTGCTACAACGAATTTTTGGACCCATACAAGAAGGGACAGAGTGGAGAATGCGATACAACAATGAGTTGTACCATATATATGACGACCCACCTGTATCCATATGCATTAAATTACGAAAGTTACTATGGGCTGGCCACGTCGAGAGGACGGAGACCAATAGACTACCTAAAAGAACGTTGAAAAGTAGTTGGTAAACCGAGGAAACGTTGGGAAGACACGATAGACGCAGACAGCAGGTCAATACTGGGGGTCAATAATTGGAGAACCAGGTCGCAGGATCGAGACGATTGCAGGCGGACGTTACTCGAGGCCAAGGCCCGACTTGGGCTGTCGCGCCATCGATGATGATGCCAAATATGATGATAGGCTGTCGCGCCATCGACATATTTGGCATCTTCTGTGAGTGCCGGAGACCTTTTGGGAGGGTTCCCCTTCTTCTATACCTATGAAATCTGCGATTCTTTTACGCAACTGGCGAGGCAAATTAGTACGAGTTCTGCGCCAGAGTAAATATTGCTGATCCATACAAAGATTCAGATATTTCAAGAAGTATCGTCTCTTCGAACACATATCATTATTATTAGCGCGATATATAATATTATATATAAATGTCCTGCTATATTCAACATACCAAAAAAGAGTGTCAAAGGCCATCTTTTCGAGTTTCTACTAACATTGTACGTTGCACATAGTTCATCAGTCACGTCTACTCCTTCCGCACTTGGTTGAGTTATAAAAAGCTATAATCTCTGATTTCTGCTTATTGCCATCGATATGATCATCGTGATGTAAGCTTGACATCAAAAGGACAACTTTGTTTTTGCCCGTTGATGAGTTTTGAGGCTTTTCTCTTGTTGTCATGAATTCAGACGGAATTCGCTTTTTATTTTTGCGTAAAGTAGAAGTAAATTTGTGTTTGTACAGAAGATGAGATGTCAGTTCGTGGCTGGCAAACCAATTGTCAAAAGTTACATTACGGCAAGACTTAGAAATTGGCAATACAATACGATCAATCACATCAAAAGGTTTGTTGCTTACCTCTCTGACGCCGCCAAAATTCGCTCTGGGTAGTTAGCGAGTGACATTTTTGTTAAAAAAAAAACGAAAAACAAACAAAAACTGAATTCAAAAATAAATGCATGTCACGAAAATACTAGTGATGGGCTCAAAAACGCCAAACAGTTTGAAAAAATGTTTGGCTGTAAAAAACGAAGGAACAGTTTTTCCCAAGAGCGACAAACAGTTTTTCTAAAGCGAAATTTTTTTCTAAAACGAGCAGCATTTCTAAAACGAACCGTTTTTCTACAACGAATAGTATTTCTAAAACCAATTATTCCAACTATTCTACAGCGAATAGTTTTTCTAAAGGCAATAGTTTTTTTAAAACGAATCGTTTTTCTTATTCTAAAACGAATCGTTTTTTTAAAACGAACTGTTTTTTTAAAACGAATCGTTTTTGGTTTTTTTTTTAAAACGAATCGTTTTTCATCGTTTTTAGTTTTTTTAAACGAATCGTTTTTAGTTTGTTAAAACGAACTGTTTGGCAGTGGAAAACTGTTTAGCTGCGGAAAACAGTATTTTGATGCTTGCGAGCATTTTCGTACTTGCAGGTATTTCATTCAAATATTAAAAAAGTTTTTAGGGCAAAAGGAGCTGAAATCGGACAAAATCGGCCAATTTTGGGTTGGAGTGGTTTGGGACATAAGGAGCCAAGACCTATTGCTGTAAATACAAAATTTTTTTTTTAGGGGAGTAAGAGGTTTTTTGGCTATAGTTTGGCAAAAACTAACTTTACGGCGTTTTCGATTGAAAGTGATCGGGGAGTAGAATAGTGATATTTTAAGGGCAAAAAATTTTTTTATAGGGGAAATTGGGCAAAAGCGTCCATTTTTTTTTCCAAAATTATTTATTTTGTCTAGCATGAAAAGCGGTCTAGTTTCAAAGATAAGGCAAAATGAAATCCAGCGGAAAAACCAAAAGTAGCACTAAAAGTGCCAAGGAGGAAAAGGTTGAGATTCTTTTTCGTTCACCAGTTGGCGTCTCCGGGTGTACTGAGGCCCTTAACTCGTGACTGCAGGTCGCCACGAGGATGTCTCCATACCTACCGGGGTTGTAAAATTTACGAGACCGCGGGAGGTAAGGTGCCCCTGACTAATGTCCAGCCTTACGGAAGAGGTTGGCCCCCTAGTGGGTGCATGTTTAATAAACGAAACATTTTTTTTATCATTTCTTAATAAAATTTTCGACAAACTTTATGCTTCAGTGAGGCGAAGTCAGTCAGTCCGTTTCATTACATCACTGCAAATCGTATGCATTGTATGCATATATGCACATACTTCAAACAGGTATTTGGAACAGGTATTTTTTCGTACTCGTACTAGTTATAGCCAGTATGTGAAATTCAAACTGTTTTTTTTCAAACAGTTTTAAAAAACAGTTGTTTAATAAAAAGAAACAGTTCGTTTTCGTTTTTTGAAAATAACAGAAACGCCCATCACTAGAAAATACCACACTTACGATGACGCCAGGTCATACGTACATACTTTGAGTTGTCGTACGTGTATCTCATTGGGCGGGTGGCATTGCACTGAATGCAGGGACGTTGCAGGTATAGGTGGAATGTACCTCCAGCTACACAAGCATTCAAACGCGTAATAATTGTCGAAAGTAAAATATGACTGTTTAAAATCTTCTCGGGTCAATATAACCCAGCGTCATTGGCACCGGGTTAAGGATTTCATCCGCAAACTGCTTAATTTATTTCACCTTTAGATTATAGTTAAACAAACTTTTTTACTGATATTTAAAATTGTTTTATATGGACAAGGTGAGTATAATATTTTCCTTTTATATATAAGGATGTTGTATTTTTGTTGTTGTTTATTGTGAGAAATTTGTAGACTGTCAAACGTAGATTTTTTCCGTGTGAACCTAAGATTTTACGGTAGCTATATGTTATTGATTTTCATGCTAGGGGAACTACGATGTGTAATGTGGGAAATTAGTTTTTAGTAGTTAGTGGAAAATTCTTATAAAAGTTGTCTCTTCGTGCATAAACAGTTGAAAAAGGGCAAGCGCTTCAAATATTTCGTTCGTAGTTTTAGAGAGGACCATTTAGTAGCCCAGTGGACTGTCGAAATAGGCTAACAGGCAAAACAATAATTAGAGGAAATCATATTTAGGAAAATCTAAGTGGTAGCAACGTTGTGGAAAGGATTGAAAAATTGTAAAATAAGGGCAGGGTTCTAGTTAATGATTTGTAGAGGCTTGCAGGCTGGAATTCCGAAAAAATTCAAAATATTTTCAGTTAAAATGGCGATTCGGTTGGAAAACTCATATTAATTAGGATGAAAAAGATTCCCATGCATCACAAAAAAATAAAACGAATGCACGATGCATCTCAGCCATATCGAGAATATTTTTATGGCTGACCATGAGTCGAGTTTGTAAAATCAGTGGGAGTATTAATAAGTACTAAGAAAGAATTAAAGAATTTACTTAGGTCATATATCGCAGTTAATTTAAATCGTGTTGTACTAATATAAATATTTATAATAAAAACCATGACTCGATTAATTACGAAGAAAGTGGTGAAGTAAAATTTGATATCGTACGATTTTATGAGAACTGCCTTTCTCGCTAAAGCACGCAATTATATATTAAATTTGAGTGGATATTCAATACTTTCATAGCGCAAAAAAATGCGTAAAAACAAAATAAAAGACACAAAAAATAG
Organism: Nemotelus nigrinus; assembly: GCA_947369275.1. NCBI lineage: Eukaryota > Metazoa > Arthropoda > Insecta > Diptera > Stratiomyidae > Nemotelus > Nemotelus nigrinus. The sequence continues at coordinate 80,511,644 of OX376375.1, forward strand.
AGTATTTTAATTTTAAAATAAATTCATATTTAGTCACTACCTACTATTTATGAAATACCTTGCTTCAAACTATTTTCGACGACCTTATGTTCTTATCCTATCGATCAATGTAAATAGTTCTTACCTAGTTTGATGAAACCCGTTAAAAAATCCGTTCTTACTTATTTCTGTACAAATATAAGCACAAAATCGCAAGCACACCATATACATAAATGCATACATTGTGTACTTTAATCTAACTAACGTTCAATGAATCATTAACTTTAGCATTGTTTTCGTTAAATTTCGTTAAATTTTCATGAATTGATTGGAAATTTAATTATGTAGCAGGATAATTTAATATAGAATTATTTGATTGAGTACTTTTACGTTGGCATTTAGTACGCTTTTAGCTTTGCGAATAATCTATAAACTACAATAAAACACAAATGAACAAATTGAATCGACATAAACTAACATCGAACAGTTTATTGCTAGCGTTTTGTTTATTTATTTTTCTTATACATTTTTTCTAGGATGTTTAATGTTAAGCATTGGACTGTATTTTAGCTCATTTTTTGCTTAACATGATGTTTTGCGGTTTGATTTACTTTGTACCTTGAGGGATTTGATTTATCGGTGGGTTTCTGTAACAATGTTAAATTTACTTAACAAGGTATTACCTCCTTCATTTTTAAAACCGTCAAGAATCCTTGAATGTTTCTTTTTTCACTAAGCAATTCGTAACGGATTATCAAACGACCGAATGTAATACAGTGTTAAATATAAACTTTAAACTTGAATATTACTTTTTGGAATAAATTAACTTCAAATTCCATATAATTTAAAACCGTCCTTAATATTCAAGTTGAAAGCTTTTGATTTATTTGAGGCCCACAATAACGGCAAGCTGACAATGTACTTTCCCACTAGACCACATTGCTTAAAAAGTAGGTATGTATTGACTCAAACTACCCTTATTTTTCATTTACAACAAATAAACATTTTATGGAACACAACAAAAAAGCAGTGCGTGAAGAAATATAGTCGACAAAACAATTTCCCAATAGGCTTTGATGCTTTCAGGAAAGATACAAACGCTCCGTCGAATTCATAAGAGCGCGGAAAATTTTTGTCTTGATTACTCATATGGATGATGCAAGACGTGTGATATTGTGCGTATTGTTGCTTATTTTAGTTTAGTAAATTCTGCCAATTTTTATCGATGAATAAATAAGAATTTTTTAAATGTATGTTTCCTTCCCTCCATGAATATCGACTAGCACCTTCGTCTTTCACGGATGGCATTCAAAGATTAATCAGGAAATTGTATGACTTTAGTTTTTCAAATTGCACAGCAGTTCTTGTGACGGCAGTATAATCACGACATAGAAGCACTGGTGCGAAATATTCATCACACAAAATCAAATAAAGAATGAAATAGTATTAGTTACCAAAAAATAAATAATATCAATTAATACAATATGACATAACAAAGAAAGCCGGTGAATTTAATATTGAAAGAATTGAAAATAAGAATCGAAGCTGACAAATGGTAAATAGACAAAAAAGTTCGGTGCATGTTTCATGCATAGACAATGGATATGCGAATTAGTAGCGATTTCGTCGCAGCACATTCAAAGCAAATTCGTACGGTACGTCTTACCTGTGAACTGTTGCAACATTAACACAAACCCTTTTTGTTCCGGTCGTGTTTTACGTAACTTTGGTTTTATTAATTTTGAAGAAACATCTTTCCGTTCGACCAGTATCACATTGCGAACGGCCAACAGCTCGAAATCGTACTCACCTATTATACATTAGAACATCCGGTTTCCATAGTTTATTTGGCGTTATTCGCAAGTCTTTGACTCCACCGTATTCGGAATCGTTCCATCGTAAATTGTAATCATTCCACTCCTGGATCGGATACGAAAGAGAAAGATTGTTTTTGAAATTATGGCAATTACTCGTTTGATGGTTTTGTTTGAATAATTAAAGATCAATCAAACTATGATGGATGTAATTTTAATGATTTAAGGAGTCTTGGTTTGCTTAAGTCATACTTGTGGAAAATAATGGAAAATATAATTATATTATATGCATGCAAAGAAGTTGAGTATGTAAATTAAGCTGTCGGGCGATATTAAGGAATATTAGTGATGATTTATAAAGAGGTAATATGAAAATAAAGGTAAATCAATTCGAAACGGAACATTGATATGATTTATGTACATACTATATATAGCATTTAAACTTTCGGCAATCCGTTTTTTAATTTATGCATGCGAAGTATTGTTAACGTAATATCGTTTGTGCTTTTTTACATTAGTCAAACCAACTTTTAGAGGATGGAGCTGAAGAGGAAATGGTCGGTTGCGTTGATTTCATTAGCATTTGATATAAATTTTGATTATGTGGTTTCACTTTCACACCTAGTATATAATAATTCCAAAGTCCCCATAAACACTACATATATGCAACACATCTTCACCAAACTTTAAACATTATTTATTTATTTATTTATTTATTAATCCCTTGCGCTACAGATACAATTCCAATTACAGCGTCAAGAAAGCAAAAATAAAAGAATGAAACATAAAAAGGAAAAGAAATAACAATTGAATAATTTGAAAACCAAAATTAGGACTAAGGTAAATAGCAATTCAAGTTAACATTTTCAATACATGCTTGAATTGCAAAAAAGATAGCGGTAGAGGACCAAGCTTAAGGGCATTATGCGTTCTGGGTAGACGCAGCAAAGGTAAATGGAAATAGACTTCCGTACGAGCAAACGAAACAGAGAAAACCTCAGAAGAACAACTTGGACGACTAGATTCACGTGTGGTTATCTGTGAACCGAGATCTGTCAAGAAAATGCCTTGGCAAAGTTTAAAGAGAAAACACTCATCGAGGAACAATCTCCGAGATTGCAACGAGGACATATGTAGGAGGGAAAGACGAGAGGAGTAGGGACAATAGGGGATATTGAATTTAAAAAGTAGCGAGCGAGTGAATCTGCGCTGAACAGATTCAATGGCGTCAGATAAATACTGAAAGCGCGGAGACCAGATTTTACACGCGTATTCTAGAATACTGCGTACTAAGGAGACAAATAAATGAAAACAGGAGGAAATGCTGGTAAACATATACGAAGAACGCAAGACAAATCCAGCAATCCTAGAGGCTCTGGACGTCATATTCATAACATGAACATCAACTCTTAATTTTGAGTCAAATACCACACCCAGGTCTCTAAAATGCTGTACAACTGACAGGGAAATACCAGACAAAGAATAAGAAAACACATGAGGAGTATTTTTATATGCGAAAGACATCTGATGGCATTTCAAAATGTTCAGTGGCAAGAAGTTGCCTTGACACCAGAGATTAAGAGCAAACAAGTCAGCTTGTAATTGATGAAAATCGTTCGCAGACTTGATTGCTCCGTATAATTTTAGATCATCCGCATATAAAAGGCAGGGAGAATTGATAACAAAAAGAAGGTCATTGACAAACAAGATAAAAAGTAAGGGACCGAGGATAGAACCTTGAGGAACTCCGGATGTGGGAAATATAGGAAAGGAAATGGAACCATTAAAAGTAACTCTGCAAGGACGACTATGAAGATAAGAGGAAAACCAAAAGAGGAGGGGACCAAAAACACCGAAACCATTAAGTTTAAGGAGCAGCAGGATATGGACCAGCTAGTTAGTAGTTAGGACCAGCTCAGCTGATTTATATGTGTAGTAAATTCTAAAGAAAATAGTTAATTAAAACTGGTGACTCCAATAAAAGGGGATAAAAGCACTTCGAACGATAAGTTCAACATGAATCGCATCGATTTAGCAGCAGTCAATAGCCGCAACAAGAGTAGGCAAAAAACATCAAGGTTGTTCTAACTCTGGCATACAACAACGTTTTCATCTGGCCAATAATTACCGACAGTTTTCGCCTTCGGGTTTTTTAAGTAGCGATGAAAGCTGTGAATCTACAGCGTCTAATATGACAGTTTACCGACATGAATCCTTCGTTTTACATTTCGAACGATGCAGTGAATACCAACTCATATATAAATCTTATACTTTCTCTATACAACCAAAGGAAAACTTTTGAAATTTCACATCGGACAAGAACGGTAACCGTCCTCCAATTTACCTATATTTTAAGCATCAAAAACTTCTGTTCACGAGAACCCACGACCCAATTATCAGATACAAATGAATTTTGAGTAGTACCAGGTCAGATAGAAGCGATTTGGAAATGCGGGCAACTCTTTGCCAGTGATACGACCTTGAAATATTAAAAAGAAAAAAAAAAACTGCTTGTTGCCCTATGAATTCTGGTTCAGTTACCAGATTTGCATGTGGCTGAACCTTAGTCTAAGCCGTATTTTATAGTAATTTGGTTGAAAAATTCAGTTGGAGCTGCCAGCTATGGTAATTTTGGTGTCTTGGGTTTTGAAAATTCGCTCAGGAAAATAAAGCTTTTTGCCCTATAACTTCCAGTGTATTCATGAAATCCAAACGAATTTCATATATGCAAGTTATTATAGGCATTATTTTGAAGGAATCTGGTAAAAAAACCATTACAGGGTTGCCAGCTATTGTTGATTTTGTATTTATTTGCTATATCTTTATTAAGCGATTTCATCGTAAAATTTTCAAGCGGTAATGATCTTGTAGCGACAATAAACAACAAATATTAAGTTTTCGAAAATTTGAAAACGTCGGTTGGTAACCTTAAATTTCTTTGTACCCTTCCAATGTAGTTATTGGATCAAACCGAAATTCGCAGCGTAGGTTGGTTTCAATGTGACGTAGGTGTGATATATTTTTGGATTTGGTGCTAGCAAAGGGTTGCCAGCGCGAGGCGGTTTTTGCTATTTTCGTATCAATAAATGTTTACATTAAGTATTTATATCGCGAATATTTGGAATGAAAATAAGTTATCAATGTTTAAATTTTCTAAGGTACAGAATTTTTTGGCTCCAAACATCTTTCGTTTTTTGACCCTAAACATCTTTCTTTCCGTGTAACTTTCCACGAAATCATCGGGTAGTGCCATCAATCGATAGAGTTATTTGATTTTGACGTGAGGCAATTGTGGAAGACTTTTAGTTGTAGTGCTTGTAAAGTGTTATGCTGCTTTCAAAGCTTTGCAGTGTTTGGCTTTCCTAAATCTTACAATACATGGAATTCTTTCCACTCTATGAGTTTAAATGCATTGTTAAGATCAAAGTGATTTTGCACTCGAAACAGGTTGGAGCACGTGCGGTTGAATATGCACTCAAAATCTGCACGATTCTTCTATTGTTCATCGAACATTAGTAATTCTAGCGGTTCAGGTGCGTTAGAGTTTTTTTTAATTCAATGTATGAATAATTGACGCAGTCAAAAAGTAAACAACGGCTAATGAAGGAGCAGTCGAACAGCAGCCAAAACCAATTTACGAAAGAGGGCGTTCTTCCGTCCCTTCAATAGGCGCAATGGCTACTAAACTCCGACATTCTGGCAAGACGAGCTACCTTTGTGGCTCATCCAGCTCGAGTGCCAATCAACAGGAATTCAAGCATTACCGACTAAGTATAACTATGTGTTGTCTAAGCTGGGCTTAACGGAGCTGAAGACAGCTGCGAGTTTCTTCAGTGAGTGACAATTTGTTAATGGCTCTTTGGTTGCATCTGCTTCCGAAGCAGATACAGTCAATTATAGCCGTTGACCAGAAGCCAGCCTCAATACACTTGGGAAAACGGTTGATAAAACTACCGAAGTTTTGAATCAGCCTCAACAGCACGAGATGACCGTTTCCATTAGCAGTGGCCGAGTTGACAAAACTAAAACAACATCCATCTGGTTAACTGGCACCTATGAGCACGGCTTCACTTTGGGTTCTATACAAAATCTCGTTCGCAATCACAACACAAAAGAAACTCAAAAGTTTGCTTCTACCACCAAAAATTTGAGTATAAGGCAAAATGTGGGTTGGTAGCAAAGAAAATATCATCCAATCTTCGTCTAACTATTTGTGACAGACTGTTTAAGGGTTTTTTTTTGCTTTTTTTCTAGTTTTTTTTTTTAAATGAATGCATAATCTCTCAAGAATATTGTGTCAAAGTTCCAAGTTTTTTGATTTTGAGATTGGAGTGAAATTGGAATATGAGTATTTGAACATCCGTTGCTCTATACCTGCTCGACAGCTCTGCGTTTTTCTGAAACTTGTTATTTTTGCAGTCCGTGCACACCATACATAAATCAAAATCTACTGGACCAATTGTTTTGAAATTTTCCACATTACTTCTTCACATACCTGGGAGATTTTTGTTTTTTTTAAATAATTATTAATTTTATAAAAACAAATTAGCCAATTTTTTTCTAGTGAAAATCGATTTTTTCGGCTTCCAAGTGCTATGAAAAATTGAAAAATCGAAGAAGAAAAAATTCCTCCCAGGGTTACATGGGGAAACATCTCCTTTGACAAATGCATTTTGATTTTATTGCAGATGATTCTGTTGCAAGCTATGATGAAAACCGCAAAACAACTTTTTTTCGAGGCGCCTCCAGAGATTCATTGTCACTCGCTTGCTTTTCAATATTTCGCAATGAAAATTTAGTAAAATCTTGTTCAAATGCTGCATTATTATATGAAAATTGATTGAATAAACTAACTCTCTCTGTATCACCAAAAACCAAAATTCTTAAAAACATAGCTTTCATTCACCAAATTAACCTTAAATTATCTACTAGATACAGGAATAGACATTTCGGTGCTTGCTACCCACAGAGCCGTAACCAGTCGACTATAAGTACCTACGAACGAAAGAGATGATATTGGCGATAAGACTCCGAGCGAGTTATCATGGAAGTTCATCAATATCACTGGCCTTAGACTCAATTTAGGAGAGGATACCACTCTGTTCTTGAGAAGCTGCTCGATAAAATCAGCCAGCCGTATATTACCATCCAGACGAATGAGAGGCTCCACATTCGCATCTGGTTTGACATAGTTAAAGGCTCCCTCAATGTCTGAGAAGGTGGTGCTGTGAGGTTTCCGTAATTCTAGTGATTCTAGTTCATTTCATTCCAGGCTTTAACTGAAATGTAAGAATACACGAAGAAATATCAATTTAGCCTGGAATGTGTAAATTCTTTCACAAAAAATATTTTTTGGTGGAAATTTTACGAAAGAGTTTTATTTAATTTAAACCATTTCTCCCGCGATTTTTTTTACGAGCAGCACTTTTTCCCTTTTCCCTTTTTCAAGTTTTAGAAGTCGAAAATTCCCATAAAATGGGAAAATTCCTTCGATCTCACAAGCGTATACTGTTTATGAGCGTGAGATTTTTCAATTTGCTCTATGTGAGCATAGAGAACAGTTTTGACGGACTAAGCTTTGGTATTGGCATGTTGCGATGGAGACTTTGACGAAGGATCAATTGACTTTTTGATATCCAACCAATTATATTTTCCAGAATAGTCAGATCTAATGACATGGTGTTGTTAGCCTATGGTGTTTTTAAACCTTTAAGGTGCGAAACTTTCCTTGCTTTAGAAACAAACACAACCCTTATTTCTCGCCAGCTCAAGAAAACATACGAAACGTGACCTCTGTAGACTCGGCCGAAATAACACTATCAGGGTCCGCAGATTCGCGGGAGTTTAAAATCCTTAGAGGCAGCAAAAAGCAGCTGGCCCGCTCTATTTAATGCGACCTGTGTGCTGGAGAATGTGTACTAAATTTTGAACAAATTTCAGTTAAATATCTCAATTATTCTGATTTTTTTAGATACAAAATTGTTAGGTTGTTACAGAAAAACTCTGTACTACACTTCAGAATAGCTTTTTCCGGAAAAAAGTGTACCCGGAGATGAAAGAAGTGTGCCATGCACTTAAACGTGGTGCGTACAACATTCTGCAGAAAGAGAAAAAATCGGAGGCCAGCCCAAAGAAAGCTATGCTCTGTTTTTTTTTGTCAATTATCTGCTATGAGCTGCTCTAGCAAAATGAAACAATTAATCAGAAACTTTATTGTTAACAACTGAATCATCTACAAAGTTCCCGTTTGAAAATGAGATATGCACTCTGCAGTAGAAGGGCAGTTTAAGGTAATGCCAGACCTCATGCAGCTGCAATTACGCAACAGAAACTTGAATCTTTGTGTGGGAAATTATGATTCACCCAGACTACCCACGCGACCTTGTCCAATCTGATTTTTACCTATCCCGGTTCCTACACAATGTCTTGGTGGCAAATTTTTTTCAGTGATATTCAAAATAACATAGATTTTACTAATGTTCGAAGAAGAACATTAGTATTAAAATCACTTTGGCCAAAAATTCATATTTCTATATACTATATACATATATATATCATCAAAAAATTTCAGTGAAAAAATATCAGGAACGCGCCATCCGATTGGGCTGAAATTTTCAGGACACATTAGTGTATATGCAGAATAGTGCCAGGTCTCACAAAAAGTTAATAATCTTTAACCCTTTGGCGCCGGCGGCCATTTTAGTGATTTTTTTAATATACCTATTATTCCGTACACAAATAATTTTTGCAAAAATAAAGTTGACGACATAAATTTCGAAAAAGTTTTACATGTGAATCGGATAATGTTTTGAAATTTTTTAACCCCATGTGTGCGCTGGGTGCCTAAAAAGAGAACGGGAAAATTTGAAAATTTTTAAATTGCGATAACTTTTGACAGAGCTATTCCATGATTACGAAATTTTCAGGACATGTTTGTTTTATTTAGTTGTAAGTTAGTGTACGTTTTAATGAGCGTGCTGGCCACCCTGTAGCTAGGGCAGGCACTGAAAGTGAAAACCTCCAAATCATCGTCTCTCTTGAAAAAATGTCGTTTCTTAAAAAAAAGCCACTCATATGTAAATTTTGTGGTTTGCTTACATAAACAAAAAAAAAATTTGATATGGTTTAACGGGCACGCCTGGTAACCCTTGCCCAAGTTACCTATATATTTAGCATCAAAAACGAAACGGAAACTCACGATCCGATGAACAGAATTTATTGAAATTTGCAGAATGTATTGGTCTTAAATAGGACCAGGTCTGATAGAAATGATTTTGAAATGCGGGCGATTCTGTGCCAGTGGTGCCGTCTTGAAAAATCACTAAAAAAAGATAACATTTTTTAGCCCTATAAATTCTGATTGAATCGTTCGATTTTGACGAAATTCACACCGTAGCTGCACCTTACTTTAGACCACGTTTGGTAGAAATTTGGTTGGAGCTGCCAGCTATGATAATTTTGGTGTCTTAAATTTGAAAAAATAAAAATTTGGAAGTGAAAACTTTCAAACCATCGAATATCCTAAAAAATGTCCGTTTCTACAATAAAACCAATCTGTATACAAATCTTATGCTTAATCTACACAGTTAAAGTAAAACTTTGGAAATTTCATGTCGGACAAGAACGGTAGCCCTTTCTCAGTTAACCTATATTTTTAGCTTCAAAAACTTCTGTTCACGGGAACTCACGAATCAATAATCAGATAGAATTGAAATTTACAGAATGCATTGGACTTAAGTAGGGCCAGGTCTGATAGAAGCGATTTTGAATTGTAGGCAACTCTGTTCCAGTGGTGCCATCTTGAAAAATTACAAAGAAAAAAAAATGCTTTTTGCCCTATGAAATGTGAATAAGTTACCAGATTTTCATGAAATTGACACAGTAGCTGAACCTTACTCTAAGCTCTGTTTGAAAGAAATTTGGTTGAAAAATTCGATTTATGCTGCCAGCTATGGTAATTTTTGTGTCTTTCGTTTTGAAAATTCGCTCAGGAAAATAAAACTTTTTGCCCTATAGCTTCCAGTGCAGTCATGAAATCAATACGAATTTCATACAATTACTGGAACCTATTATAAACATTAATCAAGCCAAATTTGGTTGAAAAGCCATGATAGGATTGCCAGCTATTGTTGGTTTTGTGTTTGTTTGCAATATCTTTATTAAGCGGTTTTATCGTAGAATTTTCAATTGGTAATGATATTGTAGTGACAATAAACAGCAAATATTAAGCTTTTGATTATTTGAAAAAACTTGCTGCAGGTAACCCTAAATTTCTTTATACTCCTATAACTTCAAATGTTATATAACAACGTGAAGCAGATGTGATATATTCTTGGCTTTGATACTGGCGAAAGGTTGCCAGCACGAGTCGGTTGTGCTACTTTTGTATCAATAAATGCTTACAGTTAGTATTCATACCGGAAACATTTACAATGAAAATAAATAACCGATGTTTCAATTCCCAAAGTTCTGCCAATTTTTCGGATCGCAGCCACAAACTCCAACTTCAGTTACAGTGCTGCAGGCACTGAGCATTTTCTTCATTGATATTATATGAGATGCTGCTTTCAAAATTTTGTGATATAAGCAACTGATAACGAATATAATTAACCCGTGTTTTGCTCTCATAAACGTCGAAATTCATGCCAGTGGTAATATCTGAAACCTTCTACTATATGAGTTATAATGCATTCTTGAGACAAAAGTAAAACGCGGCATTTGAAACAATTTGGCCGTAATAAGCAGCGCATGTGGTGGAATATGCACTCAAAACCTGCACGATTCCTCTACTGTTCTTCGAACATAAGTATTTCTAGCGGTTCAGATGCGCTAGAGTTTTTTTAACTTCAAGTCCGTAAAATTTTATGATGATGCAATTGAAAAGCTGTCTGAAAGGTGGAACACTGTTAGAGCTAGTAATAAAGGAAATTGTGCAATTGCTTAAAGGAATGAATAGCTGTTTATAAAAGTCTTTTAAATGTTTACTGAAAAATCAGCTACACTGTTGGAGTCACCCAATACTACAAACATATTTTCATCGAAACACTCTTTCAATAGATACAAAGTATTGTTTTTTTAAATTATTACAAGACAATTTTACTGTCAATTAAAAATTAATTTCAGTCATCTTACATGCAAATCCATAATTCAAAAGCCAGGTCACTTGGCCATTACATTTACATTGCCTAGTAAAATCGACATTCTATTTTTCTCACTATTTTTCAGTCTCTTATTCTATCCGCATTGTGTCATTTCTCAAATTAATTAAAAATGTATCTTCCAATCGAACATCACGGAAACCTAGTAACCTAATTTCGCTCAACTTTCTCTGTCGAAGGTCCGGAAGAAATTGCAAAATTTATTCGGGAAAATATGTATGACTAGCCAGAAAGTCGTGTCATTTATTCAAGGAAAACAACGATAGCCAAGTTTTTCCGGGATGTTTATATGGAGGACTCATGTTTCGATTTCATGAAAAAAACACTGGTTTAGGTGTTTACTGCTGGACTCGAAACATTACTTCCGTGCATGATGTACAAACAAACATACATATGTATATGACTAATTTGAAGGGTCGCAAGTTTTGTATTTTGTTTCTTATTTTGCTATCTCAAGCCAAAAACATTAAGAATTGTATGTCGAGCACATCTTGTTTGTCCACTTTTTGAAAATTCGTAGAACAGATAGGTTTGCTGTAAGATTTATGAACGCAGTCATGGCGACTTTTTCATGACTATAAACTTTGTTAGCATTACAATAACTTCTAGTTTAGTCCCTCGAGATTGTTCGCGCTGTAGTTGAGAAGGTTAAGTGTTTTGAAGTTTGTAATGGGTTGTCGTTATTCATGTCTCATTGCATACATTTATGTGAGTGGAAAAAAGTTACAATATTTTATTGACCTTTAGATACAAATCTTAAGAAGATATCTCCAAGCCTAATCACTATATACTTTTTTACTAAAGCCATGATGGATCCCGTCATTCTGCGTTAGAAGTCTTACTACGAATAACGGTTTTTTCTATCCATGGGGCATAATAGACTAGACGTGTACTGTACTGACATGAAAAAAGTTTTTTCCAGCCAAACAACACGTTGTCCTATTAACAAATAGCTTTTTTTCACTTTTAATGTATGAGAATGCCTCATTTTTCCTGCACATCACTTTGAAAGGCATGAAAGAACTACAATATAATTTATACTAAAATGAGACGATACTGTTTACCAATCTCTGTCAATGTAAGACAATGTAACACAACAATAATTAACAGTAACAAAAGAAGCAAACTGCTTTTGTGTAGGGATATCAAAGCAGAAGTCAAGTTTCAAAAATTATTTGTGAACATTATTTCTACTCCACATTTATTTGCGCACGTACAAAATATTGTTCCAAGAAAATAACGTTTATTTATATTGGCATAAGGTTGCACACGTGCACAGTAGAGGTTTCATTCACTTTAGATTAGTTCTCGTGCGATTCGTTCTGATTAAGGCGTTTTAAAAACCACTCAGAAAAATCAAAAAGATAACCTCGAGCCACGGTCAGCAATCGAAGAAAATGGTGCTTGTAAAAAAGTATGGCTTTCATAGGACGATTATTCGTTACGAAAATCATTGGCTTTCATAGGGATATTATTTATCCGGATATCAAACCGAACTCCGAGTCACTGTAGTGCTGCCATATGACATATGAATTTGAAATAGAATGTAAATTTCTATGGAAATTAATTTTTGTGGGGCCGAGCACAGCAATAATAGCTAGGTATCGCTTTGATACTCCTGTCTTGTATGTCTACATTTATGTATTTAGATGGATGGCCGAATGGACACGTTTCACTCATTGATTTTGATAATAAATGTGAACCTTTTGAAGTGGCAGCTCTGATTTGTGGCTTCAACTCATGCTCAGGATAAACTAATTTCGTGCGAATGTATAGCAGGAACAAATTGAAATTGCCAAAAAAATTAGGTCTTAGACTTTATGTAGTCAAGTGAATCTACAATCATTGGCCCGATGATCACAGCCATAGTAGTTATGGAGGGTTATCTTAGTTTTAACGAATTATTAGCTCAAAAAATTCAACTGTTATTGAAAACATTAAAAAAAAACAGTTTTAATTAACGGGAAATTGATACCGAATCAAACTTTGCAATTATAAGTTGAATATTACCTAATTTAGTTCATTTTAAGGGATTTTTGAACAAAAATTAAATTTAATTATAGCAGCTATAATATGTCTTTAGAAAGCGGAGGACAAAAAAGCACAAATATGCTGTTCAGAGCGACTTGGGAAGTCGGATATCGGTTACAAGAACTTTGAAAATGTTTTATAATGAAATCGACACTTGTACTTTGTGGTACACGATTCATGTAAAAAACAGTCTGTAACATACACTGGCTCGCAGCTTATTTTATACAGTGCTGCTTTTAAACTATAGAACACTGTATCTTAAAAACTAGTCAGAAACTGATGATATTTTGAATGTAAATTTTGAAAAACATGTTGATTGATTATAATAAACAATAAAATGTTTACAAAAATAAATTCAACACTCTTAAGACTGGAGAGACCGATTGTGCAGCAGAAACACAAGCCGCAGCTTACTTCATGCACACTGAAAAAACACATGGCGCCAGACGCCATAATTTATGGACTTCTGGGGATTGTGATAAAATATAGCGCCACACGCCATAGTACATGGCGAAAAGTACATAGGAGCAGACGCTATGCTTATAGCCCTCCACGCCATGTACTATAGTTCTCCACGCTATGTACTATAGTAGTATATGGCGTGTAGGACTATAGTGCATGGCGTGGAGGTAGCAGAATCATATATCAATACGATTTCATGAGATCATTGACATACATTGTCATGTATGGACATATGCAAACGCCACTTGCTGATATTTATACACCCCCTCACACAGTATGGCTGCGAGCTATAATTGCAGTAACAACTGAAGCCATATTACATGACTTATGGTACTATGTAATATAGCGTGTGGGGCCATAATTTCTGCGCCATGTAATTATGGCGCTGGGAGCTATACTGCATGGCTCAGGGTACTATGTACATAGCGTGTGGGACCAAAAATGCTGCGCCATGTTACATGAGACCACGCGCTATGTAGATTCTGACATTATGGCGCTGGGAGCCATATTTATTTAGTTATTTTTGATTGCATGGCTCAGAGGACTATAAATAATGCGCTATGTTACATGGATCTGGATGCCATGTGGATTTTTTTCAGTGCATATACTTGTTTACATTTCTGTCCGATCGTTTCGCGCTGTATAACTGGACTTTCTTTTTCTTTACTTTTTTGTTGAAGTATTTTCAACTAGCTGTAGTCAATATTTAGTGTGATATTGTATTGAAAAGAACAATAAGAGCTTTTTGAAAAAATTGGTCGCCACACGATAGCTATCGATGAATGGTAGTTCAGGTGGTAGAATATGTGTCGATCACAACAAGGTTGATTCCATGAGCTAGCTGCAGCTATAAATATAGGTGTTTTGCTTTCAAGGTGTTTACCCTAATTTTGGTTTGCACACCTCTTTTTTGCCTTAACATGACACTAGCACCGTCATAAAATTATCCGAAAATAGGCAGTTCGCTAAGCCCATAGCTGTCTAAAAGGCTCAAAATTATGTCTATTAAAAATGAGGAATCTCTGGCTCTTGAATAATCTACAAAGCCCACGAACCCTTCTTCGACTGTTAGTTCTTTAGCAAACCCCATAACAACGGAAAATTTTTCTTATTTGTGGGCCTTTGTTTCGTCTGCTATAATGGCTATTAATTCGTGCTTTTTTATTACATCTATGATGTCCCCGTGAAAAATTTTATCAATCATTTTTATTAACTGATTTTGTAATCTGCCACAACAGAAGCTCGTAAGTTTGTTTTTAAAATGTTTATCGAAATCTGAATCATGGTGCGTGCTTCACAAAATTCCAAAAAAAGTTCACGCGGTTATCTGTGGCACCATTTTCATCATGTTCCTTGAAAACCTTGACGACTAGAGATGTAACTGCTACTAATCACACCGTTCTTTGAAAAGAGCAGTGAAAAGTATGATTGGTCTTTGCATATGATGCTCTTTTGGAGAACAGATAGTTTTGGAAAGAGGTAGTGAGCGATATGATGGTTCATTGCTCGTGCCGTTCAGTTGCTCACTGCTCTTTTGTAGAACAGAGCGGTTTGAAAAGATCAGTGAGCAACGTTATTGTTCTTTACTCTTGCTGTTCAACTGCTCACTGTTCCTTTGCAGAACATGCAATTTTATCCAATCATCTACTCAATTGCTTCCCTTTCTATCTTGTGCTGTGGCCTTTATATTGACATACATACTGTCTGCTACGATCTTGCTAAGTGCTGATCGTGGACATCGTAAATTTGCATGGATCTTTTGTCTAATCGAAAATAGATAGTATTGGAAATGAATTTGTTTACACATTCATGTGGTTATCTGTACATAGTTAAGATATTAAAGAGCTAACTTTTGGGCTTTGGGAGTTTTTTGTGGTTTTATTGCTCTAATTCACGTTTTTATGCGGGAGTTTTTGTGGCTTTAATGTGCGTAAATGACATCTAATTGCTTGATAAGTACAAAAAGGGGATACAAGAATATAATACTACAGAATTTTCCTTAACATTTTTAAGCAATTAATTATTATTCCTTTTTTCTTTTGTAATGTATTGATATTTTGGCATTTTACCTACCTACATTACAATATATAATGTCCGGTTATTTTTCTTCGACTGTGCAAAATAAATTGTGTAATGCCCTTGATTTTCAAGCATTGTTTCAAATTTTGTTTCGTAAAACATAAATAGTATCAAAAACGATTTCTTTCTTTCAATCAAAGCTTCCTCAATGTTAAATTTAAATTAAATTGAAGTTCAAAACTCCATACGCACATCCAAATCATAGCATTTTCGAAAACCTTAAAACTACTTGGCAATATACCAACCACTTAGCAGCACATTCTTATGCTAGCAAGTGCCAACGAATGCACATACCAACAACGTTTTAAGATACCACCTGAAATCTTTTCCTAGTATAAATATACATCGTGACGGCAAACCGAAATCGCATTTTAAACATTCACTGCGGGAAACAGCTATCACAGACAATGAGCAATCGCAGCAAAAGAGGAGTCACAGGCGGTACAGCGAGCAGTTTCTCGTACACACGAAACTTTGATCAAAACCACTATTACTTTAAAATGCTCTTTGCACTAATTGCTCTCTGCGAACACTGCTCAGTAAAAAAAGAGCAGTTTAGCATATATCTTTTGACGACTAAGGCCTTGTTTATGCCGTCGCTAAAATAGCGTTGCCAAACTGGCGCTGCTATGGTAGTAGCGTTTACACCGTACAGCTTATTAGCCAAAGCAAAAATGGCGTAATATCTTAAAGGAACTCAATACTAAGAACAAAAACACCCCTGCACCAAGGCTTCCAGATTGCGAATGTCACTCGAAACTAGATCCTGTTTATAACTGTTCTAGTCTTACTTATAACTGTTCTACTTATAACTGTTCTAGTCCAGCCAAGTATGCACTGTGTGCTGGTGTCTGATGAGAATCAGTGCATGCTTTCAAAACCACTTTGTCAATTTAAAATTTTCAAGATAAATAAAAATTTTTTTTTTTTCAATTTTAATCATCCCGCAAAAACAATTCCAACTGTTCTAGTGTTTATACCACTGCTACCTTCACACTTATAACCGCGCTAAATTTTAACAGCGCTAAAGTAGCGTAGCCAAAATAGCAGGCTCGGCTAGTTTAAAAGTGGTTTATACCGCTGCTAAATAAGCAGAGCTTACTAATTTGGCTACGGCATAAACGCACTCTAAGACATATCGAAGGGTAGACCATCTCTTCCAAATAATCTCGGTTCATCTTGGCAATACTTCTAAACTGTTCATGCACCGTTTCACTTGCTGTCTTCCCGGCACTTTTAGAGGTATTGTATGCCATATGTCTTTGAACGTGTTGTGCATAAGTTTAAGTTGTTTCGTGATGCAGGAACATTTCCTCAAGTTTCTTCCATTTATTGAATCCAACCACAATAACCAAAAATACGAACAGTCAAGAGTTTGCGGTAGGAAAGAACTATTTGTCTGGAAGGAACCAGAGCTATTTTTCTGGGAGGAGTCAGCTTGGAGTCCCCGCCCCTCCTGGTCACCCTTACGACGCGCCTGTGACTGGAGTTGTTCAAATACTAAGTAATTTAGAAACTTGTAACTGTTGTGCGATAAATGAGCAATTTGATACGAGTTTTCGCTAGGATACATAAAATACGTTAGAGTAGGAATGAGCAATTTAGGTTAGGTTTAGGTTAGGGTTAACTGGCTGGCACAGGGCCACACATAGACTCATTGGTCCGTAGTGATACCAGATAAATGGACCCGGAGAAGGAAAGTTCAGTCCAAATGGCCATCGAAGGCCCCGGACTTTTTTGCGAACTGAAGTATGTCCTTCAGCCTCTGCTCTGCTACATGTGAGAGATCTACCAGCCAGGGCTCACCGAAGCAGCGCTGCCTGGTTCTCCCCAGTGCCAGGCAGTGGCACAGAAGGTGTTGGATTGTTTCTGAGACTTCCGGCTCTTGACACTTTCTACAGGTGACGCTGGTTAGGAGTCCCATTTTCATGGCATGAGCTGCTACAAGACAATGGCCAGTAATCATGCCGACCAGCCGTTTGCAGTCAGTTCGCGTCAATTCGAGTAGGTACTTAGTAGCTACGATATTGTACGACCCCCAAATGATTTTAGTTAGCTTGCAGGTCTGATTTGCACGCCATCTGCACGTCGCAACTTGCATCATATTGGAGTCAATTGAGTATTTGATTGTTTGGATTGGAGTAGAAATATCAACCGATCTTGACAGGGGAAGGGAAGCCCCGTGCTTGGCTAACGCGTCCGCCCTCTCGTTTCCTTCAATGCCCTTGTGACCAGGAACCCAGAAAAAGCTGACTCTTCTGTTGTTGCCCACTCTATTCAGGGCCTGAATGCAGTCAAGTACACACTTCGATTTGTATGTGTAAGACATCCGAGCTTTAACCGCCGCTTGACTGTCTGTAAAGATGTTGATTTCCTCACTTGTAGTATCTCTGGCGTATGCTAGGTCTGCAGCTTTACGTATCGCAAAAATCTCCGCCTGAAAAATACTACAGTGATTAGGAAGCCTGAAAGCTGCTTCCATAGTTGCTTCTGCGGAAAATGTTGCAGCACCCACTCCGGCAGACGTTTTAGAGCCGTCAGTGTAGATGTTAAGAGTTGCTGCGCCGATTTGCCGATTCCACTCCCGCCCATCCCCCACAATCGCCTGACATCGCCGCTCGAAGCACAGAGTGGAGACCAAGTAGTCGGTGCTACCTGCGTACCCCCGCTCAATTCCGCTGTGGCCGAAGGATCGTGGCTCGTAGTGTCCCGATTCCTTAAGCCTGACAGCAGCTTTTGCGGTAGTGCCCCTAACGAAGATGTCAAGCGGAGGGAGATGCAATTTAATAATATTAAAAAAAAATTGAATAGTTTTAGCTAAAAATTGATAAATTTTAACTGTCATATCTGCAAGTACCTAGATTTAGAGTAAGAAATACTGATAGTGATAAATTTCAGTATCAAATATAAGAAATTTCGCAATGTTCCGTTTCGAACAAACAAAGCAGCAGATTAGGTTGCGCTAATAAATTAAAAGCATGGAATAAATTAAGAATCCTGTTGCAGTGCACAAAAAAAACAAAACATATAATAGCTTCCATCAGTACAAAACTACTTAACGATACATGCTTCTATAGAAACCACAAAAGTGAGCACTCAAATCTTATACATGCATCGCAATGATGAACAAGTCATACTTGCATGCTTCTCAACGAGAAAACGTGCAACAAGTATCTACATACTTTCTATACTTTCATTGAATAAAAACCGAAAAGATCAACGTGCTACCGATTTAACTATGAAATATGTACGTAGAAGATTGTAAGCATGCTGGCGAATGTATCTTGTCTTGAAAGGATTCGGGTTGTAGGGTTGAGTGGCATTCAGGTAGGTATGATTTTTATGAGCAGGCTTGATTTTATGTAGGTTTTTTTTTATGTGGATTTTATTAAGACGTTTTAACATTAATGCGTGGCTTCAATATCATATTTATGGGATTTCAACCATCAATCGGAATTTTTATTAAATTCACTTGGGTTTTAATGCACATTTCTGAATCTTAGACGAAAGAATTAAATTCAAGGTGGAAATATCGCTTTTGTGCTTTTATTAAATTTTCCAATTGTACGTCTATTAAAAAAAGACTTGGCCGATAATTTAGTCATTTCAAATTTAATACGCAAAAGCGAAATTTCAATAAGCCACGGCATATAATTTTAGTAGTTATTTAAGAAGGTTTTTATTAAAATTTTATTTTTATCGTTTAACACACACGGCTTGGTAGGGACATTTAGTCCTGATATTATTTATCTTAGATCAATATGTATGTAGTAGCATTTGATGAGATGTCTTGAGACAGGAGAAATTCTTATGAAATGCAATCTCGGTTTGCAACACTGGTCTAAAGAATTTATTGAAATGATGAATGATAGAGAGCCATATGAGCGAGATAAGATACTATGATTTAAGAGTTTATCACAAATAAATGGATTACTTTTGAGGACTACTTATGAAGGTAATACCCTACGACTTATCTCAATACTTATATGCATTCAACTTAAGCTTATTACTTTATTCGTACATACATATATATTGACAGTATTCTCAAAGTTTACTAGGACGAAACGAAAACACCATATAATAGAATATTGAAAGGTTCGAAAAAGCGAAATGAGGCAAACGATAAAAGAGGGCGATAGGAAGAGTTGACATAAGGAAAAGTTTCGATCACTTCAAATCGATACGTCTGTGGAAAATAATCGAGAAATTTATACACTTGTATATATGATAAAAAGCGTTGAATGTAAAATACTGCAACTGACTAATGAAAATATACTTGAGATTTAAATTTCTATCTAAAGACTAATGGCATTTACGTCTATCTAGGTAAATGCTACTCGAAAATTACTGAAGTTAAGGATCAATAAGTGGGAAATATGGAATACATAGTAGAGTTCAAATTCAACTTGGCTACAATATGAGCATAGATTTATTACATGGTTAGTATAGACTAGAATAAAACGGTAAATAATAATTGATGGATATTATGATTGACGTCCTTTATTTCTTTATCAAAAACTATATTAGAGTAATAAACACAAAGATATTGAATAGATAAAGTTAGGTCGAAATGCCGTGTGTGTAAAAATGAGCATTTTTTTAAAAAAATGATTTCATCTAGTTTATCAACTTACCAAGGAAAGCCAAATATTTGTAATTAGGAGTTGATTCTTCTCGTCCTACAACATAATCATACGAATAAAAGAACGAAATGACAACATAATAACAAATATCAACAGACATAAATCAATCATCAAGGTTTTTAAAACTTTTTTTCTTCTTCATATTTTACATTCGATATTTCACTAGAACAAGAAAACTTTCAACACTTGATTACGCTTTCTCTTTTCACTATGTTTTTATTTTTGTCTTGATCTAATATGTGCGCGATATCATTAACAAAAATTATCATTTATGTGGTCAACGCAAAATCAGTGAAACAATCTCGTTAACTGACAATCAATTACGGAAACAGTGAACAAAAACCAATTGAAAAAACTCTTGAGCGTCAGCCGATTTGAAAAAAATATAATTTGCAAAAATGAAATATTTTTTCGTTGGAGTTCGTATCTCGTGATGGTGGAAAAAACAGTCGTGGTGAAAAAATTCAATACACTCTTTTTGTAACGTTTGTAATATATATAGTAGCATGCATGCAAATATCCCGTATGACATGTACCCAGCTAGCGACATAAAGATGCAGGCAATTGGTTTCTCTTATTCAGTAAAAAATGTTGCACAGTAACAAATATTCAAGTACCATTTAGTAAATTTTTCATAACTAGATACGAAAAAAAGCCATTTACGGTCAATACAAGTTTAATATCTTTCAAATGAATTTTCATTTAGCTATGTTGGGATTCATATATTGAGTTGAATTATTTAACATGCTGTGTTAAAAGTGGGAGCAGATACTAAAATAACGCATTTCATTCTAGATATCATTCGTAGCGTTCGGTTCGGATAGTTTTTGTTCAAGTTGCGTACTATCAAAGGAAGTACAAATTTACATATCAATCATCGTATTTGAATACTTCGTTCCACTTATTTCAGTGCGAGCTGGCTTAAATATAGTAGTGTGCTAATCGATTCTTTGTCATACTTTAGTAACATACTTTTCAAAACGTTTTTTTTTCACCTTCTAGCATTTTACTTGATTAGTATCTGGGCATTACTTAAGGCAGCATACATGCTTAAATGTATTTGCTCAAACTTTTAAAACACAACAATTTTTTGGATTCCTTTTATTTATTCGATTGTTTTGATTCCTTGCAATTAAAATTTTATTCAGTAGCACATGCTGCTCACACTCTGTTTTATAAATGAAAGTAAAAATAGAATATGACTTGGCAACCATTTATAATAACGTTCATTAAAATTCACTCCTATAACGAGGGGGGGAAAATAATCAGAAAAGGTCATAACGAAAAATTTGAAGATCATCACATTGTCAAGGATTAATAAAAATTTTTAATTTTGGGCATTATAATTAGTATTTTACTTAGATTTGAACTAGAAGAAGAAGAACATAAAATAAAAAATAGAAATTTTCCTAATTGGGTCATATTGGATTCAAAAATGAAACAAATACAGTTAATTTTCTAAGTCGGAATGAAAATCATATTTAGATTTGACAGTATGTTTTGATTGTTTTTTTTTTATATTTTCCAAAAAAGAAATATGTATGATTTAATGATGTGTATGTAGGTCGCTGGTACTCAGGTACATGTCACTTACCAAATTTAACCACGCGTTTGTGGTCAGAATCTGATTCTTTTCATCCTATAAAAAACACACGATACAATTATACGATATATTAATTTTTTTAGTTTCTTGTTTTTCTTTTTCAGTATTTTTTTTTGTCATGGGATAATATCATAGTATGAAAACAAAATACATTTAGTACTCTTCCTGTTTTTGTGCATGATTGCAGAAAATGACAAATTTCATTAATGAAAATCTCTGTTGAAATATATTATTAAAAATGTTCAATAGAAATTTGTTTGAATTTGATTCGTAATTCGTTGTTTTTTTTGCTATTTTGCCATTGAAATTGAATTGAGTGCAATAGATTTACTAAATTGTTACTTACCACGTCAATAATTTGCTGTAACGTTAACCCGAATTTTACCTCAAGTGGTTCTGATTCATTTGCTACAGGCCTTTCGAGGGTGTTGTACGTTGCAAGAAGATGATTGAGAAGTCGTTTTTCATGTGGACCTTGTGTACTTTCTGCAATAAAAACAACAAGAATTATTTTAATTGAATTCAAATTGAGTAAATACAAAATGCAAGTGAGTGTTAGTTTATAATCTCTATTTTTCAATCAATTTTTGTTTAATTCATAGTTGGCTGTTCCAATTACATTTGCACAATTGCTATAATTTGCAATACTTTTTTGAGGTATTTGATGTCAGCCATATATGAATGATATCGAGCTAAACGACTTGAGAATTCCCACTTTATATGCAGTTAGGCTATCCTAAAGTTTTTGGCTACAAAAAAAGTGCATCTGTTGTACCCGTAGTTACGTGACTACGGGTTCATAATTTCATAAAACAAGACTTTATTTTGCTAGGTTCCACAGTCATAGGCTGGAAAGATAGGAAAGTTGAGCTGGTTGTCGATCAAAAGAGACCTGCCGAAAGACACACACACGCATATAAACGGTATCCTATAAATTCGCATACAAAAGTAATTGACAGTTTAAATTTGAAACGAAAATTTTTTTTTCTCTTCACAAAAAAGTTCCGTTATCATGTTATAACAAAAAATGCAATTTGTATCAGTCTTATTTAGATAGTGTTGTGCGATGGAATCCATATGTGAGCTAATTGTTAAAATTTTTTTTATAAGAATGGAAATTTATTAAAGGAATGAATGTAAATTTTGTGAAATTCCTTGGGACCTTAGAAAGGAAGAGATAAAGCGGGAGCTCATATATAAAACAATCAAACGTTATAAGGAAACATCTTTTGCTAAGGATCGTAAGAGAAGTTGACGTTTACGCACTGCGCGTACTAGGCAGCGCATTAAAATCGTAATAGATCAGATTCGTAGAAAATAGGTCGTTCGTTAAGAAAAATAGCTGCGAAATGGGGAGCACAAATAATACTCATCAATGAACTAGGAGCAAACCCTCACAACCAAATAGAACGCCTTCAACTCTTTCGAAAAGAGATTAATATTGGTAAAAACGTAAAAGGAAGTATTATCAAAATACTCTTATTGTAGGCTTGTAACTATTCATGTACCATTAAATTTCAATAAAAATCTTAGCATAATATTAATTACTTGTTTTTATGTCTCAATATCTTTTTGTTTTTGGGCACTGTGTAAATAAAAAAGGCCCATTGTGATGCCACTATAAATGTCTCCACCTTAGTCACTTAAATCAGAAAACTATCTAGTTCATTGGATAAACCGCACTATCCCCAGGGATAGATCAGTGAGATTGAGAGAAAAGGTGCACCAAGTGCTTACATATTAAAAAAATTTTCTGGATTTACATTATTTTTCCGTCATTTAACTTAATGGATCCACAGTTCCCCTCGGCAGACCTGACGGATTCTCCTTCATCCGCCAGCTCTAACAAAAATCATTGAATCCAGCGCCCAACCGTTGCGCGTGTCGTCCTATGAGGAAGTGGTCCGTGAAAATGTCTACAGCACAACGCAAAGCACTACTGGTTAAACCCAACAGCTGCTTGGTGCGATATGCGTCCATCGATACCAACTACTCTATTGCCCTCACAAGGAATTATTCTTCGGCCCAGGACTTCATAGCGCCTCCGAGGTTGTTTTGCCTGGTGCCTACTCTGGTCGACGACATTGGCATTTCTATGGAAAAGGGGCCCGCGACTTTCGTTTGCAAGGTATCAAGTCCTCCCAATTCCATGGCTTCATAATCTTCTACTTGAATGTCTCAATATCTTGGCTTATTTCAAATTCCTCTCAGGCTCGTTTTATGCAGCGACCATAAATTAGACCTTTTAGAGCTGTTGAAATCCTTCCTGCACTCGTTCTGCAGGATGGTGAATTCATTTTATACGAAAGAAGGAGCTTAGGATTCTTCCTGGTTGTGAGTGGGATATACAATGTTTTAGATGCACAATTACGAGCAATAGTTAGGGTGTCAATCGGCTGATCCGATTCATAGTAGCAGTCAATGGCCCTCAAAGCAATTGTCAGTGAGGACCCGGCCAGGATTAGAATAGCCTCCAATCCATTTTCTTTCTGTCAATAAAGGCTGCCTGCTCAGTTGAGCTGTGGCTACTCATGTTGTACCTATGATCAGAGAGCAAACATTTCTGTGAAACCCGCCAGTCACGAAGGAGATGTGAGTATCGTCCCCTGACTAGGGTAACGTCAAAAACCTCACTACGATTTGAGGTGCGGAAAGTCGGTTCATTGTTGGTGATGAATAAATCATGTGCCACGATAAATTAAAAAAGTGCCACATCTCGGTCGCTCCTGTTAAAGCTACCCCACTCTTGTTTTTCAACATTGAAGTCAATTCCCAAAATAAAAGGCACACTAGTTCTTGTGACTTCAGCCAAAGCAGCGTGGACGACGTCGCAGGGAGTGCTAGTGACATGATTGTGTGCCATATAGCGAGAAATAAACAAGCATGATCTTGTATCGATTTCTGTTGGAACAGCTATATTATCCTTTTCAAAAAAATTGTGAAGGACAAGTGAAATAATATGGTGAATGAGCAATTTACCCAGACGCAAAGTACTCGAGCAAAAATGGTGAGTGTCTAACATGACCATCAAAGGATATCGAGTCATTAGACCATGCAGGACTAAGCTACGCCAGGTAGCTACAACCCTCACATAGCAGAACGGCGTCATATGCTGGTGTCCATCTAGCGATCTCAGAGATGTAAGGGGGGGGGGGGGCTCTTTTTCCTGTTATGCGTCCTAACCATCATCACATTTTTATTCATGTGTCTCACAAGAAATCAAAACGCGATATTGGATCTTCTTAAAGTTCCACTTTATGAACCGTAAAGGCTAACTCTGATCATGGGTATGGTTTTGTTAGTGACTGGGGTCCAAATATCCTCAGCACAACAAAAAAGGCCACCAATTGGACTCGATGCGTCCTACGAAGCAGCTCGACGCGAAGACAAAATGAATTGTGCGCGAGAGATCGCGAGTTGGTGGCTGAGTTCGGGGACGAGAAAGATACGCACGCACTAAAACAAGAAACCACGAATTTACAAAATCACTAAGATAAGGTGTAAGCGGATACCAGCACAATATATCTACTTTCCTTTAACCGACAACAAACGTGCACGACTAGCGAAGTTCCTCCACCTGAAACAAATTTTTATTTTACCTTATAGCGGCGCCAGCAGCCTGATCTCAACTAAGATGTTCATGTGTAATGTGTTGTTTAGATCAGACTGCTGACGGGTCCGCCCATCGCCCCAACCATCCACCCTTTGAAAACGACGGAGACCTTGCAATGACCGAGTCTACTTCTTCATGCTGCTCTGGTAAAAGATAATAACCATTTGTAGAAGAGACAGTAGATAATGACAAAACTTTCACTGAAGGGTTTTGATCAAACAGACCTGTCGCCAAATTAAACAAACGTACGAAATCTATTTCCAAACAAAGATTCTGACTCAGCGAAGGAATAACCAGAAATGACATGATTTTCCTACGTCATCGAAATCGTATGGAACCGGCAACTCTACCAACAGCAGCATGTCTTGTGCCATCAGTAGTACTGAGACTTACATGTTATTTCTCGAGAGGGTATCGTGAGTTTCTAGTTATTTCCTCGCTAAGTCAGACGCCAGACAACTGGTACTCGCTCCCGCGTCAATCAATCCACTCACTCTTTCCTCTCCGAAAAGAGTGACATTTGCATATGGAAGCAAATCACTTGTGGGTTGATCCACAACTCAAGATCACCTAAATTCCTTCGTACGAAGCCAAAACATACGTAGACGAAGAGCTGATTTTTTGGTTCTTCGAACCTTGCGATGGCGTGCCTGCTCATATTCTTTTATTCGGACATGATACGGTTCAAGATGTTGTAGGGTTGGTTTGGCATCGAAAATTCGCATCGATCCCTCTAAAACGACGTCATATTGAGCAACAAATGAACTTGATGAAGACAAAGTTAAATCAGTTGTGATAGTGGTAAACGCAGGAGTGACTTCGGCGACACCAGAATCAGAATCAGACGGGACCAGAATCTGGTCTTCCGAAAGGGTGCAATCTACTCCCTGGGGCACTGCTGCGATGCGTGATTGTTTCCGGAGGGCTTCTGTTAGTGGTGGGCTCCTCCGGTCTGACGGTTTGTTTTGTTAGCAGCCTTCACAATGAGGCTTGTATACATTCTCAGTCCCACAGCCATAATAAAATATTCACCGTTCCTCCAAATAATCCTTACAGAGATGGCTTGCGGCAGTACCAGCAGATGGTAATACGAGTTATCTCTGCAACCTCATGAACCAGATCTCCTTCCTCTCCCTATACGTAAGGATCCTACAAAGCTACCAAATGACAGCGAGTACCAAAACCCTTTCAGGCTGTCATACAGCCTGAGGTAACCGTTCCCGTCACTTTACTTGTTCACGCAGCTGCTGCTTGCTGGAAAATTGACGATCCACCAACTGCAACTGCAAATCTGGCAACATATTCTCTTGAACAATATCCAGCAGCTCGTGATCCAACAATGGAAAAGTTAAATACCTGAACAATCAACTTAAGTCCCTGTAGAAATCATCAAAGGACTCACCAGTCTTATGGTGGCGCCGACGGATCCGGTTGGTGATCTCACGATTGGATGCAAAATTCCTGAACTCTCGTCTAATGGCCTCGCAGAAAGCATTCCACTCTATTCTTCTTACCTCCTGATGGTATTGCCAATACTACTCTTCCACTTCTTCAATCAACAACCCGTCAATATGATGGCACAGAGCAGGAAAATCTCCTTGAAGTTTCTGGTGTGTTAAAGCAGTTACCCTATACAGAAGCTTTTCCACAGGTATGCTTTCAGACTCTCCACTAAACCTGAAGTTCCATCCTACCATTATAGTAGTGACCCTGTCCGAAGCCACTCTATTATTTCTAGGTGTTCGATCGTTGCTCTTAAGTAATACATTCTCATCATAGTCTCCCCTCACTTGCTCATGCTGAATTCCAGCCAAGTGGGCTGAGGATCGTGCTTCCTCATAGAGGGGTTGTTTCTTTCATGGGCTCCTCAGACTCATGGGCAGACCTGCTTCCAGCCAGATGAGCTGAAGACCGTGGATCCCGATGGTTTGACTCGCGGCCTCTCTTAGTCACTTCTGTTGTAGATATTTCCTTCCCGGAGCGTCTCATCGAGCCAGTTGGTTGGGGTCTAATCACAGAATCACGAGATGGATTATTAAGGCATTAGGCAGTCAATGCAGTCATTTGATGCTGTATGTTATTTACTGATTGCATCAACTGACTCAACTCCTTCTTAATGTCCCCCATCTCGGGATCTGGTGTCAGTATTCGGGAATCGGTCAGACACTGAGACAACTCAGGAAAAGCATCTGCAGCATCTCCTACTCTCTCCCGACAGTTCCAATTCAGTTGTACCGAATCGCCAGAGTCCCCTCCCAACGACTCGACGGTCCGTGACCGAGTTACGGGTCGGTGGCCCTTTGGAAAAGCACTTTGCCTCGGTTGCCGTCCTGATTCTATTTTAAATGAAAATTTCTGCACAAGGACATTACTAATGGTATTCTTAACAAGAAAACGCACTCGTGGTTTCTGCAGTCCATCGAGTTTTGTCAGTATGTATCCATTGGTTTGCAAACCGGAAACTTTCTTTTTGTCAACCCATGGTTGATACGCTAACATTAGCTTCTCGAATTGTTTTTATTGTGTAACAATTTTTTCCCCAGCTTGTAAAAATATTTAATTTTAAACCAATTTTTCCCTTCTGAAGCTTGATTTATTTCAATTACTCGACATATATCGATATTTCAACTTCATCAGAGCTTTCAATGCTAGCTATCTTATTCTGTAGGTCCAAAACAAGATGACGGAATAGCGTTGGGTGCCTAAAAATGATAGCACTTGTTGACTGCTGCACCGGCTCATTCACCGTAACCACTCAGACCACAACTGGGCTTCTGGGCCTTCTCCGGGCTAGGGTTCGTAACCAAAGCCCCGGGACAGTTTTAAGGGGTTACCCCCACTTGTAGCGCAATAAAATTGGTCATTATCATGAATTTATTTTGACAAAGCTACGAAATGTTTTTAAACGACTGTTATATACTTCGAACACCTTTCAGTAATTTTTTTTATTTGAAAAATATTACATGATTTAATTACAAATAGCCGTCAAAATAATGGAATTTTAATTTTCACCTTTTGCGGTGACCAAAATTGTGTCGAAGTGGATCATCTGAAACAAAAAATAGCGATGGACTTAGTTAAATAACAGTATAAACTAGTGTTTTATCGAAGGATTTAAAACAATATCCATTTTCCGCAAAATGGCGGACAGTCAAAGTTAATATTTCGATTTTCACTTAAAAAAATGGTCGTCTTTTTGCTACAAAACGGCCATTTTTTATTAAAAAAATAAATCGAACGATCAAATACTACATTTTTATGTATTAAATAAGCCTGCTAAGTTTCAAAAAGATCGGCTCTGTCGTTTTCGAGTAATTTTGGTCACCGACTTCAAAGATGTCATTTCGAGAAAAACGCGTTTATAAGCATAAGTAACGGTTGTATAAGCAACAGTTTCTTCTCTTTCAACGCTTATATCTCGGTTAATTATGTTTGGATCGACTTGAAATTTGAAGGACGTATTCTTAGATAGTTATACTTAAAAAAAAATGCAACAAAAAAAAAATGAAAAACTTAAAAGTTACAAGTGGGGGTAACCCCTTAAGGCGGTCAGTCAAATGATCGCATGGTTATATATGCAAACAGGTAGTCCATGCGAGAGCTGTCAAAACTCTTTATGGGGACAACTACTCGGAGCCAGATGGCTGTTTGTCTGGAGCTCGCCTCAAGCCTACAAACCTACACTTAATCAACTTAATGGCGACGAGACTGAGATTATTTTCTTAAGTCTGCCATGATTTTAACAGAACGGAGATGGTCGAATCAGTCCGGAGACTATCACGAAGCCGGTTTCACTCTATCGCTAGCGTGCCTGAAACCAACAATCTAGGTAGCTATAAGATCCGCAGGCGTTCGATTGTCTAATCTGAAGGACTCCAACTTAAGCGACAAAGACATTCAAATTCAAGAACAAATAAAAATTTCGAAATATCTTATGCCGCGTTTACATTCTCGCCGAGGAATGGTAAATGTTGACAAGGTGAGTGTGTAAATGGTCTCCTTGTCTATTCTCGGCTGTTTTTTTTCATGACAAGCACGCGTGTGTAAATGGCTTGTTTTATGAAGGGATAATGATCCTTTTATTGCTGTGCTTGAGTGTTTATGACCGTATCGTCCTAGCTCGAAGCCGCTGGAAGCGAAGTCGGTTTTATGCATCGAGTCAAAGGGATTCAAGAGGGTAGCGAATGATCATTTACTTTTTTCAAATTTTTCGCCGGGACTTCAAACCTTGCGTGGCACAGATTGAAATAACTCAACGCACACCAGGCAGTTGCAATAGCCACAACCTGTACCTCAGCCATCGTTCACTGAACTGAACAAAACAGCTCACAACTGTCGAAAGGTGCATGGTGCGTGTTGCATGGTGCAAGATCCTAAGTAAACAATTCACCCTATGTCTTGCTGAGTCTTGTCCAATGTTTTGTCGAGTGCCCTCACGAGACGCTCGTCCCTATGTATAAACGCGGTATTAGCGTCTATGGCAAAAATAATTGATGATGTAGTTTTAAAATGTATGCTCGGAGAGTATTTTCTTTGAATCTAAAAATAGCAGACTCATTTTTCACTGCAAAAACATTCCTAGCAATAGCTCCGCAATTGTGATAGCAGCTTCTAATCGAAACATGACCCTTGATGAAATGTACTGTTTCATGTTGGATGAATTAATCAGAGGTGAATTTTTAAAATACACTTACAGCCAGCAGCATCGTCCAATAATGCTCCGGTTTTCAGTATAGAGATGATTCAAAGATTTTTGTGGATAAGCTTGGAACCCAGAATCTAAAAGATTTTTTGAAATTTTTTCCAACTAGCGCTAATACAGTTTCTCTGCATAAACTCTCTCTAGCTTATGTTGGCAGAATAGTTCTTTAGTGACACTTAATGATGTTGTCAATGAATAGTTAAGTGTTGTAGAGGGATGAAATATGCAGTAAATAAAATGTCCGTAATTAATCATTTGAATACTTTTCCTTTGATATGACTTGTAAAATAAAAAACATACGAAAACAAGTGAAACTATAAATTGGATAAAAGATAATAGTTTTTTTCTTATCGGTTTGTTGTTGAATTTGTATCTCTTCTCCGGATTTATTACCATAAACAATTTATTTTAAGTCATACCCATTTCAGTATTCCTGTTCTTTACCCGGATATCTTTTATCATGAAAAAAAGATACAATTCCACAACAAATCGATTGACCACTTTGTAAAGAAATCAAATCTCTGATATTCGACCTAAATTCTATTAAGTAAATACCGTCCAGTATCGAAAACAATTGCATTTGTTGCTGAGTTGCCTATGAAAAAAACAAAAATATTCTATAAATGAACTCTTACTTCTAAAAGAATTCTCTATGAAGCACAGAGAAGACTGAATTACAAAAACAACACCAAGCAAGTCACAGTCAAAAGTTCAAACTAGCTTCTGCTGGTAAATGCCGCAATATATTTATCCCGGAGAATTGTTATCTCTTTCCTCAATAGATACCTTATAAAGGTGCCCGTGTGCTCGTACCACATGGAGCTCGAACGACAGTAGCAGTGCCAGCAGGAGAAGTAGCAACAGCAGCAATGGCATCAGCCTGCAAAAGATGCCCTTGTTCGAATACACAAGTTGCAAACAAATAGTCTTGATATGGCTCGAAGAAAATAAGGGATGTTGAATCCTTTATGAAAGAGCTCCGGATATTACAGTGCGACAATAGAAAACCAACCAGCCACCCAAGTTTCTTCCTATCCACCATTTCTATCACTGTTTTGTTCGAAATTCGGTAAATAGATTTTGTGGTTTGCATTCGTATGAGATTAGATGGATACTTTCTCCAGATATAGTGATACGCTGTTTGCGGGAGAGAATATTGAGTAAAACTTGTCCGTTTCTTTTATGCGCGAAGGAAGAACAAGTTTGATATAGATGTAGATTGACATAGACTGGGAAGAACGGATGTCCTTGGTGAAAATGAATGCCATTTTGTCTTTGCTTTTGGCTTTTCTCTGGTTCAACATCTAATGAATGAAATGAATGTTTGGAGTTAAAAAAACGTGAAAGAGACAGCGAATGGATTAGATTCGAAATTAATCTACTTATCGGATGGTAATTAGGGATCCATTAGATCATGGTAGATTTCATGTTATATTTGGTGTATAGGATGTGGGCGCATAAGCGGCTTCGTTAATGTGAGGTCATGCACTGATGTATCAATTTATTGAATACTTGGAATGAGTTCTTCATTAGAATAGGAATTCGAATACAATTCAGAGCAAGTCAAAGGTCATAGAACAAAATTAGGCTAATTGCACTCGTTGGATAAAAAATTGTTGATAGTAAATTACCATATAGTAAAGATATAGCAACTGAAAATATGGTATAGTATTTAATCGAGTTTAATGCAAAGTTTACAATAACTTTAAAAGTAGCATTCGCTTCTTGCAGCTGTAATATTCAGGAATTTGATAGCATTGAAAGCTGAATTATTAAGGAACCTCTAGCACATAAAAAGAATCGTGCAAATTTCGAGTGTATATTCTACCACACGTGGTTCTTTTTACGGTCGACTTGTTTCGAAGGCCATGCACCATTTTGATCTTAATAATACATTTAAATTCATAGGGTGGAATGGAAAGGTTTTCAGGGCTGCCACTCGCATGAAATTAAAAATTTAGGAAAGCAAAGCACTTATTACTTGTATTGATTACCGGTTGCTTATCTTGAAAGAAGCATCTCCTTTAACGTAAATGACGAAAATTATTAGTGCTGTAAAAACTTTACCAGCAATGCTGCCAAAAGTGGTTCACGTCCAAATTAACCTACCCTGTGAATTTCTTTTTTATCCGATGACTTCATAGAAAGTTGCAGGGATAGAAAGATGTTTCGGGTTGCTACCTGAAAAGTTTCCAGAACGCGGAAAATTTATATGAATATCTAACGGTAGCATTGGTCCGGAAATTACAAAAAGCTCTTATGCTGACAGCCCTTAGATAATACCAAAGCCAAAAGTATATCAAATCTGCTTAACATTAAGGTCGAACCACCTGTTCATTTAGCTTTGATCTGGTGACAGCATTTGAAGTTATAGGGACACAATGAAATTTAGGATTATCAGCACAAGATTTAAGTTTTTTTAAGGATTACGACCCGCAAAAGTTTTGAAATTTGGTGTTTATTGTTACTCCGAGATAATTACTATTTGAAAATTTAACGATAACATCGTCATTAGTAAAAAGATCACAAAAAGCTGACTAGTCCATTTATTTAAATGATGCTAGAGCGTAATGAACCTTTATATGCAAAAGATTCTACAGCGTGGAGGGTAGAGTCCAATCTTGTATTTTGAAGGAATATAGCCAAAAAAATAGAGCTCTTAAAGAACAAAGACATGGTTTCAAAACCAGAACTAAGCAGGATTTATTTATAATAAGTTAAAAATTTGGAAATAAAGTTTCAGCAATGCTGATAGGAACTAAAACTTCTTACAATTGACAAAATCCTGAAATTATCTAAAACAAATTTGCTTTTATCAGGACTAAAATGCATGGCACGGAGGGTCTTTTTACATGGCACTTACTCCTATGTAATTTTCATTTACGTTTTTTTGTTTTCATTTATTATTTCAGAGCTTATCTGTCAGAGCTGAAAGTTCCAAGTCTGACCAAATTTTACTTACTATTTGTTTACCACCAGCGGGAATTCGCAGTGATATTTTAAATATCAACAAATTACTTTAAAAAAACCCTAGCCCATCAGAACCGCTAGAAACACTAATCTTCGAAGAACAGTAGAGGATTTGTGCAGATTTTGAGTGTGTATTCTAACACTACTTACTTTTCCTACTTAAAACTAATACATCCTAAGTAATAATAGAATCTAAGCTTATTTTAATTTCGGTGACTTCATCGAAAGTTACTGCGGTAGAAAGGTGTTTGGGGTTGCCATCCGA
Organism: Nemotelus nigrinus; assembly: GCA_947369275.1. Classification (NCBI taxonomy): domain Eukaryota; kingdom Metazoa; phylum Arthropoda; class Insecta; order Diptera; family Stratiomyidae; genus Nemotelus; species Nemotelus nigrinus. The sequence continues at coordinate 80,544,963 of OX376375.1, forward strand.
AAAATGCCCAGAATTTAGAAAATTTAGACAATGTTTACTTATTTTCATTGCAAATGTTTGCGATGAAAATACTTAATGTAAGCATTTATTGGAACAAAAATAACAAAAAGGCCTAGTGCTAGCAGCCCTTTGCTAGCACCGAAGTCAAAAATATATCACATCTGCCTTACGTTGAAGTCAACCTGTTCTGCGAATTTTGTATTGATCCGATGACTGCAGTGAAAGTTATAGGGATGCAAAGAAATTTAGGGATACCATTCGCAAAAGTTTTCAAATTTTCTAGATCTTAGTATTTGGTGTTTATTTTCACTATAAGATCACTACGATCTGAAAATTCTATGCTAAAATCGTTTACTAAAGGTATGCCAAAAAAATACAAAAACAACCATAGCTGGCAACCCCATCATTGTAATTAGCTTAAATTTCTACTCAATATTGCCTACAATAAGTTTAATTTGCGATTTGAATTTCGTTATGATTCAATGACTTTACTGGAAGCTATAGGGCAAAGAGCTTTATTTTCCTCAGGAATTTTCAAAATTTAAGACACCAAAATTACCATAGCTGGTAGTTCCAAAAGAATTTTTCAACCAAATTTCTATCAAACGTGGTTTAAAGTAGGGTTCAGCTACTGTGTATCAAAATTGAATGACTGAATCAGAGTTTATAGGGCCAAAAGCAGTTATTTTTCTCAGTGATTTTTCAAGATGGCAGCACTGGCACAAATTTGCCCGCATTTCAAAATCGCTTCCATCAAACCCATACATTCTGTAAATTTCAACTAATTCTGATTATCTGGTCGTGAGTTTCCGTGAACAGAAGTTTTTGATGCTAAAAATATAGGTAAATTAGGAAAGGGTTACCAGGCGTGCCCGTTGTAAAATTTCAAATTTTTTACTTTGACTATGGAGACAAAGCAAAAGACTTATTTATGAGTTGTTTTTTTTCAAAAACGATAATTTTTCAGAAGATTTGATGATTTAAAGGTTTTCACTTTCAGCACGTGCCCTAGCTACAGGGCTGCCAACATGCTCTTTAAAAGCTACACAAATGTACAACTAAATAACACCAATATGTTCTGAAAGTTTCATAATAATTTAATAGCTCTACCAAAACTTATCGTAATATATAAATTTTCAAATTTTCCCGTTCTCCTTTTAGGCACCTAGCGCACATATGGGGTTAAAAAATTTCAAAACATTATCCGATTCACATGTAAAACACGTTCGAAATTTATTTTGTTAACTTTATTTTTGCAAAAATTATTTGTGGACGCAATAATAGGTATATTAATAATACCACTAAAATGGCTGCCGGGGCCAAAGGGTTAATGATAATTGACATTTAGTGAGATTTGGACCTATTCTGCATATACACCAATGTATCCTGAAAGTTTCAGCTGAATCGGATGGCGCGTTCCCGAGAAATAGTTACTGAATTTTTTTGTTGTGATATATATATATATATATATATATATATATATATATATATATATATATATATATATATATATATATATATATATATATATATATATATATATATACATATATATAGAAATATGAATTTTTGGCCAAATCGATTTTAAGACTAATGTTCTTCGAACATTAGTAAAAACCAAGAATGCAGATTAAATTTCCAACGTGTTTCAAACATGGGAGTGATAATGTTTAGGAGATGGATAATTTTATGTATTTTACCTAAAAAAAAGAAAATTCATAAATTATCTAATTGCGATAACATCCGATATAGACTTTAGTGTTTTTTTTTTATGAATGTGCTGAAAATTGTGGACTTTACAAAGAAAATTGCACAAAAACACTAACCCTTCAACAAAGTACCTAAATTTTTAGTACCCAAAATTTGAATTCGCGAAAACTCAGGACGCGATAGTCAAACAACAAATATTTGAAATTTTTAATTTTTCGCAGGTGGCAACCCTAAAAATCTTTGCACTCCTATGTCCATATTGGATCGAAACAACATGTGAGTTGGCCTTAACGTGAAGCAGACGAGGCAGATTTCGCATCACAATTTGGGTTTTTGTGAACAGCAACGGCTTTAGTCGGTGGCAAAGATGAAAGTTAAAAGTATTAATCACTTAACTATTTATTTTTTAATGTCTAAAGCAACAATTCGAATCCAATTACTAAATAGACAGAGATGCATAAATTGCAAACAATAACTGTACTAATCAGCTAAAAAGGAAAAAAATCTATAATTCAAGCTTGGGTAACAAGTGGTGTGAGAATTGTGTTAATGATAAAAAATAGAAACCCAAAAAATTAAAAATAAATTACCAGGAAGTAGCGAAAAATTAAATCACTTTATATATTAATACGATTTCAAAAAAAGGCCAGGTTGGGAACATTAAACATTGGTAGGGTTTACAGCGGTTGGGCCAAATGTGACTTGACCAATAGCGCAGACTAAGTGAATTTAGTACTAAGGTGTTTACATCGACGTGATCTAAAATTTGGTCAGGTCGAATTTAGTACTTACTCGTTTCTACGTGACAGCTGTCATTTAGTTTAATTTTAGTTCATACACTGTAATTATCTTTTCAATTGTCTCTAAAACATGTTTATTTAGATGATTTTTGATTTAAATGATTTAATAGTCGCGCAAAAATCAAGGCTTAGGTCGGGTGTGTTTACAGCGATATAGTTCGCGACCTGTTTTAGGTAAGGTTGCTTGAAATCGTGGTCTGACCTATCGCTTGCGTCGGGTACTGAGTGTTTTCAGCAGGTGGACTAAATAATTTAGGTGGAATTTGGTGTATAGTCCGCGGACTAAGAGTTTGCTGTAAACGCTCTCATTAACGTGGACCTATTTGACCGAACTTGATTGCAGATGTCAGATGTGACAATTCGCGGTACCGTTTGATGAAGACTTCATGAAAAAATTTGCAGTATCGTTATTTGCATATCGTACTCATAGTAAAGAGAATTAAATTTGTACAGAAGACAACCGACCAGCTTGCGCTGCGCGAATTCAATCGTATCAATTAATTCTATGCGCGTGTTTGTCATTTTAGGGGACATCATCAATAAACCATATACATCGGATGTCCTAACTGAAGAGGCTTCAAACTGTATCAGTGATTACAGACGAATGATTTATTTCAATGTAATATTTTGAGATGTGCATGTTTCCCTGAAGTTCTTTTAGTTGAATGGTAACGGAAAGCAAATTAAAATATTACTGAAATGTGATCAAAATGTGTGATCAGAAAATACGGTAAATAAATTTTCATAGTAGCAACTACTTGCGCTACACCATATTTAAAGCGATTTAAAGGTAAAAATTAGTCGGTTAAGGGCGAGGAACGATCAAGACGTCCTTCGACCTCAAAAAAAGATGAAAATGTGCAAAAAGTGACCAAACTTGTTCGTTTGAACAAGCGAATGACTACTTGTGAGCTTACTGAAGAACTTAACATCTCGTACGGGTCCATGCAAAGCATTTTAACCCATGATTTGCAAATGAGACGAGGCAAAGATTCAGAGTTCCGAATGGAAAACCAGAAACTCAACTCGATTTAAAAAGGCGCGTCAGTCAAAGTCGAAAATCAACGTGTTGAACATTATTTTTTTTTCGATTGTGAGGGCATACTGCGATCAGAGTTCATTCCAAGGAGAACACTGTAAACTCCGAATTTCAAAAGGGGGCACTGGCACGTTTGCGAATTCAGGTCTCCTTCTTTGAGACTTGAAAAATGGACCAACGGCTTTCATCTTCTTCACCGCAAGTCGCTTTTGATTCGCAAGTTTTTGGTCACTAAAAGTCTTCCAGTTTGTCTACACACAAAAAAAAATCGCTCTGCTATATGTGCAGCAAAAATAATAATATCCGTAATAGCCATAATTAACCGTAGTGGGCACAAAATTGCCCTAACAAATATATTTTTGTTCTATTTATGTGTGATACATAACATATCCAAGCAACAGGTATAACTATTGATTTAAAAGGTATTATGAGTATATGGAAATCCAGAGTTATACTCATTTTAAGTCAAATTCGGCTTTCAGGTAAAAAATATACCTCGGGTACACAAAATATGCACACAGCAATCATAATTATACACGCTACAGGTATAAGTTCTATATGGGTTTCTCTGTTTTCTGGTAGCGACAGATATGAAATCCATACATTTTTTTGAGTGTACATTCGCTTTACTCACCAGATTTAGCATCATGCAATTTCTGGCTCTTCCCAAAAATAAAAACGGTGCTAAAAGGAAAACGTTTTGACACCATTCCTGCCATTGGGCCTTTTTACACTTGCATTCTTGACGCACTCCTGAAACTGGTTTTACACAATCAACATTTCCACACTTGGTGTGTATCAGCAACGGAAGCGTTCATATACCGATTATGCATATGAATGTGTGCGTGTTGTTGTTTTCTCATTTCGACTTGAGTGTTTCATGAAAAATTCCTGAACCGTGAACTATGTTTATAGTTGTGTTAGTGATTTGCAGCAGTTTCAATCAGTTTCAAACGTGAGGAAAAATTCTCTCCAAGTGCATCACTTTTTGTAGAGATTTCCCCTCGATTCTTCTGCCTCTTGCCCAGATAACCGGTTATAGGACTGTATCAAGAGTACAAGTGTAACAAGGCCCATTGAGATGGCCATGAAAGATCAACTGAAAATCCTTCCTTCCTTTCCAGAAATGTTTCCAGTCATGGGTTCAATGTTGGGATAGTCAAAGACAGTACTTTGAAGGCCATTAATTCATATTTTTTGTAAGCTTTTTACTTTGTTGTTTATCAAATAATTCGCAGAATTTTTTTTACCAACCCGTGAAACGTATTTTTTGATTTTGATGAAAAAATATTGGTAAAACTCAACTACCTGTTCCTCATAACCGTTAGACAATTTTACCGATGAATGTTTAGCTAATATGTTTATTTTTTCGTAGTTATATGTTTATTTTTGGGGTTTGTTTTCGGATGTTTGTTCCTTTATATTCAGTGTGCTGCCTTCTCGTGCATTTTTTCTACGTTTTTGTGACTTTGTAGCGGAAATAAAATTGAAGTGTGTGTGGCCTTAGCACAACTCAGAACCAGACCGAAATCCGGAACCAAGATGGCTAAGGTCCAACAAAGGTGGAATGGCTACTGCCATCCAAGAGGCAAATTCAAAAACAAAGAATTGCCCCGAGAGCAGGGTGCCCTAGAAATGGCCGTGAAGGCCCTTCGTCCACATTAGCGGAGCACCCTTTAACCAGCCACGACGGATGCTGGGGTGCCACTTGGCTAGCTCGCTGCGGCTGGGGTGGGTTCTTGAAAAATGAAGCTGGTCAGCTCGCAAGAAAACGGGATGCTACGTATTATTCATCCGTCATAATATCGTAGCCACAAACTGGTATATAAAAATACCCAAGGGACAAAGGGGGCATAGTTCCGTTAAGGAAACCACCCATGGGTCTGCAACATGGGCTGATTAAGCAGACCCAGTTCTGGTAACGACGCACGGAGCCAGAAAACTGAAGGTTTTAAACGGAAAATCGAGTAAAGCACTGCCTCTCTTTTCAAAGGAACCCGGGTGATGTGACTAACTCTAAAGTTCAACTAAAGCTTATACAAGCAAAAATGTTTAACGAATATTAAATTCGCAGATTAGGTTTCAAAAAGAATGAAATTCGCACATTAGAGCCTTCTTATCAAGCGAGACCCGGTCAGATCTTCCACTTTCAGGTCCGCTGGCTGGCTGGCTTATACAAAAGGTGATGATGTAAAGATGATGAAGTTGAATGTTCGAAAATAATGTTGAATGTGAAATTTAAAACGTTATGAAGGTATATGAAATTGAATTACGTATAATTTGGGGTCGCTTTCTAAGCGGAAACGCCCACTTTAGAGGCCTGTCCGCCTCCACCGAAATTCCCAAGAAAGAGTGAGGAGACATTTCTAGGAGATCAAAACAACAATGTTGCTGCTTGACTCAGATCCAGCCAATGGCCTAAGTCTGGCCAAGCTGCAGGGACGGGTAGGCGGCACCACGCTAACCCCATCTGTTTAAAGAACCCACCCCAGCAGCAGCGAGCTAGCAAAGCGGCACCCCAGCATCCGTCGGTGTTGGTTGAAGGGTATGCCGCTAATGCGGACGAGGGGCCTTCACGGCCATTTCTAGGGTACCCTGCTCTCAGGGCAATTCTTTTTTTTTTTGAATTTGCCTCTTGGATGGCAGTAGCCATTCCACTTTTGTTGGACCTTAGCCATCTTGGTTCCGGACTTCGGTCTAGTTCTGAGTTGTGCTAAGGCCACGCACACTCCAATTTTATTTCCGCTACAACTTATTCTTCAATTTTTGATTCCTGCTCGTCCTCTAGTGATCCAGGGACAAGAAATGGGTCCTTATTTTTATTGCAAATGCTTTACATTTGAGTATGAAATTTGAAGCATGGTGTAATATTTACGAACGACAGAGAATACTCAAAAATATATAAAATCTTGACAAGAAGACAACACAATGATGATAAACAAGCAAGCAAACAAAAAACACGCCCAAAAACAGACACATAAACACAAAAACACAAGCATACGAGTACCAGCCATACATCTATTCGTAACGGTTATGGGAAAAGCGTACTCCAATTTAGTCGAAATATCGGCCAGAAGAAAACGTGAGAGTGCGTTCACCATGGTCCGAGTGATTCTTTACTTTACTTGAAAAGAGCAATAAAAATGTAGAAGGGCAATAAGCATTTTTAGAAGCAAGTTTGGTAGGCAAGTAGGTACGCCTTGTATTATCTTGTAAAATATGAAAATTTTTGATCAGAACTTCTTTCAAAAGAGGTAGTTTTTGACATATATCACCAAACAACCGGATCACAAATACCAAAATATATACGAGGTGTATAAATAAAGCAATCAAACTGATATTTTCAAATATTTTTATTTGAATTTAATAACAATTGAGCGTTGTTTTCCTTAAAATAATTCCCTTGCGAAGCCACACAGTGCTAAAGACAGTTTTTGCACTCCTCTTTGCCGTGCTGGAACTCAAAAATGAAAAGCCTTCAGCTGGTCGGTGACAACCGTTTGAATATTTTCGAGTGTCCCCAAATTATGTCCCTTGAGATGAATTTAAAATTTCAAAAAGGGGAATAAATCACAAGGACTCAAGTCAGATGAGTAAGCAGACTGAGGAGCCACATGAATGTTGTTATTGGCCAAAAACTCATTTATGGAAATTGCTGTGTGATAAGGCGCTTTGTCATGATGCAGGATCCAAAAGTTCTCGATGCTTAGTCTCACACGCAAGACCCATTTTTGATGTCTTTCGAGAACCTCTCGGTAAAAATCTTGATTCACTGTCTGACCTTGGGCACAAACTCTTTGTGAACGATTTCCTGGCCATCAAAGAAACATGCTCTTGATCTTTGGATTGCTCATTGTTGCTATTGTATTTTGGGCTTTAGAGAGCCTGAAGTGTGTATAAGTATAAAAAAATAATTCCATGCTCTGGTGTTTGGTTTCTGGGTCATACTCAAAGACCCAACTCTCGCCACGTTCCAAAAAATTATTGCTATTTTCAATCGATTTCAAAAAGGCAAGGCACCTTTCCCTCCTAATGTCCTTTTGTTCCTGCAAAAGGTTGGTTGGAGTCATTTTCGAGCAAATCTCTCTGATTTCCAATTCTTGATGAATGGTAGTTTGACTCAAATTCAAACGCACTCCGATCATTTTGACCGTCAAGCGAGAGATGGCGAATTCTGTCGACATTTTCATCGTTTCTTGCAGTTGAAGGCCTTCTGCTGCCTGGCTCATCTTCCATCGACTCTCTTCCTTCTGAAAATTCTTTACACCGCCTGCTGAAGTTTTTCAAAAGTTTCCGTTACATTTTGCCCAAGTTTGAAGCAAAACCTGATAGTACACCGCTGCTCGAAATTAATGTCACTCATTTTTAGAACGCAATACGAAAAGCGGTTTCACGGCAAACACCATAATGGACAACCAGATGCCTTGACCGAAATCAAACTTGTACTGAATGCGTATCACATGTCCACCTGTCGCCTCTCCATGCCACTTGCTTTCAGTGTTCCCATATCAATCGCTACGTTGTCAGTTTCATTACTGTATTTACACACCTCGTATTTTAGTTTTTATTTTAGAAATGAATCAGAAGACGAGGTAATAAAAAACGAAGAGACATACGTTTTGAATAAAGAATTAAATGGATCAAAAACGCAACTTTTTGGATGAACAAAGAAGAAAATTTGTTGCAGTGCTCAGCAGTCACAATAACAAGTTACAATAACAGTCCACCTTCCGAACCTGATCATGACCGGCTAACACCAAAAACAAAACAACTTACAGGTGAAGAACCCCCAACAATGCATTCTGAATTCAAGCAGAATCAAGTAGAGTTGCTGTGTATCCCATTCAGGATCTACCAGATTTTTTGGAGGAAACGAGAAAGCTGGGAAAGTATAACTTTTATCTAAGTCCGCCAAACAATATTTATTGTGAATGGAATTGTTTTTGTGGGATGATGAGACTTTTTTTTAAATCGATTATAGTACAAATTACACTGCAAATCGCTTGTTCAACATTTAATCCAACCAACCAATTGTTTTTAGTGATTTAGTGATTTATTTAGTGGTTTATTTGGTACGTATTCAATACAACAGCCAAAACTGCCCAATTACAGATTGGATACCATGAACAAAATAAAATAACAAGAACTAAATGATAATATATAAATATAAGTATATTAAAGTTAAAATAAAATAAAGTAATAAAAAATAATAATATATAAAAAATTTTTTAAATATAATATATATAAAAATAAAAATATTCAAAAAATTCATAAATAAGAAAGTAAAATTAAGTTGTGCAAAAAAGAAAAGAAAGAATCCATTATAAACAAGAATAGAAAATAAAACTTATTAATTAGGATCGAAAATTTTACTACGTACCATATTTTTGAAAATGGCAATAGATTGTGGAAGAGGACCAAGTTGAAGACTATTGTGAGTGCGTAAGAGTCGCAAAACGGGAGAGTAGAAGAAAGTGTCAGTACGAGCATACGGTACTTCAAATAAAATAGAGTACCTGATTGGCCTTACCGAGTCCCGCTCAATGAATAAAAATGCTAATGAGGAAGAAAGGTAGCCGCGACAGATATTGAACAGGAAACACTCATCCAAGTAAACTCTGCGCTGCTCAAGGAGAGGAATGTTAAGAAGAGATAGACAATCACTATATGGTAAATACGGCAGACTATATTTAAAAAGTAATGTACGTGTAAACCTGCGCTGAACTGATTCAACAACGTCAGAGAGGTATTTGAAACACCAGAAGAAGGGGAGAAAGGTGAGGACGAGAAGCCACAGAGGGAGACAATACAAGTGCGATCAGTTAAAAACGAAGAGATCCAGGAAAGCAAAGGTTCACGAATGCCATAATGCTTCAATTTGATAAGAAGCAGTTTAAGATTGGCACTGTCAAAACCTTTGGCAAAATCAGTATAAATGACATCAACTTGATTATTGCTGTCAATTGCAGAAGCGGCTACATGAGTAAACTCAAGAAGGTTCGTAGAGGTGCTCCGGCCTTTTACAAAACCATGTTGTTGCGCTGTAAAGACACAAAAGAGGAAATCATAGATGCGATTACAAACAAGGCGTTCCAAAATTTTGGAAAGGCAAGGAAGAATGGAGATAGGGCGATAGTTAGAGGCAAGGCTCCGATCACCCAATTTGAAAATGGGAAGAATGCTAGAGAGCTTCCAAGAGGATGGAAATTGACCAGCACAGAGACTGACATTGCATAAGATTGCTAAAGGGACACAAAGTGAAGAAGCAAGATTTTTTACTAAAAAAATGGGAATTCCATCCGGGCCCGGAGAACAGTTTGAGTCAAGAGAGGACAAAAGCAATTCAGCCTCTACGGAGTTAGTTACGACTGAGGAGAGGCTAGCAGGGAAATCAAAGGAAAAGCAATCAGTAGCAGGAATCAATGGAATAGTGTAAACAGAAGAAAAAAATAAAGCAAAGAGATGGCAAATGTCAGGAGGGTTGGAAGCAGTAAAGGCATTAAACACTAAGGTGTCAGGAAGAGAGGAGGATGCTTTTAAGGAGCGTACAAAAGACCAGAAAAATTTAGGGTTGTTCGAGTTCAAAGAAGATTCAACAGACGAGGAATAGTTGAGTAGTGCTAATCTAATTTCTTTCTTGGCAGAGGAACGTCAACGGGAGAAGATAGCATAGCAGACCGAGAAATCAAAAATTTCAAACGCGCTGAATTTTTATCTCTAATAACACACTTTACCCTCGCAGTAAACCAAGCGGGGTCACGGGAGCGACGAGAACTGAAGACAGGAGTATACGACGAGATCAACTCAGTAAGAATACCGTAAAATTTGCATACAACAGAGTCAATATCGAGACCTGCTTCCATCAAACCAATGAATTGAATTCAAATTATTAGACAAGCAGTCAAATTAGTTTTTTTAAAGTTAAACCGACGCGCAGTGGATGATTTAATACGATTCGAAAAGCTAACAGACAAATTAATTGAAAGGGGGGATGATGGGGGTCAGGGTGCGTGTAGGGTATTGGAACAGAGGATAGAGAAATCGAAGAGGACTCAACATTAGGAAGGATGAGGTCAAGGATCTTGTTATTAGCATTAGGAAAACAGTTAAATTGAGAAAGCGAACAGGAAGAAAGAAAAGAAGATAAGGGAATAGAAAGGTTGTTGGTCGACATAATATGAAGAAAAGAAGAGTCCCATTGAACAGAAGGCATATTAAAGTCGCCACAGATAATGATTGAGGACGAGGGATAGTTGCTATTAAGGTAAGTGGAAAGTTCAGAAAAGAGCTTATCATAAGTCGAGAAGGACAAGTTACAGGGAATATATAAGTTTTTCAAAAATTTCATAAGGTTTTCAAAAATTTTGACTAACGTACCGGGAGGCCAAAATTTGGAGTCAGCGACAATATCGAAAATGGCAGGCATTGATATTTTGAAAGAAGCCACATATCTTCTAGGCAGGCTATCTTTCGTAAATTTGACGCAATCTAAAATATGAGGAGTGTAGCCAAGCTTTTTGCATATGTAGCGTTCGACTGTACCCACAGAAGTATCATAAGCAAATCGCGATACAAAAATTTGGAGAGGAGGCGCGACTACATGCAAAGCAAGATCATCAGCGGAGTCGTTAACAGCATAATGTAATTGAGATGTAGGTAGATTCGATTCGATTGATATAGGCAAAGCAAAAATCCGCTGCCCCTTTTAATGCAGCGGACCCACAGCTGCAAGTGCTTCCCGGGTAGTGATTTGAATGGTGTTGTGTTTCATACACAATGGAATTAATTTTAGATCAATTAATTATAAATTAATTTAATTAATTAATTAAAAAAAAAATAATTAATTAAAGAAAAATTATGTTCATATATGAAACATTTTTGTTTTATTTAAAGAGATGAAGGGGGCGCTCTTGGTGAAAACCCTATGCTTTAATGATTACTGTGCTTCAAAATTATGATCTTAAAATCCTAAAGCCTAACACTAGCCTTCATTCACCAAAGACTTTCATTCCAAATAATGAAGTTCGTCCATAGCGAAAAACTAAATTGTCTTTGTTTAATATTTTATTGTTCGAAACATTCGGATGCATGATATTGATTTTATGATGTTCTCCGCATTATCTACACACGCTGGGACTCTTCCATATGTAGGTACAGCATAAGTTTAATAAAACATGATACTCCTAAGTCCTATCCTAGTCCGGTGCCGATTGTTTTACATCCCTCTGTTTTTTATTTGGTTCAAGTCAACGGTCGTAAAACGACTAGCACTTGCTGATACCAATTACACCTATCTCATGTGGCCTGGATTTATTTTACGGCCACCTGGTCGCATTGGCGGTTTTACTTTTTTTCAATAAAAAAAACCAGCCAAATTTGATCACACCTGAGCAATGAATAACAAATTTTGATTAGCAGTCGCCTACGACGCCAAGTACTGTTAGTCTCTGTATCGCAAAAAAGGTTTTCAAGTAGATACGTGAGTCTAATAGAAAATACAAAGAAAGTTTATGGACGTAGTAAATATAAACTTCTGGCGAAAAAAGGCTCCATTTATGCTTCGTTTCATTTAACTTTAGTTTGTTTCGATGCGAAAGCAATGCCATACTAAACAATTCAATGCTAGTAAATGATGCACAGCATTGCGAACTGCTATTAAGTCAACCTTATGGAAAGGCATTTCATAAATTTAACCACCAAAATATAAGGAACAATTTATTGATTATTTTGTTCATTATACACCATTATTTTCACTGAGCCAAGGCAAGATAACACGTAATGAAAGCGAAATAATTTCACGGCAGGTTTTACCTTCACTTTTGAGAAAACCCAAACTTTTAAAACTCTCAATGCTTGCAATTTATCTTAGCCGCCTGCAATATCCCATTCTTGTAAAAAGAAAGCCAACATTCAGCATATGCTCTTATCCTTCTCACGTATCACTTAATTCCCCCAAGACAATTAGAGTTTGAATAAAAGCAGACATTTTCCATTTCCTCACGTGCCACGATCTGCGAGAATGGCATTACAGTAATCTTAAAGACCTGTAAATTTTAATAACATCAAATTGGCTCGGGACTATTGCGAAAATCCTATTTGAATATTTTAAGTATAGTGTCTTTTCGCACTTGACTTTTCGCCCTTGCAAACTGGGTCACTGTATGCAAATATATAGCCAACTCCTGACTGCTGGCAATGCTGTTGCTTCCCGGTACAATCGAGCTTAACACAAACACAACACTTTCATGTTACTCCGAGAGTCGCACATGCTGCTTCCATAAAGCGACTACGTACGAGTAAATCGTGGCGTGCGATATGGAAATAGCCAGGATGAGATTTTCATTTTCATGAGCGCTAAGTACAAACGACATTAAGTAAATATTTTCCTAAACTAAGTTTTTCATCAGCCATATTACTCAACTTGTGCTGTTCTCTTTGATGAACATGTACATACTTGCTGCCGATGTACATGCCGTTGTTGTTGGCGTTGCCGTTGCTGATGCCGTTTTCCTCCTTCAAGTTATCAGCTCAAAGTTTCGAATGTAGGTCAAAATCATATGTAACCGTTAAGAATATGCAGCAACATCCTCGCTATGCTGCCATACTCGACTAGGAGTCGGAACAAGGCGTTTACTAAACATCTTGAGATAAATACAACTCCAGTTTCGTTGTCGTTACCATGGAACTGTGAAATCATCATTGTCATTGAGCTATTTTCTCACATCCTTTATACACGTCCTCTTGAAAAACTAAGCACTAAAAAGTGCTAATAACGATAGAAACGCTGCCGACATAAAATTATTATCAGCGCTCGTCTAATGTGTATGCTCTCGTGTGAACGAGCATTTAGAGCAAGTCGTTAACGATAATGTATCCTGGCTGTGTGCATGCATGTCATGACACCGTCAAAAAACGAGAGTTTTCTCACTAATTATTAAATTATCAGGTTTTGCTTGATGGCTGTTGAAAATGACATTCCTAACAGCGAATTAGGCTGCAAGAACTGAGCAAAGAAGGAAGATATCTAAACTAAGGCATCGACAGAACAGACTGTGAATTTTCAAAGGACATCATAAAAAGTTTTATCATTAGATGGACATTTTTTATGAGCCCCCTATGACCTGGAACAACATGTTATCTGATATCTAAAAATTCAATAAATTTTTGAGTCTTTTGAATGTTGTGCGCACATAGATACGTACGTACAGCTTGCTACGTTGAAATTCGGTCGCTGCCTGGCTAGTGGCGATGGTGATATTGCAGGATATTTACAAACAACACCGAAATTGTATGAGACAAGGACTCACGTACAATATTCGGACTAAACTCGGTGATATACATCTCTGGGGATTGTGTTATTCATGGGCTTGCATGACGACTCAAATGAAATATTAATTCATATGCATGAATCTCTACGGTGGATTAATATAAATGTCGCTTTCGGATGAATCATGAGGTGTAAATCCAATTTGCAGATGGAAAATCTTGAATAGTACAGGCGTGTCAAGGCTATTTCGAATACACTTGACTTTCCCACAATAAGTTTTTTTTCTCTCTCTATTTCAGGGCCGTTTTAAAGTTTCATTTATGCGGTGAGAAGAGTGAGCTTTAATCGCTAAGTGTAGTTATGCGAAGGATTTATAATAATAAATCAGTAAGTTTACAGATGAGGCATGAAAACACATTTTTGTGGTTTTATTGTACGACAAATCTTTCAAGTAAAAAATCGATATGCATTGTTGTTACGGTTAAACGAATCGCTCATCAATCAATAAAAAGAATCGTGCAGATTTTGAGTGTATATTCTACCACACGTGGTTCTTTTTACGGTCGACTTGTTTCGAAGGCCACGCACCACTTTGATCTTAATAATACATTGAAATTCATAGGGTAGAATGGAAAGGTTTTCAGGGCTGCCACTCGCATGAATTTCAAAATGTAGGAAAGCAAAGCACTTGATACTTGTATTTATTATCGGTTTCTTATCTGGAAAGAAGCATCTCTACTAAAGCTACTTTAGTTGGCAGCCCTATCATGGTTTTTCAACCAGATTCTTACTGAATTTGGCTTGCAATAGGTTTATTTACTATTTGAATTTCTTTTTAATTTCATGTCTGTACAGGAAGTTATAGGGCAATAGCCTTCATTTTGTAGAGCGAATTTTCACGATTCAGGAGACGAAAATTGCCATCGCTGCCAGCTGCAAAAACAGTTTTCGGCCAAATTTCAATCAAATGTGGCTTAAAGTAATGTCCAGGTGCTGTGTGAATTTAAAGGCAAACAGTTTTTTTCGAGATAGCACAATTCTAAAAATATAAGAAAATTGGAGAAGGGTTCATATGGAATTTGGTGTCATATGGAATTTCAAAATTTTTACTTTGGCTGTGCAAATAAAGCATAAAATGCATCTATGAGCCGACTTTTTTTCTAAAAACCGATTTTTTTTTGGAGAGTCGATGATTTGAAGGTTTTCAGTTACAGTGCTTGCCGTAGCTGCAGAGTTACCAGCACGTGCGTGAAAAATTACATTAGTCTGTTACCTAATAACATCTGGGGAATTTCATGATGATTTGACAACTCTGTCAAAAGTTGTTATTATATATATATGCATATATGTATAATTTAAAAATTCGCAAATATTCTCGATCTTTTTCTAGAAACCTAACGCAAACGTTGTGTTTAAAATATTCAAAGCTTTACCACACCTCAGAATGGAGTCCTCTCTCCGCTGCTGTGGAACATCACAGTGAATACTCTCCTTATGAAACTGGACCGTCTCGGCTGCAAAGTGATTGCTTGATTTTGGCTGAGCGAGTTCCCGCTCCAGCAGCTGCTGACTACATCGCTCCGCAATGCCTACTAGATTTGGAGTTCACAGCTCGCATTCCTGGTAGCGATGAATGGCGTGATGGCGTCACCCTTGAAAGTGGGCTTATCCATGTGCACATCGACGGCTCAAAGCTAAACAATAGAGTCGGGAGTGGGGTATACTCAGATTAGCTGAATCTCAAGCTGTCTCTCCGTCTACCAGACCACTGTAGCGTCTTTCAGGCAAAGATCGCGGCTATTTTTCAGGCAATCGACTGGTTTCTGTGTAATCGAATATTCGGGGTCAATATTGGTTTCACAGATAGCCAAGCGGCTATTAGGTTCCTTGCTGGTCCTTGTACATTGCCCATGGTTGTTGCTGAATGCCGTGCATCTTTTACGGAGATATCGAGACATTCGTTTGTTCAAATGATTTAGATACCTAGACATAGGGGTTTTGAGGGCAACTGTGAGGCCGATGAGTTAGCAAGGCTTGGAACCTTGTTCCCGGAGGTCTCTTGCTACTCAATAGGAATACCGATGACATCAGTGAAATTGGCCATCAGGCAAAAATATTTTGAGGACGCTAGGAAGTCCTGGGCAGAGTCATCATCCTGCGTGATAGCAAGGCAGTCCTGGTTTTCCATGGGTTTGCATCGCGCAAGGCAGCTTTTCGGCTTAACTCAAAGCACTCTGCGCTGTGCTGTGGGCGTTCTAACGGGCCACTGCCTCATAGGGCGGCATGCGCAACGATTGGGCGTAGAGTTTGACAATTTCTGTCGGAGTTGTGGCTCTTTCGATGAGCAGAAATTTGTCCTCCATCTCATGTGCCAGTGCCCGACTTTGGCAAGGAGAAGGTTGGCGGAACTTGGTGCACCCGTTCTCTCAAACCTGACGAAACTGTCCCTGGTCAATTTAAAGGGGATAGTCTGGTTTGTCAAAGGAAGCAGATGGTTTCCTGATTTCAGTGAGTAGGTGAGAGTCACAATTTTATTATGGCATCACAACAGGCCTCTCTTGTGCCTATGTGTGTCCGTCGCCAGGCCTCTGTAGATCAACCGCCACTTCAACCTAATCTTACCTACCATATCCATATTTAAAACACGAACAAAATTCATTTAAAAGTTTTTTGGAAAGTCATATGTTTATAGAATTACATGGGTACTTAAAATATCACTAAAATGGTCGCCGGCGCCAAAGAGTGAAAGATAATTAACATCTGCTGGGACCTGGACCTATTTTAGATATACACCAATGAACGATGAGTATTACAGCTCAATCCGATGGCGTGTTCTTGAGAAATAAGCACTGCATTTTTTTTCAATTATTGGCACGTGATCAATTTAGGTAAAATATAAAATACTAAATCAACTTTTAATATCTCGTTGGTAAACCATTCCTTTTAATTGTCTCGATTAATCTTTTTCATATCGATAATACCGGTCCGATTTTATACCATTCTTTTGAAATGACTTTTTTGAGTTGAGTTTCACTTCAAAAGTGATGATTTCGTGTACCTCTTTCTAATTCTTCCCACAAATGCTCGATCGGATTAAGGTGGAGCGATTGTGGTGGAGTTGGCAAGATTTGCGGAATACTGTAAAGGACCTATGATCGCAGACTCCAAACATCGTTGCCGTGATGCCCCAAGTTTCCTGCACTTTTCTTAAAATATTTTTTGAAATATTAAGATAAACCGTGTTGTCTCAGGTATTTTCTATAAAAACCATTTCATCTACTCTTGTTGCAGCCATGCAACCCCATACCATAGCCCCTCCTTAGCTGTGCTTTGCAAATGTTGTTCATCTAATTCTGTTTTGGATTTTCTCCACACTAATATTTTCCACACGCTATCTGACCGAAAAATATTGAATTTCCTCTCATTAGACGACAGCACGTGCATCCGAAATTGATCATTTTTATAAAAATATTGCAAACTGCAACCCCCTTTTTTTGCTTTGCTTATGAGTGGTTTTTTTCCTCGCCATTCTCGCTCTATATCCTGCGTGATGTTATGTTGTTTGCACTATTTTTGCAACACAATGTCATTGTTAATTCTTGTTTTACTTGCGCTTTGAATATATTTTAGGATTTTTTAATTTTTGCTAAAGTTATAGCTTCTTCTTTTGCTCTCAGCTTCCGCGGCCTTTCACTATGCGCACGACTTTTTAATCTGTCATCGTCATCATCATCGACGCTACAACCGGGGCTCGGTCGTGGCCTCCGTCAACAGTTTTTTTTCCATCGGACCTGATCGCGAGTCGATGCCATCGAATTTCGCACACATAAACTCCGGGTGTCCTGGCCAACACCATCCCTCCAGCGCAGGCAAGGTCTCCCACACTGTCGTCTGCCGTAAAATTTGCCGCAAAGGGTTTTCCGAGCCAGGTCCTCTTCCCTCATTCGAGCTAGGTGTCCTGGCTACCGCGCTTTATCTTTATAATTATATTTGCTTCTAGGCAGATGGCGTACAACTCATGGCTATAGCGTTTCCAGAATCACCCTTCTTCACATATGAGGCCAACGATTCTCCGCAAGACTTTCCTCTCAAACGCGGCTAAGAGCAGCCACCCGCGTATTTCTTCCTCCATGTTGTTATCGGCTGTTACGATTGACCCAAGCTAGTTGAATGGTGGCACTACTTCAAATTCATGGTCAACTACCCTGAAGATTTGACCCACTCTAGGTGTTCTTCCTGCAGATGCTACCACCATGTACTTAGCCTTTCCTTCATTTATGTGCAGCCTCAGTTATGGTGTCAATTGCTCGATATTAATAAAGGATTCTTGTACAGCTAGTTCTGATATTCCAATTATGTGTATATCTTCTACGTAAGCCAGTATCTGGCCAGAGTCTCGGATTGCTTTGTCTTATGCCAGATTCAAGAGAAGGCACACCATACCATTCCCTTTTCGGAGCCCATTGTAGATGTTGTACGGTCTGGATAGCAATCCGGCTATTTTAACTTGGCTTGTTACATTGATCATGGTCAATCTACACAATCGCGTCAGTTTGTTTGGGATGCCGAATTCTCTCAAGGCTTTATACAGTTTTACCCTGTCTATGCTATCGTAGGCGGCCTTAAAATACATAAAAGTACAGTGGAATGTTGAATTCCAGACATTTTTCCATCGCCTGCCTGAGAGTAAAGATTTGATCAATTGTTTATTTACGTGGAATGAAGCCACATTGATATTATCCGATGATAGCTTTAGTGTATGGGATTATCCGCTCTTTCAGGATAGAGGAGAGTATCTTATAGGAGGTACTCAACAATGTTATGCCCCTATAGTTGCTGCACATTGTTACATATCCTTTCTCATGTATGGTGCATATTATGTCTTTGCGCCAGTCTTCTGGCATCACTTCATGCTCCCATACGTGCAACAGAATATCATGAAGTGCTTGTTGTAATGTGGGCCCTCTATATTTAATCAGCTCCGCAGGTATGCCGTCGGCTCCAGGGGCTTTCTTAAATTTTACCCTACTTATGGCTCTTCGTACTTCTCCTAGGCTTGGTGGCGGCAGCATAAGGTCGTCTTCCTGCATTAGTAGAGCCTTCAATTCTTCCTTGAGCTGACCGTTTAACAATTCACTAAAGTGCACTTCTCATCGCTCCAGAATGATTCAGGATATTTGATCAGATTACCCTCTTTGTCCTTACAGTAAGTGCAGCGTGGTGTGTACTGCGTCATGTTTCGGACTATTCGGTAGAAGTTCCACGCCTGTTGCAGACCTCGCTCTCTAGTTCTTTCTATTTCTCAAATTAGGTCTTTTTCCACAGGCTGCTTTCTTCTCCCTGTGAAGTCTTTTCTCTGTTCTTCTGAGGTCTTTATATTCCTCCTCACGTGCCCGCGTTGCTGCATTGACTGGTATGCAACATTCTTCCGGTCAGTCACTAGTTTTCATTCATCATCAAACCAGTCGCTCCGATCTTTGCGACTTTTGCCTTAGATGGCGTCAGCAGTACTAATGACAGTACTCTTAAGGCATGTCCACTTCTCACCTACGACCAGCATCCTGGCCCCAGGACTTACTCCTTCTCCATCGAGTTCTTCAAGGGCGAGTCCTAACGTTACTGGCGTTTTCGTTGCGTAAGGCAGCCGTGTTGATTCGAGCCTGGTTCGCGGATGCAATGCTTCTAATCAAAGCAAATCGCGCTCGGAGAACCATAACAACAAGATAATAGTTCGAGTCTAAGTTGGCATCTCGGTACGTTCGTACCGTCATCAGGCTCGAGTAGTGGCGGCGATCTATTAACACGTGGTCTATCTGGTTACGGCTGGTTCCATCAGGTGATATCCAGGTGGCCTTATGGATATCTTTACGCGGGAACCTGGTATTCGCAACGACCAAATTCTTGGATGCTGCCAGTTCTATGACTCGAAGTCCGTTGTCATAAGTGTTCTCATTCTAACTATGGGTGCCTGCGTAATGCGTGAATACCGGCTCCCGACCAAATTTGGCGTTCAAATCTCCAAGGATGATTTTTACATCATGCCTTCGGCAGTCATTCCTAGTATGATTTTTTTTCGTCGTCAGCAGATTGCTCTGTAGGTGCGTGAGCGTTTATGAGGCTGATGTTAGCGAATTTGTCTTGCACGCTAAGAGTGCATAGCTTTTCACTGATAGCGGTAAAGCTGACGATGGTAGACTTCATTTTTTGGCTGACGAGGAAGCCTATCCCGAGCACATGGTGTTTTGGATGACAGCTGTAGTGTAAGTCATATTCTTTCTTTTGCAAAACACCATTCTCTGTCCATCTGATCTCTTGTATTGCTGCTATATCAGCTTTATATTGAGACAGGACATTGGGTAGCTGCTGAGCAGCTCAAGGTCTGTAGAGCGATCTAACGTTCCATGAGAAATATATTTAATTTATAACTAATTTACTTATGCGTTATTTATTAGTTTTATATTCATCCCTAGTTTTTTTTTGTTTTAGTTTGTTTCGTATTTTTATGTATGTACGAAGCTTATACTTTGCTTGCTTAAATAAATAAATATTGTTATCGGCTGCTACAAATGACTCAAGATAGTTGAAGGACTCCTTGAAATTCAGGCTTAACTACCCTCGACCTTTGACCAACTGTAGGTGTTCTTCTTGCAGATGTTGCCACCATGTACTTGGTCTGTTCGGTCAATCTGGATTAAAGATTCTCGTAAAGCTAGTTTAGATCTTCCAACGATGTAAATTTCATCTGCTTACGCCAGTATCTGGCTGAATTTGGTGACGATAGTCCCTCTTATTGATGTACCAGGTTGATGAGAAGACACGACAGACCATCCTATTTTTGATACGAGGGTTGATCCAAAAGTAATGATAGTCAATATAAACCAAGGTGATTAAACCTACAAAATATATTAATTTTTCAACATGATCTCATAACAAGCTAACACAGTTAGTCCATCTTATTTCCAAACCCAAGATATCGTTAGAAAAAATGATTTGTCTCTACTCTCCCAAAACGCCTCAACAGCGGCCATAATTTCGCTATCATCTTCAAATTTGTTGCCCCGAAGGTGTTCCTTGAGCCGAACAAAGAGATAGAAGTCACTGGGAGCTAGATCTGGTGAACAGGGTGGATGTTCAAGCAGTTCAAAACCTGTTTCTTGAATTGCAGCCATCGCAGCTGCAGCCTTGTGAATCGTTGCATTGTCTTGATGAAACAGCACCCTGGCTCCCAGTTGGCGCGCCTTTTTTCTTCAATAGCCTTCCGCAATCTTCATATTTGGTCTGCGTAGTAAGAGGCTGATACAGTGGCTTCCTTCTCCAAAATATTCCACCATAATAATTCCTTCAACGTCCCAAAAAACTGATGCATAGCCTTCCCTGCCGAGCGGGGCACCTTGAATTTCTTCAGTATCAGTGAAGTGGGTTGCTTCCAGGTCATCGATTGCTGTTTAGTTTCTGGATCCAAATGGTGGATAAAGGCTACGAAACGTAACAAAAACTTCTTCAGATCTGCCTAGAACCTTTCGCGATTCACCTTCGAAATGTCGACTCGTTTCTTCTTTTGCTCGTCATTTAACATTCTCGGCACCTAACGCCCAGAGACCTTCTTCATATGTAATTGGTTGGCAACGATTCTTCGAACACTGCCATACGAGATCGCTGTGACCTCAGACTGATGGTCATTCTTTGATTAGCCAAAACGGCATCTTTGAATTTTTTCCACGTTATCTTCAGTGCGGGACGTGGATGGACGTCTTTCGTGAAGTTCATCTTCAGTGGCTGTTCTTCCCAGCTGAAACTCCTTGGCACAGTCCCTTAATGTTCTCAGTAAATAGTTGTGTATGTCTTTGGTAGACATTTTTGTCAAACACAGATACTTCATGACAGCTCTAATTTCGTTTTTCTCCATTTTGACGTATATAAATAAATATACCTCCCTGGAATCGTGGACTATTTATATATCTTTTTATGCTGACTTAGTGGGTATATGGGGTAGTAAAAAACATTTTTTACTAATGTTCGAAGAAGAACATATATATATATATATATATATATATATATATATATATATATATATATATATATATATATATATATATATATATATATATATATATATATATATATATATATATATGTATATGTACATATATATATATATATATATATATATATATATATATATATATATATATATATATATATATATATATCAAAAAATCAGAAAATTTCAGTGAAAAAATCTCAGGAACGCGCCATTCGATTGAAATGAAATTTTAAGAATACACTAGGCGTGTTTTTTTACTCCTCCATCCAGCAGAGAATAGAGTATACGCATTGCAAACAACACACTCCAGTACCAGTGAATTCACTAGTACAGAAATTATATTCCTCATTTGTAGTTCACGTGCTGAACTATAGAATGTGCTGATAGAAAAAAGCAAGGTAAAACTCGACTTGATACCCCACACAGCTGTTACATGAATTTCGCCGATAGATGTCGGGCTAATATGTTTGTGTTTTTGTGGTTGTGCGTTTGCTTTTGGGGCTTTTTTTCTTTCTTTTTTTTTGTTTTTCTTAATTGTTTTATTTTCTTTTTTATTTTTTTTTGATAATTTTGTCTATTTTTCTTCAATTTTTCACCCCTTCTACCACCTTTTCGCCCTCTGGTGGTGGAATTTCCCGGGTGTGGGGCATCAAGTCGAGTTTACTCAAAAGAAAAGCTCTTGAGAAGTTATTTTTTTTTTGCTGTGAGGTGGCTTTGGTTTTTTCAAGGTTATGTTGAATGTTTTGGTAGTTAGGAAATAAGAAAAAGCCCTCATAACGCGTACAAAGTAAAAAGAGGTAATTTTCTGTTAGTTTTTATTTTTTATTTTTAATCGATTGTGGTAGTGTATACTCGTTATTTTCTCGCCTTATTTTTAGCTGTTTTGTGGTACCACAGCGAATATAGCAACCTAGGTCAGTCTTAGCGAATGTGCTGCTGTTTTGTGGTACATCCTTGTTTTGCGGCATAGTTCTAATCTGTTCTGTATCGGAGCAAAAAAAAAAAAAAACACGCCTATTGATGTTTATGCAGAATAGTGCCCGATCTCACAAAAAGTTAATAATCTTTAACTCTTTGGCGCCGGTGGCCATTTTAGTGATATTATAAATATACCAATTATTCTGTAAAAAAATAACTTTTGCAAAAATAAAGTTTTTGTGATAAATTCTGAACGTGTTTTGAATGTGAATATGATAATGTTTTTGAAATTTTTAACCCTATGTGTGCACTAGGCGCCTAAAATGAGATTGGGAAAATTTGAAAATTTTTGAATTGCGATAACTTTTTACAAGATTATCAAACGACTTTGAAACTTAAAGGACATATTGATGTTGTTAAGTTGCACACTTGCATCATTTTGGATGAACGTGGAGGCAACTCTGTAGCTACGGCAGGCACTGAAAGTGAAAACATTCAAACCATCGAATCTCCAAAAACTAGCCGTTTCTTACAATAAAAACCAACTTGTATACAAATTTTATGTTTTATCTATACATTCAAAGTAAAACTTTGGAAATTTCATGTCGGATAAGAACCATAGGCGGGCCGTGGCTTAAAATCTGGCAGGGGCCAGGGACTGAAAGGTTCAACACATGTGATGATTTTTTTTTGTTTGTACACGTACTGTTCATACAACTTATATAATTTACTAATACATTATATATTTGTTGATTTATTCTTTATTATTTGCTAATGCATTATCAAGTAAACTTCTTGTTTGTGGATACGTATGAGCTACTACCACATGCATATAATGTGAACGGTAGGTATGAACTACACATGAAGAATCAATGACCACTAAGATAGAAAGCTTGTATGAATTATCGGGAATAGAATGGAAATAATTAGAAATGTAAGAATATTTTTTCGTTTAAAAGCTAAATATATTTCAACTTATACTTGAAGAAGAGGATAGCTTAGCTTCAAAATATCTTTAAAAAAATTGGAATATATTAAGCTTAGAAGGAAGAAACTGATCTCTTGGTTCAAACATTTGTTACCTAGAAAACCTAGAAAAATCGAAAATAATTTGGCAAGAATAAAAAAACTGTAACTTATTCTTTTCGAGCCATTTGGTTTGCAGGAATATCTTTGTAGCCCTAACTGCGTGTCCGAGGCTAGATGAAACAGCAAAACCTTTGAAACTAGTGCTTTTTGCTGTTTTCCGTTTTCGCGATCCCCTGATAAATGTGAGAGTCAGACAGTTCTTTTCTTACTTAATTTTTTCCCAAACTACATACAAGTCTTCTCGCTAACTTAGTAGTGTTCCATTCACAAGATCTATCCCATCCCTAAGAATTGCGTTTTTAGTTTGGAAATATGTGCTTAACATTTTCGTTCTAAAAAGTGAAAGATGAAAAGATTTACTACAAATTTAGGAATACTGATTGAATGAAAGATCCTCAATGAATAAACTGAGTCGTTGTATTTTCCCTCATTCATTTCTTTCTCTAAAACCTCTTTCATAGTCCATAGCTATTGATCACATATTTGCAATTGTGAAATCTCATTGACTAACGAGTCGAGCTTAAACTTCTCATTCCACGCCTTGTGTTTAGACCAACTGCCTCTTCAAGCCGCTTTAACAATTCGTGTTGTGATGGCTTCGTAGGTAAAGGAATTCGATGACATTGAAAAAGGATGTACACGTTTCGATTGTGACAAATGTGTCCATCAAAACCAGGATAATTTTATGAGCTAGACAGTGTAAAAATGTGGCTGCAGGGTGTTTCATCTTAATTTAGATTTGCAAACTACCTTTTTGTCCTGACATGACACTAGCCCCATCATAAGACTGTCCAACAACAGACAATTCGCTAAGTCCGTAGCTGTCTAACAGGCTCAAAATTATATGTACTAAATACGAGGCATTTCTAGCTCTTGAACAGTCTACAAAGCTTGAGAACCTTTCTTCGACTGCTAGCTCTTTAGCAAATCTGACAACCACGGAGAGTTGTTCCTTCTGTGGACCCTTGTTGCGTCTGCCAAAATGGATATCAATCCGCAATCTTTTATTTCAGCTGTATTGTCCTCGCGAACGGTTTCAGCAATTATTTTCATCAATTCAGTTTGTGTTTTGCCACTACAGTAGTTCGCAGCCTTGTTTTAAATATTAATAATGCACAAAATTCAAAAAAAAAATCACGGTTATCACTGGCACCACTTTCATCGTGTCCTCTGAAAGCACGTCTTTGGTGACTGAGACACGTCGTAAGGTCGATAACCTTTTCCAAATAATTTCGGTTCATCTTGACAATATACCAAGATTGTTCAAGCACCATATCATTTACTGTCTTCCAAGCACTATTAGAGTTTTCAGATTGTGCATGAATTTTACTATCCGGATAATTTCTCCAGATCGCGAAGTTTGGTTGAGCTGAAATTTTGGTGTACTTTTGGCGACAATGGAAACTCTATGGAAAATTTCGCATTGTGATAACTTCACACTGAGTCATCAGATCATCACAAAATTTACAAGACTCATCAATGGGCACAAAAAATAAGTTTCTGCCGTTTTCAAATAATGTCTGGGCAACTTGGTGGCTACCATAAGTACGTCAACACAAATCTTTCACACGGCTGTTAGAATAAAACGCAAATAATTGATGAATTTGATACTATATTTATATATTCAAATCTAAACTTGTAAAATTCTCAATCGCACAAAAATCGCACCAAATTATTTATATTTTTAGCACCTGGACATTGCGTTTACGGTATCTCTCGACCAGATAAAATTCATAGGATATACTGGTCTTGAGTAGATACAGGTCTGACAAAAGTTTAATGAATATGATAAAAACCATGTGGCGGCTGTGTCACTATGAAAAAACGCTCGGTGAAATTGAAGTGCTATACCTTTTAACTTCCGATGCAGTTATCAAATTATAATAAAATTCACACACATTTAACCTGAGTGTAAACCAAGTAGGTCATAGTTAGCATAAAAGTGGCAGGGATGCCATTTTTATTCGTGAAATGACTTCGAAAATTGTATTCTACGTTAATTACCTTATTGCCTACCATTTTAATACGACTATGTTTTGTGAAAAACATAATTGCATATAACGCCAGTTTATAAAAGTGTTTTTATCTAAATACCTGTATATTGCCTAGTTGGAATGACCAGATAATCTTAATAAAAAAAAAAGATAATTGGCGAGGTGCTTTTCGTCTTTTTCTTAACGTTTAACTTGTCGAAATTAAATATTGCCGTCCATTTCTCGAAGTAAAACCCATAACATCGTAATTAATACCGCAAATAACACAGTCTCTATGTTATAAGTAGTGTGTATGCTTTGGTATAGGCTTACACTACTGCACTACTCAACTCTTGCTGGAACCACAAACACCTAAGAGGCGAAAACTTAGGTGTCTGCTGTTGGAAATATTTATTTTTCTGGGAGGGGCCAAGCTAGGGTCTGGGGGGGTCCCGGCCCCCCCTGGCCCCCCCTACGGCGCGCCTATGATAAGAACGGTAACCCTTTCTAAATTTACCTATATTTTTAGCAACAAAAATTCTGTTCACGGGAACTCGCGAACTAATAATCAGATACAGTTATAATTTACAGACTACATTGGACTTAAATAGAGCCAGGTCTGATAGAACCGAAATTGAATTGTGGGCAACTCTGTGCCAGTGGTGCCATCTTGAAAAATTAGAAAGAAAAAAAACTGCTTTTGGGCCGTATGAATTCTTATTCAGCAACCAGATTTTCATGAAGGTGACACAGTAGCTAAACCCTACTCTAAACGGTGTTTGGTAGAAATTTGGTTGAAAAATTCGATCGGTGCTGCCAGCTATGGTAATTTGTGTGTCTTTTGTTTTGAAAATTCGCTTAGGAAAATAAAGCTTTTTGCCCTATAACTTCCAGTGCAGTCATGAAATCAGTACGGATTTCATACAATTAATGGAACCTATTATCGGCATTATTCAGGCCGAATCTGGTTGAAAAGCCACGAAAGGGTTGCCAGCTATTGTTAGTTTTGTGTTTATTTGCAATATATTTATTAAGCGATTTTATCGTAAAATTTTCAAATGGTAATGATATTGTAGTGACAATAAACAGCAAATATTAAGTTTTCGATTATTTGAAAAATTTCGCGGCTGGTAACCCTAAATTTCTTTATTCTCCCATAACTTCGAATGCAATCATCGGATCAAGACGAAATTCGCAGGGTACGTTAACTTTAACGTGAAGCAGCTGTGATATATTTTTGGCTTTGATATTGGCAGAAGTTTGCCAGCAGGAGTCGGTGGTGCTACTTTTGTATCAATAAATGCTCACAGTTAGTATTCATACCGGAAACATTTGTAATGAAAATAAATAACCAATCTTTCAATTCCCAAAATTCTGCAAATTTTTCGGATCGCAGCCCCAAACACCACCTTCAGTTACAGTGCTGCAGGCACTGAACATTTTCTTCATTGACGTTATATAAGATGCTGCTATCAAAGCTTTGTGAAATAAACAACTGATGACGAATATAATTAACAAGTGTTTTGCTCTCATAAGCTTTGAAATTCATGCCAGTGGTAATATCTGAAACCTTTCCACCATATGAGTTATAATGCATTCTTGAGACCAAAGTGAAACGTGGCGTTTGAAACAGTTTGGCTGTAATAAGCAGCTTTTGTGGTAGAATATGCACTCAAAACCTGCACGATTCTTCTACTCTTCTTCGAACATTAGTGTTTCTAGCGGTTCAGGTGCGCTAGAGTTTTTTTTGAATTTTATTAGAACTGGAAATAGCCGATTATCACTACTTTTGGATCAACCCTCGTGAAGAAGTAGAAATTCAATATAGATCCATTATTAGCAAGTTCTTTGAAAGGAGTCACTCATATCGCATCGCACAGACACAATGTTGAGCCTGAGACGAGTTACATTAAATTACACACCAAATACAGGAGTCACTCTTGTTGGGCTTTGGATTTTTAGCGTCCGAAAAAGTTTGCATTCAGTTTTTATCGACTATGGAACATTCTTCTTTATTTAGTATCTGCACGTTAAACATTTTTAAATTTGCGCATCATTAAAGTACTTAAGTACAAAGTAGCTAATATGCTTGTGGTAATCGCGAACCATTATAGAGCACTTGAGTTGCATGCTGCAAGTGCATCAGCCATGTGAAAATATTTGCCCCAGAATGCTTCATGATTGCTCGTGATTAGCACCAGCGTATTAGCTACTGCTTACTTTTAGGATGCGCATATTTTCCCTCGAAATAAGGCTTGTATCTGAAACAATCTCCTTAGTTAGGCCAACACAATAGGCACGGCTTTTATACCTAATGGAAGCTAAGAGATGGTTTTTGAGAACTTACTAATAGGTATTCAGAAAAAATATCTATCGATGGCTTATATACACTTAAAGTATGAAATAATCCTTAAAGTCATTTATCGTTCAATGCATGAGAGGATTTAAGATAAATAATTTTCGTAGTTGGGTGTATTTTTTGCAACATTGAAACTCCACATTTACTAGCATATTTAATTGATCTTAGACCAAGATCTGTTTGATGCAAGAGAGAATAAAATAATTGAACCAATCAAGTTAAGTTTGCTATTCAGAGTAATGTATTCTGTCTTCAAGTGTATCAAAAGACTTTCCTATGATATTATTGTTGTCGCTACGACAGACATAAGACTACCAAAATAATGTATTATATCCGCTAGGATTCCTTCGTTCCTCCTTTTCTAAGCTTATTGCTTGGGTATTTCGAACTGAATTTAATGTTTAGACTTCTATTATTTCAGAATACACACACAATATTTAAATCTTTGAGTTGCTATTTTCAAAGAGCGACAAATACGAGTGCGTGAAATCTTGTTTGTATCTTTCCCAATCTCACCAAAAGAAACAACTTGGACTTTGCGATAATATTAACAAATTTAAATTTCCAGCATAGCTTTTGAATTCAACAGGAGGGAGCTAGGCACTTAAGGTTTAAAGCATAAAATAAATAACATTCATTCGATCTTATTCATTTTTCAGCTATGAATTTATATATATATATATATATATATATATATATATATATATATATATATATATATATATATATATATATATATATATATATATATATATATATATATATATATATACATATATATATATATATATATATATATATATATATACATATATATATATATATATATATATATATATATATATATATATATATATATATATATATATATATATATATTTATATATATATATATATATATATATATATATATATATATATATATATATATATATATATATATATATATATATATATATATATATATATATATATATATATATATATATAATGATGCTGTTGTTTTTTCAGCTATTGCACCCACAACTTATACAAAATCAGTATTTAAGTGGCTATGACGGGCACTTCGATTGCCTTTTTTCCCTGCGAAAGCTGATATGTGAAACAGGCAATTATTTTAAATTGACATTTATTAGTGTTCAATTTAAAAGCAAACATTGATTGCAGAAATGGACTTTGTGTAGGTGGCGTAGATTGTCTTTATTTTTTTTAAAATACTCGTGGCTGCATAATTCACTGACCAATAATATCACTACATCATTTTAAGATTATGTGTCCACGTAACTTTCGGATTCGGCGTACCGGAACGCAAAAAAGAAAAACAGCTTTTGATTCAGGCGATATGCTACGTACAACAGCACACAAGCGCAATAGTATTATTGTTGTAAAGAGTATTTTGTAATAATTTTCCCTGAGAAAGCACATGATTCAAAAACCAGCGGAAAGTAGTTCTGTCACAGCGTAGTAGAACGACTTATTTGCACTGGAAGCAGATGCAAAAAGAACAATAGTGAGCTAATTATTAGCCGTTAAATTCTTTGAACTGGCTATTTGAGCGGTTTACACATCTTTCAATACATGGTTTAAGGGAGTCGGATACCTCAAATAATGGATTTAGGTTTTTTGCATCCCACATCTCTGCTATGCATGGAAATGCGTAAGGCCACAATTGGTTGTATTAAGTTGATTGAAAGTCTCGATGTGTGATAATAAAAAAAGCATATAGAGTTGAAAGTTTCATTTAAGAGATGGAATGTTAATGGAACGAGAAGGTTAGTTTAAGATATAGACCAACAGACACCGAAGAAGAGAGCAGATTACTCACGAAACATAAATATATGCCAAGAAATTGAAATATATCTATCTTCTAAAGCAAAAATTGTAAAAGCTCAAGTTTTTGCCCGTGCTATCACCAGAGGTCAAGCAGGGACCAAAAAATCGGGAATAACTGACAAAACGTACAAAAAATACACGAGAAGGCAACACACAGAAGATAAACACACAAAAAACACCCACAAAAATAAACAAAAAACCACAAAAACACAATCGGAAAAGTTGTATAACCGCTATGGGGGACACGTAGTCGAATTTTACCAAAAAATCGGATCACATATATACAATACCTGGAGCGTTCACCCGTGTTTGAGCAGCTGTTTTATTTCGTCACTGATATTGATAAAAAATCATGAGGCGGTCCAACCAAAGACCACGAAAGAAACAGCTACCAAAAAATAAATACGTTTCACAATCGACACAGCAGGTAAAATTTAGTGTTTTGAGTCACAGAGAGCTTTTGCTGATAGGTACTCGTTGCTAATAAAAAATCGTTTTTCTTCGAAATTTATTTCAGCCTGGACCTTCGGAAACGCAGAATGTCCTAGAAAGTGCGTCGAAGAAAAAAACATGGCGGGACATCATGCAGTGTCGCGCAGGAGAGAAAAATTGGAGCGGATCCCGTGTGCTTGACATCGACCTCTTATTCAGTGAGATTTCGTCCTCTTTTGTCCAAAAATTAATAGAAGAATAAATTATGCCACAAGGAGCAGACGATTGGTCTAAGCGGGGTTAAAAAAAATGGTGTTCCCTTATTGGTTTTTCTTTTCCAGTCTCCCTCGCACTTATAACATTGCCATTGCCAACATCCACCAAGCTGTTTCCTCAGAAGCTGACCTGTCAATAAAAAGAACGATGAGAGAAGAAACTGAAGCTAAAGTATCACATGAAGTGTCAGGAAGTGGTGATGTCACATGGCAGGGACGAGGATTTTCCTCAAAAAACGGCGCGGCGTCTATCATCGGCCTCAAGACTGGAAAAGTTATGAACCGTATGTCCACAGTATGCCAAGGCTGCTCCTCTTAAGAGGAACTTAAAATAGGGAATGAACGTGAACGATGGCAAGCTGTTTCATCATTCACGATGGGCCAGCTGGTATAATGAAATTTGAAGGAATGAAGACGATTTTCAGTCAGTCAGAATACCCAAACAATACCTAAATCGGTGATGGAGACAGCAAAACCTTCCAGAATAAACTAGGTGACAAACCATATAGAGCCAGGTGTATTTCTGTGAAGGTATGCTTCTCAAAGACATTAAATTAATTTTTCTATTGATAAACTATTACTTAGCTGACTTTTGTATTCTTTCAGACTGAATGCATTGTACATTTGCAAAAGCGAATAGGAACCAGGGTGCGGGCTGTGAAGTAGGGGCGTAGTGGTAAAAATTTAGCAGGTGGAAAAACTGTTCGAGGCAAAGGAAGATTGACAGATAAATATATCGAAAAATTAGCCACCTTCTATGGCAATGCAATCCAGAGCAGTAAGTTTGTAATAAAGTCTGGGCTATAATTATCTATGCAGGTTTTTTTTAATATTTTGAGTGAAACATTCTTCTAACTTTTTCTGAAAATCCAGTATACAATTGTGTATTGGATTAGATAGAGCCTACTACACCATTTGTGCCCCAAAGATAGCTCCGATTGGAACTGTAAATACAATCAGGCTACAAATGATAAAACAGGGCAAACTTTCAAGTAAAAATTGTCAATTTTGTAGCCATCATGGATGCGATTAAGAAAACTTTCATTGAAAACTCAGTGATGAATCTTTGCTGTCACGTTGTATGGGTGAATTCACCTAAAATTCAAACGAGTCATTTAACTCACTTGTTTCGAAGAATGAACCACAGACTATTTTTTGTGCAAATCCTATTGCTGAAAGAGTCTGATGATGCAATCTTAAAATTCAATGATGCGCAACAAAAAAACCGGGTGAGTGTCCTGAAGACACTGAAGTACCTGGGCGAATGCCATAAATAATGAAAGAGTGTGCCAGGGGCAGTGGCGTTCATTTTCTTTTACCAAGGTGACCTGAATTGCCAGGAGACGTCTTGGATAGGAAGCAGAAGGAAGATGACTTGAAAAAGAAGGTCCTAGTTACTATGCTTAGGCATTTTACCTTTTTTTCACAGATTGCACGCAAAATTCCGCCAAAAAGGTAAAAGCTAGAAGGTTCATTTTTTTCTAGAACTCGCATACTATTTAGTTATCTTCAAATTGGCATAAGTTGGCATTGGCAACTGACATTAGAGTTTGGTGAAATTATCTAAATTTTTAATAATTATGATTTTTGTGCAGTGAAAAATGTTTTTGGCATGATTGTAAATTTTGATGTTCTTCAAATAGGGAGAGAAATTTCATGAAACCTCTATGACAATTTCTGCATATCAATGGGACTAATGTCTAATAAAAAAATCAATTCTTTATCTGTAACCGTTTTCATAGAACCTTGCGCTCAAAATCTGGCTGCCTATTTCCCCTTCTCACGAACACCTCCTATTCAGAAAGTTCTAAGGCGCTTAGATGAAACTTAACGATAAACTTAACGTTAATTAACACCTTAAGGCTAGGAAAGACGGGACAAAAGCATAGATTAGTCCCAGGGATATCTTTTTTTAATCAAATAATTAGTAAATTAAGCTTAATTTTAGGGTATTTTTGTTATGCAACTTCCTCAAATCTCAAAAAAATAACTCGGTTTTCGATTTCTTATGGCTTGACAAACAAAAACAACGAATACGATGGATGCTGTAGAAACATTATTGACTTTTGATTTTAACATCGTGAGCCATAGGCCGACGCTATGTTTTGTGATATTATTTTTTGTAACCTTATGGATTGAAAATGTTCTTCGACTGCATAAATTGAAGTTTATTGCTCTTCAGATGATTTCTTAAAAGTTTTGCAGTCTCTTTATGAAAACATGTTTTTGTGTTATCAGCTATTTCTACTGAAATCGATTTGAAAAAATCCGTGAAAAATAGTAACAGATACTGAACTTAAGCTTTTATGTCAATCAGCACTTTCGAAATTATCGATGTTGTTTTTATATATATTTTTTCATAGTGCTTCCCAGGCAACTGGTTTGTTGGTATAAGGGACAGCACAAAGTTTTACGAGCCAACGACATGCGGTTTTCCCAAGCGGTCCCCCATCTAAGTACTAACCACGCCCAACACTGCTGAACTTCGGTGATCGGATGAGAACTGGTTACTCGAGTGTGGTATTGTAAATATTGATTCGTAAATATCACTTTAACAGCAAATTAAACAAAAAATTCAAATTAGTGCAGTCCATTGATTTGGCGCCCAACGTGGGCTAATATATACTCAGTATTTATTATGGATCGAAACATTATTAATGCCATGACGCCTTGACATATACTAATTGCCAACAAGTTGTAAATCAAGAATTGATGGAGCTGTCTTCATCAACGTCCGGAAAGTGTGCGAACAGATGCATGCACCGACGGACCGCAGGATGATTGTTTGTATTATTAATGATGTGGTTTAATCATTAGCTACTCGCACGGGTTAATTCAGATGTCCCATATTCTGACGTGGCAGTTCACGAGGTTCATATATCTTGTGAAGGACTTGTACGCAAAATATTTTTTTTTTTTTAAATTGAATGAAAAATTCAATTATTCGTATTAGATGTCCATCTACTGTTTGTTTCTGATTGTAAAAATCTACCATTCCGGTCTAGATTTTTTATACATGCGCTTTTGTGATAATTGTCCACCAAACTCCATAGGTTATTATCAGCTTCATTTTAGTTCAAAATAAAAATGAGTTCCCAGTTATGACGTATGTAGCTACATAACAAATCTGCTTTTTACTCGCAATTTCACCATATGGCAGTGACAGTACTCGACAACTAATTTCAACAGCCATTTTCGCTCTTACATACTGCTAACTTTGTAGCGCAAAATACTTGTACGAAAAATATTTTATTCGTTGTGGTTGGATTTAATTCATTTAGAAAATGGAAATATTCACTGAAAACATCGCGGTCAAGCGCTTAAATGTAAATACGAAGAGCTCATTACGAAAATGTCTGATATATAACCCATTCATTCGGTCATTGCGAATCTGTCAAATGATTTTCCGAGCTACGTAACTGGCAAGATATGGTGCAAGAGGAAAGCTCGTAAAGGGTTTGCGTTACGCTGACGGCTATTGGCATGATTGATGATCGAAATTTTCCTGCCAGGGCAACAAACCGTCGAAGTGATAATTTTACTCGAGTTTAATAAGTTTTGCTGGTGACAGTAAAGTGATGAGCTACTGTATAGTTGATTCTAGATGGTAATGTTGCAGTTGCTCGATATGCAAGTTGTCTGAACTGAGGAGACATTCTATCGCTTTAAAAAATTGTGTGCGGATGTTCGTGGAATATTAAAGAGGATTTTCTGTAGAAGTTTCGTAATTGATGAAAAGAAAGGTGCTTGACATAAAAGTCAATGAGCCAGAGTGCCTGCTTAACTTTATGGTGCTCATTTAGATAGGGCAAAAGACGATGACAGAATAGCAACGACAGCGAGACGAAGAAAATTAAAAGTTTAAGTAAAAGTCTAGAAGATGCGTTCAGTGTCGTGCTTATTGTTAGATTTGAAGTACTTCGTAATGGAGTTTTTTTGTTCTTTGACACTCACAACGGTTTAGAATAGCACAGACCGAAGATCAGTCTAAGTAATTATTTCAGGTCAGATTAAAACCATGCTCTACATTTCAAATTTCAATATTAATAATTGACGCTTTTCACTTTCGTTCTTTCTATTTACTTTCATGAATCAGTGTTGGGAATATTGGATTGCGAATCTTATGGATCATAATTTTTATGATATTCAGTTCCAGGATATGACAATAGTGAATGAATGGAGAGTGTGGTCCACGTGGTTAAGCTACTGGTGGTAGACTAACAATATGCTTTTTAAGATATTTTTGATTACTTAAGGTCCTGATAACCTAAATTATCGCTTTGTATTGATGTAAAAGCTGCCACGCTACATCATTGCCTCTAAAATCAAATCTCGACTCTGTCAAAGGATTAAACGTAACTGACGTTCTGAAGAACAGTAGCAATGAAAACTGTAACAAAAAATTCCTAGAAATCATTTAAAAAACATGAAAACGTAGAGTCATCAAATTTTTATATGATAAGCACCCTATATTTATCTATTCATAAAGTTCATTATTACAGATAACAATCCGAACCAAACTGATGCTCGTTATTGCTTCGTAGCATACTTAACAGAGGGTAATGAAATAGAGCTATGTACGACCAAAAGGAATATTAAAAGTAGCCTGAGATCTAAAGGGCTGATCGTGGTCGTGTGGAAACTCCAAGATGAAGACACTAGAAGAAAAATACCAATTAGACAATATGTTAAAAAAAACATTGATCAAGGTACAATCTGCGGATGCTAAGAGAAGGGAGTTTCAGGAATGTTAGATGATCTTCGTACAGACAATAAGATACATGAAACTTGTACAAAATACAACGAGTAAATTTAGGTTGAACAGATTTCATGACATTCGACAAGTACCTATATACGAAACGAGGCGACCATATTTGGGAGTAGTATTATAGTAAGTGAGCTCAATTCCTAGCATGCAGAGATCGTAAAATTTTCTTGTTGTTTGGAAGTGAGTTATTAGATAATTGTTTAATTGTTAATTGTGAAAATGGGAGCTAAGCCAAAGCAAACAGATATTTCGACTAGAGAGCTGATTGTTAAGCTGTGCCGCAAGGGTAAATCATTTCGGGAGATAGGAGAAGTTGTTGGGCGGACACATTGTACAATTCAAAAAATTATAAATAAGTGAAAATATGACGGAACCTTAAGGAACAGGCCTGGAAGAGGAAGAAAGAAAATTCTTTCATAACATGATGAACGGCTCATGGTTCGCAAGGTACGCTTAAAAAAGCACGACGCTTAAAAAAACAGTTTCGACAGAAACGGTTCGTCTTGTTTTGCGTCGAAATAGTTTGAATGGAAGAGCTGGTCGGGAAAAAATCAAACAAAAAGTTTGGAGTTTGCAAAAACACATGTAAATTTGCGTCACAGCTTTTGGGAGAGCGTCATTTTCACAGATGAAACAAAAATTAATTTATTTGGCTCTGACGGGAAGCAAATAGTATAGAGAGAACCTAACACGGAACTAAAGAGAAGAAAAATCTTAGTCCAACTGTGAAGCATGGGGGTGGTAGTATTATGCTTTGGGGCTCTATGGCTGCAAATGGAACCGGGAATTTGGAATTTATTGAATCGACTATGGACAAAATGAAATATCTCGATATACTAAAACGGAATCTGCATCAATCAGCACAAAAACTGAATTTATCTTCGGAATTCTGCTTTCAACAGGATAATGACCCAAATCATACTTCCCACATATTTCGTGAATGGATTTTGTACAATGTCCCAAAACAACTAAAAATTCCACCACAGTCCCCAGATCTCAATCCGATTGAGCATCTATGGCATGAAATAAAGAACCGCCTGAAAAGTATGAATCCTACGAACAAAAATGAGTTGAAACACAAGATACGGGAAGTTTGAGAAAACATTCCTTCTTCTTATACAAAAAAGTTGGTAGAATCAATGCTCAATTTCGTGAATTGTTATTTTAATGGTATATTTATTTTAATATAATAATCTAAGAAAAAAAAATTTTGTTTGTTTGTTTGCTTTGCAAGCATTCCTTGAAATAAGGTAATTACTTTATTTACAGAAAGATTTTTAATAAAAACATTTTTTAACATGTCAATTGCAACGAAATACGTTTTTTGGTTGCCTGTACGCTCAATTTTGTGAGTAACTGTATGTTTGGAGAGTGACGTGAGCAACGTATTATAGCATTTAGACGCCCTTGAAGTAATGTAATTTACATCTTACACATGATCACAAGATCTTTGTGTTGATCTACATCAGTGGCGGCTCGTGGTTTTGAGACTAAGGGAAGCACAAGCAAAATATAGAAGCATATAATATAGATAAGCATACTTAAGAAGCGCGTAGTAAACTATACATGCGATTTTTTTTTTTAAATATCGTGTAAAAATTAATTAGGTATTTCAATGCTGACCATATTTGCATTAAAAGTTAATGATTGATTGTCAACAGCTTATTTCAGTGATATTCCTACTAAGATCAAAAATCTCACAAAAGCTCAAATATGTATAGTATTTGAAAGCAAAAAACATTACTAATTTTTTTAACTTTTCTTTGAATTATAAAAAAAGTTAGATTGAAAGCATATTACAGGCTAAATAAATGGTGAAAGTTTTTTAATAGCTCAAAGTAGAGGATATAATGCATCTTTTACCAAATTAAATTAAATAGAACCACCAAGATACCCCACCACCAAAACAGAAAATAGGGCACGTTGGAGGGAGCAAAAACGGCAAGGGAGAAAAAAAACACGAAGAAAACGCAACCAACTCACTGTACATATGGTAACTCTTTGCAGTTAATTTATAATCCTTGTCACCTTACTAACAGTTTATATTTTATCCTGCTTTACTATTTGGTTCGACTCCCATTTATTTTCCTAACCTAACTTGTTCTTACAAAACTTCCCCAACGCTCTTAACTACGTGTAGGAATAATACCACCACCTTCTTATAAACTACCCGCCACCACTAAACTAACAAGCTTCTCCTTACTTCCCTCCACTGTCAGGAATAATTACTTTCCATTAGGTATGCTTAAGTTTAATTTAAATTCTTACAGCTAACTTGCTATTCTTATTACTTCAAACTTCTGTTTAACTTCATGTCTGTCTTATTTAGCATTAGTCTCGAGGTTTCTGATTCCCCTTATTGACCTGTTTCCCCTATCGGCTACTAGTATTTCCTTCTACTAAATCCCTATGTTCCACCAGAGCGACAACGTCTTCCAATTCTAGAGGCTTATCCGAATGTCGGCCCTTTACTTTTTTTTTTTTATACTACATATCGTTTTAGGTCCTTAGAGTGCCACACCCCCATACTTTTCCCCTTGGAGTCTTCCAACTCATAGGTCCAACCAGACACTTGCTTCCGTACTATGAATGGCCCTAAAAATTCCGGAGCTAGCTTAGCCGAGAAATACCGTGCAGCATCCGAGAGTGCGTAATTTCGTCGCCATACTAGATCTTTTGGTAAAAATTTTTCATCTCGATGTCGCAGATTATATTTTGATTTTGACTTATCCGCG
Organism: Nemotelus nigrinus; assembly: GCA_947369275.1. Classification (NCBI taxonomy): domain Eukaryota; kingdom Metazoa; phylum Arthropoda; class Insecta; order Diptera; family Stratiomyidae; genus Nemotelus; species Nemotelus nigrinus. The sequence goes on from OX376375.1 coordinate 80,583,205, forward strand.
GCTTCTTTTAGACGCATGAGCACTTCTTCCCGGACCTTCTGTAATAGATTCGCCTTTCTTATTCCATCAACCCTTCTGTCCCTTTCTCCATCCTGTGGATATTTGCGGTTCTCCGGATGGACCGTCATCTCTCTTCCGAAATTTAAGAAATATGGGGTGACCTTCATGTTTTCGTGGGTACATGTTCTTAAAGCGCAACCAATTTGAGGTAGCACCTTATCCCAATCCCGGTGATTTTCCGACACATATGACCGTAACAACCGTTTAATATTTTGGTTCACCCGTTCGGCTGGATTCGCCTGAGGATGATAAAACGCAGTGAACTTCAGCGTCATACTGTGAGTCTCGGCCATCTTTGTGAGCTCCTTTGAGCGAAATTGAACTCCGTTATCGCATACCATCACTCGTGGAACTCCGAACAAGAACAATACCTGCTCCTCAAGGGTGCGAGCTACGGCAATCCCTGTTGCCTTCTTTAAGGGAAATAGAAGTGGGAACTTCGTAGCGTAGTCTACCACTGTCAAGATGTATGCGTGTTCGTTCAAGGAACGAGGCAGTGGTCCCACAAGGTCCACACAGATCATCTCCCAGGGTGATGATGCTTCTCCAACCCTTGACACCATCTGTCAGTTTGGTGGCTTCCGTTCTACTTTCACAGACTGACATACTTTGCAACGATTGACGTACTTTTTTACATCCGCAGCCATCTTCGACCAATAGAAACACTGTGCCAGACGATCTAGAGTCTTGCGAACTCCCATATGACCCGCTGTGGGCGCATCATGGCATTGATGCAGTACTGCCGACCGTTCAGCTGAGGGGACTACCGACTTCCACGCATCGTCAGCTTGAAGTTCTGGGTATCGGCCTTCCATGTGTTTCCATAACCGACCTTTTTCCAGCCGCCAGTTTGGATACCGCCCTGGATTCTTTTCCACCTGCTCTTTCATCCTTACATACCACTTGTCCTCCCTGACTTCACCTCCTTGCACCTCCGCTACCTCAATGGACCGTGAGAGAGCATCTGGAACCAGATGCTCCTTACCTTTGCGGTGTACCACCTCATAGTCGTACTGCTGCAGCCTCACCGCCCATCGAGCCAGTCTTCCACTCGGGTCTTTCAAGTTATGCAGCCAGACCAGAGAGTGGTGATCCGTGATTACCCTGAACCTAGTACCCTCTACGTATGGCCTCAATTTTTCAATGGCCCATACGACCGCAAGACACTCTCGTTCTGTAGCGGAGTACTTCTGTTCGGCACTAGTCAAGGCGCGGCTGAGGTAGCAGATCACTTTTTCGCCCTCGGGGTGCTCCTGTGTCAACACCGCCCCCACCCCGCTACCTGAGGCGTCTGTCTGGACGGTAAATGGCAGAGTGTAGTCCGGACAAGTAAGTATTGGTGCCGTCGCCAGCTTTGTCTTCGCCCGGACGAAAGTCTCCTCACATTCCTCAGTCCATAAGAATTTCCGGTTCTTCTTGAGGAGGTTCGTGATTGGCGACATCAACGTCGCAAAATCCGGGATAAATCTCCGATACCACGATACTATCCCCAAGAATTGCCGTACCTCCTTTACCCCCTTTGGACGAGGAATGTCCATCACCGCCTTTACCTTCTCCGGATCTACACTCAACCCGTTCTCGTCCACAACATAACCCAGATAACGGAGGCGAGTGCGGAAGAACTCGCACTTCTCCCGAGAGACCCTCAATCCGGCCTGGCGCAGTCTATTGAGGACTTCCTTCAGGATCTCTAGGTGTTTCGCGAAGTCCTGGGTGACCACCACAATGTCATCCAGGTACGTGAAGACGAATGGCTCTAGGTCTGGTCCCAAGACCTTGTCAATGAGTCGTTGCCAAGTTGCCGGTGCATTTGGTAACCCAAAAGGCATCGTACGGAATTGAAACAGCCCTCTGTGGGGAACAGTGAAGGCGGTGAGCTCCTTTGAATTTTCCGCCATCGGCACTTGCCAATACGCGGATTTAATGTCCATGGAAGATAAATATTTCGCATCTCTTAATTTATCCAGAGTTGCAGTGACGAAGGGCAGAGGATAGGCATCTCTTTCCGACACCTTGTTGAGCTTCCGGTAGTCCACACAAAACCGGAACGACCCATCCTTCTTCTTAATCAAAACAATCGGCGAAGCCCACGGGCTGCACGACGGCTCCACTATCCCCGCCTCAAGCATTTCATTTAGTTCGGCGTCAATATGCTTTTGTACTGCCGGCGAGATGGGATAGAAGCGCTGTTTGATCGGATTGGAATCGGTTCGTATGACGTGCTCTACCCTATCGGTGCAACCAATTCCTTCCCCCATCATCCGGAACTCTTCTTCGAGCAGTACCTCCAGCTCCACTTCCTCCCCATGTGTCAATCGACTCCTGCCGATCAGTTGCTCGGACTTGAGCCCCTCCACCGACGCGACCATCTCCCACTGCTCCTTCGCCACATTCAACACAATTCCGAATAGCCGCAGGAAATCTACTCCCAGTATGAGATGAGGAATCGCAGGTGCTACCAAAACCTCCAGCCATCTCTCTTTTCCATGCACCGTGATTGGGCAATACGCTACTCCTTCCACACCACAACCCACTCCGTTTGCCAATCGCAGGTCTCTCCGACCGCTTTGTTTTAGTTCGACACCTAGACTCCGGATCAGCTCCCATCCCTTTCCACCAATCACTGATTTCGACGCTCCTGAATCCACCAGCCCCAGAAATCTCTGACCCTGAATTGCTATCTCTACGTAAGGGCGGTTATCCCCCTCTGCGCTGTGCAGCATATACCCCACTTGGCTATCTCTTGCGACGCTCGAAATCGGACGAGGGCCTAGTTTGTCGCCCACTAGGCCCGATTGCCGTTTCCCTGGCGACTAACCCCCGAAGTCGAATTTCGGCTATATTGGACGGCCCTTGCTTGACCTTCATTTCCTCGTCCACCTCCCCTACAGTCAACACACCTCGCCCTAACCGTTCCTACTCTTCCACACCCGAAACACTTAGCCGGATCTTGACACTCCCTCGACGTATGTCCAGACTTCTTACAATTCCAGCACGTGATGCTTCTCGATACGCCCGGTACTTCAACTGCAGCTAAGTTTTGCGTCTCCAAATACGCCAGGTCCGGTTCCAAAACCCTCGGAGTTCTTCTTGGAGTAGGTGGCACAAATGATTCCACGGACACTCTCGTCGCCTCCAATGAACGCCCCAGCGTCACCAGTTCTCCAATCGATTCGAATTTCACCAGAGCCAGCTGAGTCTGGTAAAAGGGAGCAATATTTTTGCGGAGTATTTTCAACTTCTCCGCTTCGCTCGGTTGGTCACTCAATCGACGGAACAAACCCTCCATCACCGCCACAAATACCCCGATTGACTCCGTGTTGCCCTGCGTGCGACGTCTAATTTCATCCAGCAGCCTATCATCGTAGTCTGCGGGAAGAAATTCGGCTCGTAACTCCTTCACCAGGCCCTCCCAACTCTGACAGACTGCGCGGTTTGCCCGAAACCAAATTAGAGCCTTTCCTTCAAAAAGGTCCACGGCCGACCGGAACAGCTGCGCTTTTGTTAGTCCCTTCGCCTCCCTCAGCTCTTCCACCCGCTCGAGGAACGCCCTCACCGAACATGGCGATTCTCCACTAAATTTCAGTCCCCACTTTTGGAGATCTGTTGGCTTTTGAGGCTGAAACATCGGGGTACTCGGGGCTGACAATGTTGGACTGTCCAAAGTCCATACCTCCTCAGACTCCTCGCTTTCTGCGCCGCCTGCCTTGAAGAGCAGGTCACCCATAGCTAACATTAGTTGGCCCTTGGCCTGCCTCAAGAAGTCTCTTTCTTCCCCCGTTTCCCCTTTCACTCTAGCCAACCGTCGCAGGGCGAAGCATATTTTACCCTTGACTTTACTAAATTCCGGCGAATTAAAATCGCCCACAAATGGGTCCACTAACATTTTGATCTCAGCTAATTTTGCGGTTAACGCCTCTCGGTCCTCTGAGAATGAAAACGGATACGTTGCCATTGCCACAGACTCACCCAAGGCTACTTCGCTTCTTAAAGCCCCCCTCAGCAGTTTCCGCATGGTCTCCACCGTGTCACCAGCCATACCCCGGATTGATAATTTATACGCGAGTTCGTCTTTACTCAGCCGATCGACCGAGATCTTTCCAACACCGCTTCCGCTAGCCATTTCCTAATGTACGCCCTTAATAAAATCTATCTAGTACAACTAAATGACGAACTGTCCAGTCGCCAACGCCCTACTGAACACCACCAGAAAATTCAAGCGCCTCTCGTACTGCCTTAATATATGCTGCCTTTGCTGTGGGGAACCGCAAGAATCACGAGTCGGACACCAGCTACCACCTAGACAACCCGAATACCGATTTTCCAACCCAGAACTTCGCACATAAACTATACACACCGCACCGAACAGGCGGCAGTAAATTCTTCCACCCTCGTTGTTAACAACCTGGAAACACTGGCACAATTTCCTTAGCCTCTACCGCTACAGACACTCGCCAACAAGAGATGCAAAACCAACACTCAATACACCATAAATTATTCTTCATGACTCACTTCTCAACTCACTTCACACACTACCGATGGTAGAACCAAGAACCCACAAAATGCATATTACCAAAGTAGAATAAATCAAAAATCCAATGAGATATAATAAATAAAGTTCAATATTTGTATAAATGATATTCAATAAAATATTCCTCAACCTTCCACTCGCTTAAAATTCACATGTAAAATTTAAATTTAAAATGCATTCAGCTAAAATTCACGTTTTCAAAATAGTTTCATCGTTAATTTTTCAAAACCGTTTTGTCACCCCGTAGAACGTTGGGCGCCAATTTATTACGCGTCTTATCCGCCGCGTCAAAACCCTTATGGTTCCCTATGGGAAGCCCAAGGGGGTTAGCCTCGGGGCCGCTACTCAACGGAGATGGGGTGGGTTGGCGCCACTCGCTTCCCCCCCCCCCCCCCCCCCCCCCCCCGAAGCTAAGCCGTTCCCGTCGCCGGAAGCGAGAAGGAAAGGACGGGTTGGCTCACACGTCGTACACGATGTCACAATTGCCTACCATACAAAATTAGACCGCCGCGATCTCAGTGATACATTACTTTTATTAATTCATATACTACGCCTTACTAACCTGCTCGGCCGAGAACACCCTAGCTATCGCTTACTCCCTAATTAATACAAATTTTCATTAACTTACGTGACTATGGTCGACCTAAATGCTCGTTGGGGCCCTTCCTCGAAAAACCGCCGCGACTCGGCCAACGTGTAACTGCTCTTGGACGTCTCCAATTTTCCGCCGGTGCAATTTCCTACTCCACGCGTTCCACCTCCTTTAGAAATCCACCACACAATTATATCTCCGTCTACACGATCGTCAAACTTTCAGGTCGCCTTTTCACAGCCAATGGCCAGTCACCCGTCGCCGCCAGTTAGAGTTCAGCCAGAAGAAAAAAAGAAAAGATTTCTGAGTCGGACTTCAAACTCCAACCGTCTCCTTACCAGTTCGATTATCAAAGAGACCCCACGTCGCTGCTCCAACTCGCTTCAGGCCTTGATTTTCCATTCGGCCAACGGAACTCCGCCGAGAAAACCGTTGGTTCTAGCAATGCCTCCTAGAAGTACGGGCCGTCAGGCTACGTAATCGTTTTAGCTATGACGTCAATTTAGCCGTGAATTTTGACATTTCCACGAGGCAGTGCCGACAGACATGGAGATTTCACTTGCGGTTTTTAAGCTAAAATATGAATAAAACGTTAGTTTTTTGTGCGTGGACGCGTTGTAGAAATAAAATTTAGTCTTAACTTGCATTTTGTGTCAATCAATTGTATCGACAGTGAATCGACACAAAACGTCACATAACCTAACACCAGCCGATTAACATTTCGTAGCGAATTTTCCCAATAATACCGCACGCACCGCATTAATTTGTGTTTTAGCTGTTCACTAGCACTGTTCCGCGGACCTCACTTTGTTTTCACTTCACTCACTTCAACACAACCTGTACAATTTACGATTTCCCGCGGACGTCCCATAAGACTACGTGTGTTTTTCGCGACACTTTGACAGTATAGTGTGACGTCATTATTCTGCATTACGGCCCGTACTTCTAGGAGGCATTGGTTCTAGTTGGCTATCCATTGCTCGGTCGTTGCACTTTTCCAGTGTACGCGTGTCTGAACTGGCCATGCCTTCCGCTTCCATTGTTTCGGTTTTCCCCTGTTCCATGACCGATCATTCCTAACGAGAAATGTCAGCCATGACAGGACGGGATCGAAATGTCATGTAGTTACAGTGTTTATTTTGATGGTGTTTTGTGAAAATGAGCGTCTCCAACGAATTATCGTGAAAATCCTGCGACTTCAAGAAGATATTCAGTTGTTGCGATACCAAATGAAGCTGTCGGCAACGGCGAAATTGCATCCAATCAAATGAAGATGTTGCTAATGCTATTTTGTATTTTCGCAGTAAACGCAATGGCTGAAACTTACAGGCAGGAATTCGTAAATGCGGGAATTATCGTGAAAATCCTGTTTCGTATGTACGGCGATTACATTAAATCGGCAACGTATCACGTACTCAGCGACTACCTGGATCGGTCATTTTATCTGGCTTGGTGCTGTTACATCAAGGTATCTCAAATGATTTTGGTGAAATACGCGAAGCAATTGCTGTTCAGACAGATCGATGTTATCGCCGGTCAGTCCGATAAAATTAATATGAGTGAAGATTACATATGTCCTCATGTCGATATTAATTTTTTTTTTTTATGTTCTGATTAATATTCCATATTCATATGTTGTAGACGACGATCGTACTTCACTGGCTCGTTCGCTCTCGGATCCCGGGGATTGTGGGCCGCGACATCTTAGTTGGCCCTCATCTTCGAGGCTCGATGGCGCGCAGCTATTAATACTATCCATCTATTACCTTAATTTTTACAGGCTTCCAACTTAAATACCATTACTTTTCACCTTCTTATTTCGAATCTGTGCTTCACTTGATATGTAATTGACATACACTAATATCCCAAAACTTATTTTAATTATTTCAAATTTATACATTGATTTGCCAAGCTCTAATATGTAATTAGAATAACACTAATGCTCAAATTATTATTTTAATTATTTCACATTTATCCCCTACTTTGCCAAGCCGTAACATGCTCTCAAAGATGTTACTAGGACCATGAGTTTTTACTATAGGTTCAACAGAAAATAATTTCCACTATGATTTATGTTTCCGTTTTAAATGATCTATTAATTTTTTCGTGTTTTTACTTATTTTGTATTGATTGCTGCATATATTACACTTAGCAAAATCACTGTTTGGAATTCTTTCTCACTCAGTCTCAATTTTCAACACATTTTTTCCTTCTTTTACATTTTTTCCTTCTTGATGTTATTTCATTCTACAATAAATAATTATTATTAGTTATTAGTTATTTCATTCTACAATAAAAAGCTAACAAAATATAAGAGTGGTCTGCTATCTTTGGTTTGTGCTGTTTTATAATAACAAAAATAGGAAATATTATTAAATGAGAAAAACTAAGCAAACGTAAAATACGCACAGTGAATGGGATGATATCGAAATGTTACCTTACTCATTTTTTTCTGTTTTCAAAAACTATCGATTGCAAAAAAAACATCGAGGTTTTCGATAGTTCTGAACTATCGATACTATCGATAGTACTATCGATGTTTAACGTACACTAATAGCCAGCCCTATCCTTGCTTACGGATGCTTGGTTTGGTGGCCAGCTGTGAATAAGACTACCTTTGCCAGCATGACGAACAGAGTTCAGCGGTTGGCGGCTCTCAGTACCACAGGTCTGGTACAGAGAGCTGTGGGGGATGGGAGGGAGTGGAATCAGCAAATGGGCGCAGCAACTCTTAGCATCTACACTGACGGCTCTAAAATGGCTGCCAGAGTGGGTGCTGCAATATTTTCTGCAGATGCAACTATGGAAGCAGCTTTCAGGTTTCCTAACCACTGTAGTATATTTCAGGCGGAGGTTTTTGCGATAAGTAAAGCCGCAGACCTAGCACACGCTAGAGATACCACAAGTGAGGAAATCAACATCTTTACATACAGTCAAGCAGCGGTCAAAGCTCTGATGTCTTACACATACAAATCGAAGTGTGTATTGGACTGTATTCAGGCCCTGAGCAAACTGGGCAACAACAGTAGAGTCCGAATTTTCTGGGTTCCTGGTCACAAGGGCATTGAAGGAAACGAGAGGACAAATGCGCTAGCCAAGCACGGGGCTTGCCTTCCTCTGTCAGGATCGGCTGACATCTAGACGATCAAATACTCTATCGACTCCAATATGATGCAAGGTGCGACGTGCAGATGGCATGCAACTCAGACCTGCAAGCTAACCAAAATCATGTGGGGGTCATACAACCTCGTAGCAACTAAGCTCCTGCTCGATTTAATGCGGACTGCGGATCATAAACAATCGAGGTTTTTCACGCAACCACTACTTCATACCGTTTTATGTTTCGGATCTCTTTAAAAGCACTTCAACGCATCAACATCGCATTGCTTGTCACACGGGAACAAAAGGGTCAAATCCCATACATAAGAGCTTTACTGACGAATTGGAAAGCTCTTTTTGTATAGGATTTGACCGTTGAATTCGTTTCGCGAAGAGTATAGTACTAGGCATTATGTTGAATGTTTTGGTAGTTACGAAATTAGAAAAACCCTCATAATGTGTAGAAAGTTGAGAAAAGAAGTAATTTTCTGTTAGTTCTTTTTCTATTTTCTATTGATTGTGATAGTATATATTCGTTATTTTCTCCCTTTATTTTCAGCTGTTGCGTGCTACCACAGCAAATACAGCAACCTATGTCAGTCTTAGCGAATGCACTGCTATCTTATACTAGATCGTTGTTTTTGCGGCATAGTTGTACTCTGCTCTGCATCGGAGCAAAAAAATACGCCTAATTTAATCGTTCAATGAATCTCACAGTGTCGAAAAATCAACAGTAAAGTCGGGATGCGAAATGATTTGCATTCTATATTCGCTTGTATTCAGAACTTCACACAAAACATGCGGCGCAGTATAAAACATTTGAAACAAGTAGGTACCATACGGCACGAATGCCGCTCGACCTCGCAGAATGGTCGCGTTCTCTCATCAACTACCCAGAGTACTTGCTCGCATACCAGTAACCAGTCTCTAGCCTCGTGCCTTGATTGCAAAACATAACACAGTTACATAACTATGACTTGTTTTGAATCGAATTCGCTTACATTTATGCCCTTGAAACGTGTTGTTTCGAAGGCAAACGTAGCAAGTGTGTTTCCCAGTGGGGAAGGGTGTTGATTGTTACAAAGTGGATGAAAATAAACAAGAGAAAATTCATACGGGGGAAAATGCCTCTGTTTAGCAGGCCTGACGAGAGACAGACAGCCACAGGCCCCTGTTGTTAATGGAGTCACGATCCCAGATTTTGTGGGGTTCCTCCGTCGTCTGATAGTGATCAAAAAACAAAACAAAAGCAAACAAGAGAAAAAATGGTTAAAATCTCTCTCTTTTAGTAGGTGCGAAATAGCATGTACAATTTCAGCGACTCTTTACCTTTCGCATATTTGTCCATACGAAACTTGTGTTGCTGATCCGATGTTTGGCGGAACATTAGTATTCCGAACAGAAATGAATCCTGTTATGTTGCACAAACTTGAAATCATCATCATCAACGTGGCACAACACCTGGATTGATCTCCTCCAATTGTCTCGGTCACGTGACCGCGTCCTCCAATCTTGGAACCCCAATAGTTGCTCGGCGTCGGCATATAATGATCTCTCCCAACGAGCTCTTGGTCTTCCTCTTGGCCTCGCTCCGTTAACTCGTCTTACGTTCATGACACGTTTTGGCATGCGATCGTCATCCATGCGTTGCACGTGCCCAGCCCACTGTATCCGTTGTAATTTGACGATTTTGGAGACTTCCAGCTCATCGTACAGTTTGTAAAACTCATTGTTGTACCGGATACGCCATCCATCTCGGTCGCGAACAGCCCCAAAAATCCGCCGTAGAACTTTCCGTTCGTAGGTGTCCATCATATTTTCGGAGCCTTGGGCCAGGGTGCATGTTTCGCAGCCATAGCACAGGACAGGTCGTATGATAGTCTTATAAATGCGGAGATTAGTCTTTCTGTGCACATATTTCGATTTCATAATGGGGAGGACCGAGAAGAATGTCTTACTTGCTAGTTGTATCCATCGCTTGATTTCGTCAGTTTCGTTGGCGTCACTCGATAGGTTGCTACCCAGGTAAACGAAGTTGTCCACGAATTTGATGCTAAGCTCTCCTACGTTGATAGTCGTGTGCGCTGTCGTCCTTGTCCTAGATTGCATCATAACTTTCGTTTTGTCTTCGTTGATTCGTAGTCCAACTTCCTTTGCTGCGGTGTCAAGTCTAAGCAGAAGTTCTTCTGCATCGGTCAGTTTTCGAGTCATGCTTTTATTGTCATCCGCGTACGCTGCCAGTTGTGTCGACTTAAAAAGTAGCGTGCCGCTGGTGTTCAGGTTCATTGCCCGAATAGCGATTTCAAGTGCCAGGTTGAAGAACGTGGGCGCTATTCCATCGCCCTGCTTCAGGCCAATCAGAGTCTCAAAAAGATCCGTCAATCTGATCTGGATCCTGACCTGCGAGACGGAGTTGGTCATCGTCATCTTTATAAGTCTCACTAATTTGTTCGGTATACCAAATTGCAGCATGATGCTGTATAGTGCGCCTCGGTCTTTTGCAAAATTAACTTGACCGTGAAAATCTGGTCGATTGTGGAGCGACCAGATCTAAAACCGCCTTGATACTCGCCAATGATTTCTTCCGCGAACGGTTTAATCCTGTACTCCAGGATTTTCGGCAGAATTTTGTAGGCCATACCGACTAAGGAGATACCTCTGTAATTCTCACACCGCAGTATATCTTCCTTTTTATGTATGGTACAGATGATGCTTCTATTCGCAGCAGTAGTTGATGTAGCGCACTTAATAAACCCGCCCCACCAGACGTGAGTAACTCAGCTGGTATCTCGTCAGCGCCCGGCGCTTTGTTCCTTTTCAGTGAACGCAAGGCGAGATATACTTCTTCTACTGTCGGGGGTTGTATGGATGGGGGTTGACTAACGGTATCATCATGGAGCTCAGCTTCTGCTGCCAGGATGTTTGATGACGGACTCTGAAGCTCTTGGAAGTAGGACGCCCATCGTTTGCTTATACTTTCGGTGTCGCTGATAATACTTCCATCTTTGTCCTTACAGAGGCTAGTCGCTTGTCTGGTATTCTTACTAACTAGATTTATATTAATGTTCAGCAGCTACTCGTCAAAGTATTTCCGTTTCTTACGCCTAATTATTCTATTGGATATTCGCCGTAGCTCGTCATATTTTTGCTTTTTGGCTCTGAGTCCATTATCTGTAGGCCTCGTTCTTTGCATCAAGTGAGTTTCTGCATTCTTCGTCAAACCATTCATTTCACGCTCGTCGGACTTTGTATCCCACAACGTTTTCTGTCACATCCTTGATTGTATTTTTGAGCTCTTCCCAGAACTCGTAGACACCTGCGTTGCTGGAGTCACGCAGCATTGGTGAAATTCTTCCCTCAAGTGCGGTCGTATATGCCTGACCCGTATATCGTTCACCAGATTCTCAGCCGCGAAGATTTTGGGAGGGCTGAATCTCGATTGGTGCTGAATCTCGATCGGATTCACAGTTAGCACCGCGGTACGATCGAACATTCATGAAATGAAATTTGATATTAAGCAAATAATGTTTTTTAACGTTTTTTTAAGTGTCACTCACAAATTTATCGGAAGATTGGTTTTTATTATGCATAGAGATATTCTCCCAACAAACGAAAAATCCAATTTCTTTTAATGGTAAACTCAGATGAAACAAGCTTAGCTTAGAATACATAACACTACATCTTAAAGCCCTAGAAGATCGAGCTTCGAACCAAAGCCGCTATATGACAATCAGTTAGCACTCCTAAACAAACAAACCTTAAGCCGGAATTACACTACTGTCACGTCACTTGAGCTCACGCCTTGTCACGTCATGCGTGTGGAACCATGAGCTCACGCTTGGTAACACATTTGTGTCATGATAGCAGCTCACGTCGCAGGATATCATTTCAAATACCATGAGGTAATTAAGTAAATTTTGGCTAACATTACGATTTCAATTAGAATATAAATATATAACCACATATTTGCGTCACTCAATGTGCATATACGCACTTACAATGGATATTTGGATTAATCAGTACTTATTTCGCTATATACAACATTCAAAAATATACGTTAGGTACATTTTATGCCGCGTTTACACTAGGGCATGCAATCCCGAGATTTCGGGATCTCGGGATCTCGAGATCCCGACACATTTTGGACATTTTCGGGATCCCGAATATTTTATCGGGACTCCCGAGATTTCGGGATTGATGAAATTCAACCCATTTTGGGAATTGGAAAGCAGAACTTAATACTAAAAGAAATATTGTTTTATGAAAATGGAGGCTGAAGCCAGTTGTAATAATGAATTACAACTGGCGTATGATTACATGTTTAATATCCCACCAAAAAGTGTACCCGAAATATCTTTTTCAGCAGCTGGATATATATGCAGCAAAATCAGGTCTAGTTTAAATTTTGAAACTCTTGAGGAATTATATTTGTCAAGAGCATACTTTCGAAATGAATCAGCAGTTTGAACCAATCGATATTATTACTTATTACTTAGTTAAAAACAATATTATTTTGTAATTGTTATGTAAACAACTAAATAGAATAATGTATTTTTATTATATTATCGTAACATCCGTTATGCTGATTAAATTTCAATTCGTTTTTAACTAATTTTATAACTAACTATCATGACCAAATAAAGAGCTTTATTGGACAAAAAGATCAGAAGAAATTAGATCATAAGATTAATTTAGATGCAATTATAGATTAACGTCTTACTTGCTAGTACCCATGTACATATGTGCGTAAATTTAACATTATAATGAACTTAGCTTCCGGTTTTATGTGTATATAATTGAAATAAAGTTTTAATTGAGTACGAATAAGCCAATATATCTGTTCAAATTCCCCTAATATAGTTTTTTTATAAAATCCCGAAATCTCGGGATCCCGAAAATTCTAATCCTGAATTTCGGGATCGCCATTTCAATCTCGGGATTAATGCCCTAGTTTACACATATGGCGAACGTTTCGTCGAGGAACTTGGCAAATTACTTCCCCCATGTTTTCGCATGTGAAAAAACAGGCGAGAATAGACAAGGTGACCATTTACACACTCCGCTCGCCAACATTTGCCATGCGTGTAAAAGCGGCATTAAACGTGCTGTCACGTGAGCTCAAAAATCTAAATTTGCAGATTAGGAACGTGAGCTCATGTGACAGCACATGAGTCCGGGTGACAGCAGTGTGCTTCTACACACTTTACAGTGCGCATCGAAATCTAGCGTCCAGAAATTTCGAGTAAAATTTCTGAATGCTGCAAAAGTTAGAATAGCAAGTAATAATTCTTTGATTTGCAATACATGAACCATGACTGCGCCAAAAACATAAAAATTGACACATTCCACATAAAACTTTGACTTGGTTTGATCGTGCCTTTGGATCACGGCACGAGATTAATGGATATAATCACTGAAATTGTTTTCGACTAGGTTCATTCCAAAAGACAAAATAAAACCGAAAAATCACTTTCCGCGACATAAATTCACTGTGTATTCTGAAAACAAACGATACTTGACAATGACTCATTTTTATAATCAACTGCTAGACTTAAATTAAAAAATTGAATGCAATAAGGAATAATTTGCGGGGTGAATGTAAATTAGTCGCTGTAAATTTTAAACATTTTCAATCTCTGAACATCTTTGACTGTTATTAAAACAAAAACCACACAAAGTAAGTCCTGATCACAAACAACGTGCTCCACCATAAGTTTAAGCGACTATCCTGGCAACAACAAACCTACTCCCTGTAGCACACTGACTACATTTCTACAGAGTTACATAGTTCATTTCGTCTTTATGCTCCTTAATCCATTTGTAACTTGAATTTAACTCAAGCTTCACTCTTTAGTATTTATCTGATTTATATCACTTATTATTCCAAATCTGTTTCAAATACCTATCTTACTACTCAATCTGAAAAGTGCCATTTAATCTATATCTCATTCTCATCATAACTGTCTTTCAAAATAGCCCAAACAGAGGAATTGACCAAATTGATGCGCAACTAAGAATACGAAAGATACAGGAGGGAGCTGAAAAAGTTTTCTTCGAACGAACGAAGACAAGAGAGAGAAAAAAAATATTTACAATAACAAAAATATAAGGACACTTAATTCACACTCACTTCACTCTTAAGTATGTTAGAATCCACAAATTATTTTACTGTCTATGCGGAAAAATGAATAGGCCCCGAAAGGACAAACAGCCCATGCTTAAGTTAAGACGGGCGCATGGAATGCTGCTATCGCGGTTGTTGTGTCGCATCGGGATGACTGATAAAGAAGAAGACTCAGCGAGCAGAGGCTCCAAACTCAAGCTCGAATGGGAGAGATTCCTGAAACGAATAGACATTTTCATATTTTCTATTAAAAAGTAAACAATGCTTGTCATTTTAATACCCCCTGTAATAAATCTGGTTTTCTCTGACTAGATCCTCGGGGATATAATACACAATTGCGGATAAAAGAATTCCTGGCAACAAAAATACAAAACGGAATCTTGTAGAGGACAAGGAAGAAGCAGAAGAGTTGGTCGGACGCCCAGTGGGAATGGTTCCGAGAGCTCATAGCGGACCCGGATGATAGTTAGCAATTGGAGAAGCGAGTGTCGTACAGAATACGTAAGTGCGTACGTCTAAATGATATCGTAGACGGTATTGTAGTGAAATTTCGTTTGAGATGCAAGACGATCGTAGTGATAACGACAGGAGCACTGCCAAATCGAATGTTCACAAAACTGGCAACCTGTTTCAATGAAAAATTCGCTGGATTACTCGGAAAACAAAAGTGCTCTTGAAAGGCTATTATTTCGCCTGAAGTGTGAGTCAATGGTTAGACAATTGCTCACTTTATGTCAAGCATCTACCAAGCATTATGGTCAATAAGTACACTACCTAACCACCGGGCTGCCACCATGAATGCTTTCTTGAGCCCATAAGCAGTAAAACGACATTTCCCGAAACCGTCCCAATGCACAAATGTGAAATTTCTGAAAGTTGCTTGCGATCCTTTCGCTGTGACGGCTTGAGATGTTCACACATGTACAATGGAGCGCTATATAATGCATTATTCATGCTGAGACTCTACAATGTCTCTTATCCCATTTATGCAGCAAGTTTAATTTAAACACAAGACGAAAACGAGGACTACTACTGCTACAACGTTGGCTACGATTCGAAATTCCAAGGATAACAGCGAGCGTAAAGCAGTGAAGTAGCCTCAGCTCGTGGGAGAACGTTGGAAGCTATGACGAAGATGGCTACGGCGACAGCAACAACGATAGAGCAAAGTACAAGAGCCGTGAGTGTGGACTAGGAAGGACGAAATGCGAGTCCCAGCATGTAGCTGCACGCTTGGGCATACAAGCTGTGCGAAGGAAAATTGCTCTTGCACGAGGTTATGTCGTAGTCGTACCCCTTGAATCTTGTTTGCTGCCGAGTGTGCTTCTAGGGGCTCCTATATGTCGCTCGAAGCACATCCGAGTGTCGTATATGAAATTGTTGTGGAAATTGAGAGAAACATTTCCTCTAACTAGCTGAGAAGCTCTCTTACCCCTTCGTCCGTTACAACACATTGTCATATTGTGATGTATGCCCTGCAGCGTTCGTATGTATGGCAAGGAACAAGTGGAGCGTAGGCAGGCAGCCAAGCAACATTTCATTCAAAACAGTGTACAAACGGCTGAGTGTTACAGTGGCACGGGGAGCAGGAAGCAGCGAAGAAGAGTCGGAGGCTCACTTGGGCACAATGAAAAGGATCAAAGTCAAGTTGCTTACAAAAGTTTCCTACTCGTCTATGAGTGGGCACTATGCCTTTCTGACACGACCTTTCACACGCAGACGGTGCACTGTCGCTCTGATGTGGAAAATGAAAATGGAGCACTGAAGTGCATTCTGCCCGGTCGCTTTGACGAAAAGAATATGAGGCTTTCGAGGGTGAAAACACACAATTGAAGGATTTCATGAGGGACACCCTTTTTGCTACCACTAATTCAGTACATAATGGGAAGGATATTAAGCCTTGTTGGGGCAACTTAATTTCAGACTTTTGCATTCACAGGGGTGAGGGGGCCTCATTTTCCAAATTAACATTCATTGATGGTTGCTCGTAGCAGATTTCGCAGACAAGTTGGCAGGAAACTAGAAGCACGATGCGCGGTCATTAAGAGAAGTGTGTGCGCAAATTCAAGGATTGTTTAGAAAACGACAATGCCGATGCTGAACACTCTTACTCCTTACCAACATGCGATAGATTACGCAGATATACTGCCCGATAAAAAATCAATACATACAGAAACGAATTTCCCCCGACACAGTCGGAGTCGGATCGAGTTCGTGCTCCTGAAGATTTTGGCATCAGAGCACAACCTTCACAACGTGCAACACAATATCCTGCGTGTTGATTTGCACGACGCCTCTTCTCGCTCCTTGCAGCTTCTCAGGTTGTTCGCACTGTTACTGAATGTGGGTTTTCGGGTAAAATCGAGCGAGCAATGCCTTTCTCCTCTCTGTAGGTCGTGAAATGTACATCAACATATCCTTCTGAGAATTGGTGAATAACGTGCCGTTGGCAAATGTGTACTAGCCGATTTTGAACTGTGCGAAAAAGTGAAAACAATGTGAAAGCTTTTGACTTGCGCATTTACTTTGCATCCGAACATACTGTAAATCGTAGATATCCTGGGTATAATGAATACTACAGGTATAACAATCGTATCCTCCAACCAGCTATCTATTCGTTTTCTATTTCGTTTTCGCTCCTATTCTGCCCTCACTCTCGCAGCAAACACTGGGCCAAGGCATTTAATTTGTTTTAATGTGTTACTGACTTGTTTGTTTTTCGTTTTGCTTTGCGTGCTGATGGATTTTCCACGGTGAAGATGGAACTGACAAAAGATGCAATGTGTGCAGTTCGCAAGAGGAGTATGTTTTTAGGTTATGTTGGGCAAGGTTAAAATATGGGTAGCGTTGTGCTGAAAGGCACAAGGACATGATTCCATGAGTGATATGCATGCTCCACCTGGCAATCCATTGCTACTGATTTGAATCAAAAGCAATTGCCAATCGTTTGTTAAGTACTCGGATGAGTAGCAGTTGCGGGGGATTGTATAGTTTGAAACTGCACTAGATGACGAACAATTGAATGTTTAATTTGCACGGCAGATACTTTTGTATTAGTCAGATAAAGCAAAATTCCAATTAGTGAGCAGAAGAGAAGGATATTTAATATCGAGACCTTTTTAGTATCGTGTCTTTTTTCACAAAGTATGCAATGTTTTACCTTGAACATCATTTCCAATGTTTTTTTTTGAAAAATCGAGAAAACCTCCTGGCAGCAACATCATCGTCCAACAAATACAATCAATCTAGGAAATGATTCCTGATTCAAGGATTGTCTAATGTTGGTCGTTTTTGTTAATGTTTGTTTCAATCATTACGGTACTTTCAAAGAAATTGGTGCAATACATGCTTAATGCTAGTCTAGTAGAGAGAATATGTTTAGGTTGCTAGCAGTTTGTATCCTTTTTTGTTTATGCCATTTAAAATAATGGTGAGAACTTTGGTCATACTTAAAAATATTTTTCGTTGAGCCTATAAATGCGATAAAATTATTCTTGGAGATGTTACGTCGCGGCTTTTATCTAGTGTTTGGAAGTTTTTTAGGTATGAGGTCTCTAAAAATTTGCTCTATAAAACAGCCTAGATAATAGCACAGTGAATATTTTAAGACGGGCCCTATTCTGAGAGTCACCTCACTTGACGAATGAGATGACTCTCATGAATTCGTATTCTGAGAGTCACGTCAGATGACTTCAAGTGACATTTTCGATCTGTCGGCTATTCCGAGAGTCACGTGAAGTGACGAGCGTCACGTAAAGTAAGATTTTCAGTCACTTGATAATATCAAGTGACTGTGGTCAGAAACGATAAAAAATTGATATTTTGAGTAAAAAGAAGAAGGATTTTCAAAAAGTTTGAAAAAAAAAGTAAACAAATCTTATTTTGAAGATAATTTAAATATTTTTATTTGAATAATGCGGTTAAACTCAACTACGTGTTCGCCATAGCCGTTAGCCATTTTCTGATAAATTTTTGGCTCATATGTTTGTGATTTTGTAGTTGCGTGTTAATTTTTGGGGTGTTTTATGTTTGATTGGTTGTTTTTGTTGCTGTCGTTTTGAAAATGCAGATGGCAATGACACATGTCTACAATCATTTCACGCCAGCAGCTCATTTTTTCGAGCTAAAAAGTCACATTTGGTGTTTAAATTTGAAAATTGAACTGTGCAAATGTGTTTCCAATAAGAAAATCGATTGAAAATTGACCAGCAAAGTGCCAGCCTTAAAAAGTAAACCATGAAGCTAAATTTGGACAAGTCTGCATTATCTCGTCATTGTTTCGAGCAGAAATTTTAACAGTAGAGAAAAACAAATACTCAGCTTATTCCTGACGGATAAAATGTGAAGAATATCAATTTTCAATCTATTTTCTTATTGGAAAAACAAGCGACAATTCGTATGCCTTATTGGACTGATGGGGCGCCATCCACAAAGCCTGAAACAGCAAAGCGAACACATAAAAATCACTTTTAATATTCACCAATACTTCTTCCTAATCACTTTATTTATAATCTTGTATAGGAAGTTTAAGTATACCTGGTATACTTGTAAACACCGTAATCTTTCTTATTTCACTAATCATTTGGTTACCCCTGGAAATTTCCTGCTTGCGTTCGATTTTCCTTACTTTCCATTTGAACCTAATTTTTTTTATTAATTGCACTCCCTCCAAAGTAAGCCGAGCTTGTGATACAAAGGTATGAAAAGTTTGTACGCGCCAACGATATGCGGTGTACCCAAGCCGTCTTTCGATCACTTCGGTGATAGAACAAGAACCGGTCGATTCCAGTGTGCTATGGACGTGGTAAATCTCGAGGGATGATAAATTTCAATGACATGGTAAATTTCAAACGTTCAGGCGTTGCCATTAAAACACAAATTTATAGTCACCTCACCTAGAGTCATTTCACGTGACTCTCAGAATACCGATTCGTAAGTGACGTGACTTTCCAAGTGACGAGAGATCTCACGTGAGATGATTCTCAGAATATGGCCCGACAGCTCGAAGGGCGAAGAATAATATTTTGTTGACAGAAATGATGTACATATAATAGGGTTTGAATTTCCCTTAAATCTAAAAAAAAAACCGTCAAATCTAAGCTAGCTATTTATATTTATTTATTTATTTGTTAAATCAAATTCGTTTAACCCTGACTATACATATACAATAGTGATTAATCATTCTTATACAGAATTCGTTTAAGTGATACTGTAGACCAATGAAAAACATATAGTAAGCTTCGTTAAAGCCTCTACTTATTCGACAAAGAGTTCACCCACCTTTTTAATAATTAAATTGGCTTAATAAGTAGTTTGAGTCAATGGTGCCTGTCGAATTTTTCATGGCAAATGAAATTTTGGAATTTTGACGTCGAGAGTTCCTTTCGTAAAGGGTTAAAGCGATCTTGATACGGAGGTAGATGTAAAGGGTCATACCACGGAAGACTGCGGAGGCAGAAACGCAAGAGCCTCTTTTGGATAGTCAATATCAATTTGGTCAATATAAACTCACGGCGCCCATACAATACTTGTGCATGCGACAATAGATCTAACAAAGCTGCACAAGAGGGTCTTAGAAAAAGGTCGTTGAGTTACATCGAACGTCTTCAGACAAAACCTAAGGCATTGCTAGCTTTCACAACCACTGAGTCGATGTGATCGTCACTCCCAAATCGAGTACTTTCGCTGATCTATTTAAAGCTGTACTCGAAAAAGAGTATTCATAGATGCCAGGATTATTTTTGCGTGTGCAACATATAATCGTACATTTGTCAGGATTAATAAGGAGTTTGTTATTTGAACACCAGCTGGCAAACCTGTTTAGATCTTCCTGTAAATCATTGTAATCGATAAGGTTTCTTTGAAAATTTTAGCGTCATCGGCATAGAGCAGAACAGAAGATAACAGCAGAATAGAACCTACATCATTAATAAATAAGGCGAACAGTAAAGGGCCTAATCAGAATAGTCTAGGAAAAACACTGGAAATCTTGGCAAACATCGCAGGGACGTAAAATAAATCATATGAGCTTGAGAAAAATCAGGGCAGTCAGTTCAGATATGTTAGATGATAATTCACTGCTAGACTTTGGTACGAAAATGGTGTTGAGTTCACAATGATGTGCGGTAATATTGTTAAAGGCTATTGATTTGTGATCATGGTTCCCTTCTTGTCTATAAATCAGCATAGACAACGTATATCGTCTCTAAAGCTTATCAAAGCAGAAAATAATTGATACGGAAAACTCGATCGTTTTGCGGAATAAGCCTCCGAAAGCAGAATCAAAGTGGAATTGTTTGTGCGGGATGATTAAAATTGAGAAGCGAACCATGATCACAAATCACTAACCTTTATGAGTAAATTATGCTGTTGGATATATGTAAGTCGGAGATGTTAAAATTTGTCACAACTAACGTAAATAAAAATTAATGATTTCCAACTGCAAGTGGCCACATCAGTCAAGTATTCACTGTGAGCTGGTGTCTGATGAGAATCAGTGAATACTTTCGAAACCACTTTGTCAAAAAAAAAATGTTCAATAAAAATTTTCAATTTTAATCACCTCGCAAATACAATTCCACTCTGATTCTGCTTTCGGAGGCTTATTCCGCAAAACGATCGAGTTTCCCGTATCAATTATTCTCTGCTTTGATAAGCTTTAGAGACGATATAAGTTGTCTATGCTAATTTATAGACAAGAAGGGAACCGTGATCACAAATCAATAACCACCAACGATTGTTTACCACAAATTTGACCTGAACAGCTTGAGGAAATCAGTTGCTGTGGCTTACGTAGAGGGAAAACAAAAAGTCCCATAATTTAATGTCAAGTGTAGCGATTCGAACCAAACAACGCAAATCCCAAAAAATTTTGAGTCACATCAGCTCAAAGCAGGGTCTAACTATACCCTGCTTGAGCAGCTTCCCCAGAAACCAAAAAGAAAACAACGGTTCTTCTGAAGGGACTGCATCTACGGCAAGGAAAATATCTTCGCCGAACTACGTCAAGTGGTAAGAGATCAGATCTCTCACGTAAGGCGGTTCTCAACTCCCCATTCACGTAAGGAGGCTAAAACATTAGGCGTTGACGCTAAGGTAACTCTTAGCATCAAATATCTTCTGCACCCGCACATCCAGTGGGATTGCTTACAGAAGAAGAAGAAAGTACGAAGTGCTACAACTTCTAGCGTTTCGGGCATACTGCCCCAAATTGTGGACTTTGCACACGCTGTATTAAGAGTGATAAAAGTCACGGCAGCAAAGAGTGTAACATTGAAAGAGGCTCTGATGCAGTTTTCTGAGTACACTGTAAAACAACAGGTCACACAGATGGCTACAAAAGCTGCCCTGAAGCCAAACAATGAAGATCGTCGAAAGAAAGAAATTAGTTACAATAGCAAAAAAAAAGTCTAACGCATCAGAACCGCTAGAAAACTAATTTTCGAAGAAATTATTTTTGAGGGTCTAAAAATGTGTGAAAACACAATACACTTCCTTGTATTATCATATCAACCATTTCTTACTCAAAGGAACAAATATCATTTTCTGAGAGCATTTTCTATAACACAAATGATGAAAATGTTCAGTGCTGGCAGCATTTGTCCAACACAGCAGCATTAAGTCTACCATAACATGCTCGTGCTTAATCAACCTATCCTTTGAATTTTGTTTTCATCCAAGGATATCATCGAAAGTTTCAGCGATTAAACTATGTATGGGGTTGCCATCCGAAAAATTTCCAAAACTCGGAAAATTTAAACATCGGTTGCTTATTTTATTGTAAATGCTTATGAATACAAAATGGAAGCATCTGTTGGTGCAATATTCACGAAATTGTCTGGTGCTGGCAATCACGCAATAGCACCATAGCTGCTTCACGTTGAGTTAAATCCACCCTGTGAATTTCGTTTCGATTGAATGGCTGCGCTGGAAGTTATAGTAAAAGCAATCCCACGACAACCCTTGTACGGGTCTAGGGGTTGAAGCTGGTAGAGAGCTTCATTACATTTTTTTTTAATCATTGTGTATACGAGTGTGGAGTGATTAGTTCCACGACTCACTTTACCCCTGATTTAAATCAATACCTAATCAGAGCTAGGTGAACTCAAAGCTTGGTGCGCGGACCCTCGGCCGAACCTGGATTCGAACCAGGGACCTCACACGCAAGAAGCCAGTGCTCTACCCACTAGGCTACTCAAGTTATAGGAGTGAATAGAATTTTATGGTCAAAACTTTTCAAATTTTCGATACCTAAATATTTGTTATTAACTGTCATTTTAGAATCATTCGCATTTGGAAATTTCATGACAACATCGCTCGATAAAGAAATGTCAATGAATTGCGAAATTCATCATTGCTGGCAACCCTTTCATGATTTTCCAACGAAATTCCTACAGCATTAGAAACGCAACAAGATCCATTTATCGCATGAATGTCGTTTTGATTCCGTAACTGCATCGGAAGTTATAGGGGAAAAACCTTTATTTTCCTGAGCAAATTTACAATATTTAGGAGGCAAAAATTGCCATAGCTGGCAATACTAATTTTTCAATCAAATTTCCATGAAATCTATCTTTGAGTAAGGTTCATCTACTGCGTGAATTTCGTTAAAATCTGGTAGCTAAATCAGAAGCTATAGGCCAAAAGCCAGTTTTTTTTCTCGGTGATATTTCAAAATGGCACCACTGCTACAGTATTGCCCGTGTTTCAAAATCACTTCTGTCAAATTTGGTCCTTGCTAATTGCAACATGTTCAGTAAATTTCGTATTGATCGCATTATCCGATCGTCAGTTCTCGCGAACAGAAGTTTTGAGTGCTGAAAATAGAGGTAATTTGATCATGGGCTACCGTTCTTGTTTACCGTGGAATTTTGAAAATTTTTATTTGACTTGGTGGACATAAGTCAAAATTTATCAAATAATTTGAATTTACATTCAAAAATCAAAAATATTTAAGGAGGGTCGATGATTTGAAGGATTTTTTTGAGGAGCCTGCTGTAGCTACAGAGTTGCCCGCAAAGTCTTATCTTAAGTGTTCGTTTTCATAAATACGCTCTGCAAATTAAACGATGATCCATTGTTTTTCTTAAAAGTTATGACAAATCAAAATTTGAAAAAAAAAATCATTGCCTATTTTCTGGCAGTCAATGCCTACACAAGGCTCAAAATTTCCATTATTTTAACATAAACAAGCTAAGAACATAATAAGTTTTCATTTTCAATACTTTTTTTTAACAAAAATTTACACTGCTTGGAAATATAGGAGTACCTGAAAACCACCGCCGCCAAAAGGTTAAAGATATCTGAATTCCAGCAAGTCATGGACCTACCCACTATATATATCTAGGTTCTCCGAAAATTTCAGCTCAATCGGATTGGCCACTCCAGAGATTATCTCCCTTAATCATTTTGCTGATATATATATATATATATATATATATATATATATATATATATATATATATATATATATATATATATACATATAAATATATATATATATATATATATATATATATATATATATATATATATATATATATATATATATATATATATATATATATATATATATATTATGAATTTTCGGCGAAGTGAGTTTAATACTAATTTTCTTCGAAAATTAATGAAAACAATCTTCGGCCTGGTATTTCTTATGCTAACCACTTTGCGATAGAGAGCAAAAAACCAACTGTGAATAAGTACTCTATCAAATCTTCTACACCCACAGTCTAAGTATCGCAACCATCCATGGACTCAGTAGTCTTTGGAGACCACAATCTATTTGACTGTAACATTTTTGCTTTGGTGAACCAGATCAAAGGCTTGATCTATTCGCAATCTGAGAAACGCGACGTTTTCATTTCTCTTGCCCTTTATTTAGCTGGTAATGCATCTTCTTCATTTCGCAGCCCTAAGATTAGTCACTTTCGTTCCAATCTACAAAAAGAAATTCCTGAACCAAGAAAGCTCTGCCATTGTTTTTCTGTCACATACTAAGCTCTAGACTCGTCATCGTGTAGCCATGGATGATTACAAAATCATTCGTGAGGATAACTTAGAAGACACAAATCTAAATAAACGGTTAATTTTTTCCTTGTCAAAGAGCAAATCAAAATACAAAGGCAATTGATCTCAGAACTTACAGGTATTGAAACGATCTGTATTAGCTTTCAAATAGCGATTAACCAAGTCACTTTTGTAGGCATCTATGCCTGATGATAAGTCTGCTGGAGATGCCATTGCTGCTGCTTTCTCTATGATTTTCCGTGGAAAAAAGGATAGTTTTGACGCCGATTTCAGTACTATCGTCGCAACCTCATCAAAATCATTTGATGACTCTTATACGATTCAGTCCTACAAGCCCCCTTATATAGCACCCAAGACCACGGAATCTTCGCGAACAAAGAAGCCCGTCTGAACTTGGTATCGGTAAGAGATATAAATCCTCAGGAGAATAATAACAAAAGGATTTTGGGTGCTTGACTACTTGACTTACAGAAGGTCTTCGACTTCGTATGGGCTGAAGGTGTCCTGTATAAAGTGACCAATTTCAATTTCGGTACTTAGTTAATCAAAATTATTTGCAAATCGAAATGTGTGGCATTCAGGCCCTGAATAGACCGGGCAAGCACAGAAGAGTCAGAATCTTCTGAGTTCCCGGTCCCAAGGGCATTGACAGAAATGAGAGGGCAGACGCGCTAGCTAGGCACGGGGCTGGTCTTTCCCTGTCAGGATCGGCAGACATAACACTCCATTCCAAACAATCAAGTACTCGAGCGACTCCAAAACGATGCAAGGTGCGATGTGCATATGGCGTGCAACTCAGGCCTGCAGGGTAACCAAAACCATGTGCGGGTCATACAATTTCGCAGCGACTAAACTCCTGGTCGAATTAACGTGGACTGATTGCAAACGAATGGTTGGCATCTTGCCATGAAAATGGGACTCCGACAGCTGTAGGAAGTCTCAAGAGCTGGGAGTCTCAGGAATAATCCAGCATCTCCTGTGTCACTGCCCGGTACTGGGGAAAATTGGACAGCTGCTTCGGTGAGCCCTGAATGGTGGATCTCTAGCACGTGGCAGAGCAGAGCCTGAAGGACATGATTCAATTCGCGAAAATGTCTGGGCCTTCGACGGCCGCTTAAACTGAACTTTCTTTCTCCTGGTCCACTTATCTGCTATCACTATGGACCAAATAGGTTTATGTGTGGCCTTGTGTCAGCAAGTATTACCTCAACTAACCTAATCAAAATTATTGAAAGCTTCCTCAGTAGCAGGTGGGCATTCGTCACCTTCAACGGGTCTTTACCGACGAATTTCCGATTGAATCAGACTCTTCCATGTTTTCACTGCAGTCATCGGTGAATTCTCAAACTCTGTCACAGGTGTTAGTATTATTCTCTATGCAGTCAACCTTCTCTTCTAGAACGATCAGCACAACCCACGCTTTTCAGCAGCGATCTTACAAAGGTGTGCAAATATTCTTATAACGCACGTCTCAAAATGGGGCTTGTAAATAATTGCTAGCAAAAGCGAGCTCATATTTTTCGAAGGAAATTGCAAGGACTACACAAAGAAAGCAAAAGCACTTAAGAAGTACAGAATTGTTATTAATAATCATCCCTTCGAAGACCGTCGAATACCTACGCATAAAAGTTGACACTCGTTTCACTTAAACTGCATCGTTTTGCCATTTTTAAATTTCATAATCTATCATAATCTATTTTCATAGCTCTGTGTGTTGGTTGTGCAAAAATTTAAACTTGTTAATATGTGTCTTTGATTTTCATTTTGTCATTGAGTACAAACGTATGCAGATATTGTATGCAAAATATTGCCATAAGGTTTCGATGTAAGTAGGTTTCACAGCTGAGTTGGTCATGTTTCTGATGTTAAATTTTTCTAGTCCGGATGATGATCCAAACTAATTTTATTTATAAACAAAATAATATAATGCAAAAATGTACTGTATCCCTCATTGCGTCGGATTTCCGCTATACATGGAAATCTAA
Organism: Nemotelus nigrinus; assembly: GCA_947369275.1. Taxonomy (NCBI): domain Eukaryota; kingdom Metazoa; phylum Arthropoda; class Insecta; order Diptera; family Stratiomyidae; genus Nemotelus; species Nemotelus nigrinus. The sequence continues at coordinate 80,609,625 of OX376375.1, forward strand.
TTTAATGCACAACGCCATCAATCAGATAAAAAAGTTAAGCACTAATACAAATATATTTAATTAGTAAACATAAATACTCACCGTTAATACTTAGTAGAAATATCAACAAAGTGATCAGATAAGTGTCCATTTCCATACGTTTTCTGGCGTATGGTGGTCGCCAGTTTTGTGTATCCGATATCTATCTCTTCGTGATGCTGGTTTCAATATTCCTGTATTTCCTTTATGTGTCAGTGTGCTTGATTCTCGCTCCCCGAGCAACGACGGCGATGGCTGCAGATTGCGGCTTTAAGGTGCGGGTGGATGTATAGAGATCCGTTGTGCTCCGTTGATTCTATCACGTTACTATGTACATATGTATAATTTGGATGAATGAACGTTGTTTTTGTTGCTTATTCCTCTCTAGAGCTTGCGATGGTCAATTGAAGCAACACCAACAACGATTTCGACGACAACAGCGACGATTACGACGACAACGACGAAAACAACTAACACCACCATATGTGGCATCAACGAATACGAAATGCCAGCGTCGACGATTACGACCAGGGCAACGACGACAACAACAGCTATAAATTTCACGTTATTATGGTTGGTGTTGATGTTGCTTCTAGTATTGTTGTTGTTGATTCGTCCTTGAAGCACTCGTACATTAAGCCGATTTTGGTATATAGATTTATTTATTTCTGCTTCTCGTCCTGTGTCCTGAGCTCGACTACTACATAGAATACCCTTCCGCACAATTCAATTCGTTATACTCAGTCGAACATTCCTTTTCGGCACTAAGCTCGATTAGAAGAGCATCCTTCCCCTTTGCGCTCTACTCGATTCGCGCTCAGCTTCACTGGTACACACTCACTACTTTCTACCTATCCTTTTTACGCCTCTTCTGTTGCATATACGTGATTTGCTGCTGCTGCTATCGTCGCTAGAATTCTGTTGATTTTCTTCTGTATTTCAATTTCAATTTACGCGTTGATTCCTTATCGCACTGATTAACTGATGATTTAGATTTTGCAATTTTGGCATTGTTCCTTCAACCGACACACTTCTTTTTTCTTGATTCGATTTATGAACTTTTTTATTTTGTATTATTTTCGGAGATAGTTGCCGAATTAGCATTATCCAAGTGTGATTTGATTCACATTAAAAACACAGAAAACGAACAAACAAAGGAAAAAATTTCAAAAGGAAAACCCGTTGATGAGGAAATCAAACCAAAAACGTGTAGATATTGTCTTTCGGTTTTTGATTCGGAAAAAGTTTGTACGTACTGTGACGTTTATCTTTTAGCTGCGCTAAACCATGACTACTATAAACTCTTATCACTCAAACACCGCCAATCCTAATAGTAGCAGGTTTTACGCACGTTTCCCATCAATGAATGCGTTTTAGGTCCGAAAATAATTTGTCGAAAAAATTAAGATATTGTAATTAGTATTGCAAATAAACATTAAAACTAAGTCCACATAAAATAACACATAAAGTCCTTCGACGAATAACAAACTAAGTTATTTGAAAAAGGACCGAATTTGAATAAGCAATTAACCAGTATTAGATAAGCTAATGTACAGTTTTACATTTTCATCACAAAGTACATCAAGTTTTTAAGCAAATACTACGTTGTTATACCATATAACGATACCGAAAAGTTTTTAATAGCCATTAGGATACAGCTTCATTAAGGTACATGGTGAGGACGTCCGCCTTCATTTTTAAAGATGATTCGAACCGAAACCCAAATAGACACATAGATACGAGATCCCAAGGTCCCGATAACATACAGTGAAAAGTCGTAAGGAATTTTATGACTGTGGCCCACACTGGGCGCTAGTGCATACATAGGTACGAAACTCTTCTCATTTCTGTTTGGTCTCAAGTTCTGAAGCAAGAAGCTACGTTACGTTAAGGTTACGTTAACTTTGAACATTGACTTTTCTACATTGGGCCTCTCACGTCAGCTTTTTTGAGTTCGTTTACGTAGCAGTAGTTGTAGTAAAACTACAATGTAATGCAAATGATAACGCAGATTTTGAGCATGACATCACACATTTGATTTATTATTAAATTTAAGGTTGGCGTTGGCCGAAAAAAATCTCGAGTACAATAGCTGAGCTGTTTGAATAGTGAAGTGAATACAAAGGTGTTAAAAGGATTTAGTCTGCGATACGGATAATGAACTTGTTTGTTTGTCTACTACGTTTACGACTTTTCTATTAAATAGCTACACATATGGATTATATCAGATGCATATAATCCTGTATGGGAACGATAAAAGTGAAAATAGAAATGTTTCTGCTGAAGATCATTCAATTTTAGTGATTATGTATTTGTGTTTTCATAGCATATTTAGTTACAGTTTCAGAAATAGGAATAAGTTTTCTAAACATACTCATTTTGCATATATTTTTCAAAAAAGTCCTAAGATGATTCGATAGCTGTTAGATAGAACATTTTAGAAGCAGTAGCTCTTTATGTAGTTAAAGTGCATTTCTTACTGCCTAAAGCAGCTGGAAGTTCAATATGTTTAATTCATTTTTATAAACTTGGAGCTATTAAAAGCCACTAAAATAAAAGCATTTTCATTCATTTTGTTATAAAAGTTAAATTGCGTACAAGCTAGTTTGAAATAATTTCGGCTGCCTTACTAAAAGTGAATCACTCAGCAAGTGAAGCATATTTGACTGATAGTGTTGGGAGCCTGCTACCAGTGCGTGTAGTCCTTGGTTAAAATCCAAACAAGATCTGGCTTTGCGTTGATTAAACTGTGAGTAGATGCCTGTCTTAAATCAGAGGAAGAGCAAGCCGAGCAATTTATCACTCCATCCTCGTTAACATTGATTGTGAATAAAGTCTCTGCCAATTTCAACCAAAAATCGGAAGAAGGTTATTGTGGGACAACTTTATTTTACCCAATGACCTCCCGTGCACTTACTTGGCTTTCATAATCAAAATTACAATGAATCATTTCATAAACATAAAAATTTATTATTTAGTCCTATCAAAATGGCTTAAATTAATTAACTGAGCTCAAACAGATATTAGCACAAGTGCAAGTTAGATCTACTGCTGTTATGAACCAATCACTGATGACATACGCATGAATGAGACACTGCTTAAAGTAAAGAATCCGATTTTGTATTCAATCGAAAATTGGAAATAATTGTTTGAATGTTGACCATTTGACAACAATCTAAAATAATTCAAAGACTGAGGAGTTAGTACGCAAAATTATCATCTCTGCCCTAACAAAACAGTGACGGTTCTTAGAAAAGGCTTTTAGTTTCGTAACCATTGAGTAGTTGTTTAGGTTAGCACCAATCCAGCTCTGAGTGCTTAATCTCATACAGACTTGTGCCAAATCTCGCATGGTATCCTTCTTTTCATAGATAACCATGGGCTCATTTAAGTAACTACACATTCAAACTAGGATAACGGATCAGAGTTTGGAACCAATTGCATGGGTATCCAACAAAACCATATTAAAAATATGCAAACCAATGACTGTTGAACAGATGTCTGACAATTAAACTCTTTACTTAGCCCGAGAGACCAATTTTTCGGCAATACGCCCCTATAGTGGAAAAAGGTTAATGAAAATTCTTCTTCTGTGTCATTCAGAGATTGCTCAAGGGTTCTAGAGAAGAGGCCTTCAAGTCTGCTGAACAAAATTTTGCCAGACGAGACTAAGAAACCTGCATAAGAACGCTTTTTTCACCAAGCCTACCGATCATGTGCCGCACTCTACTTCAAGCACCTTATCTTAAAGCGTCTACTAGGATCGGACCTATTAAACCCGGAGGAATACCTCTCAAATCTGAAAGAGAATTGTCCGAACAGAAAAAATAGTTCCTTAAGTAGGCAATTCAAAAAGAAGTAATACGTCCTGCAACTCTGGCTCCCGTACAATTGGCTGCCCCGAAACAATAAAGGCCAGCTAAGAAGCTAAATCAGTCTTATCAACAGGAGAAGAAAAACCCTATAACTGAGCCGTTCAATGGTGGAGTTTACAGCGGGTGACCTATATCTGACCTGACCTATAGCACGGACTAAGTGGCTAAAATTTGGTGAGTTCGCATTTAGTAGTCATTTTTTCGTGACAGCTGTCATTTAGTTCAATTTAAGTTCATGCACTGTAATAAGCTTTTCATTTGTCTCTTAAACATGTTTATTTTAATGATTTTGAGTCAAACAAGAGGGTTGCGAGCTTATATTCAAAATACATATATTATTAATGGTCACGCATAAATCAATGCGACCTATTTTAGGTCAGGTCACTTGATATCATGAACTGACCTATCGCGGACTAATAATTTAGGTCAAATTTGGTGCATAGTCCGCGAACTAAGCGTGTGCTGTAAAGAGACCCAATGAACTGGCCAAAGAAAGTCTGGTGAAGGTGGCTATCAACACCAGCAAGAGTAACGGAGTTATCTCATCGAAAAACTGGGAAAAGGTAGAATGGACTTTTCACGGGCTTCAAAAACATCCATTTGACAAATCTTGGTAGGCTGCCATGGTGAAATCTGTGCGGATTTGTACAAGATAGTAGTAAGCAAACCAAGGGAACTGTGAATTGACGCGAAATTGTAGGCCCTCTTCGCGTGAAAAACTATGTTAATGATTAAAAGATGGTCAAGGCCAGTACCAGGATGTCATCAGCCTCTTTTCTATTTCAAAAACTGCAACTGCACCATCGATTACAGGTTTCATTCGATCATTTAAACGTGAATGACGAAAAATTTCACGCAGCAAGATTAATCCTTATGAAAAGTGGAGATAATGAGTCATTTCGGAAGAGAAATCTATGGAAACCGGTCGTCCATCCCACTTGAGTCCTGTTTTGAAAAAATTACTTCGACGAATTACTTCGAAGTGCTGTCGCAACCTTTGAGCTAGATGAGCCTTGAGATCCTAGATCTTCAATCTTGTGAATACGATGAAAGTTCGCTACCTCCAGCTATAATATAAAGGAAATGACAGCAGCCCCAAATACATAACGCTAATATTATTATAACTAAAGAGGTGAATTATTATTTGAGGTCATTGTGTGATGAACCTACCTTAAAACCCTCAAGCAAAAGTTAGGTTCTAGACATTACACTGATTAATGAACATTCTGCGCACCTTCTCGTGAGATGGAATGTTTTACAGGAATGTTCACTGTCAGCCTACATGAACACGGCATTTACATAAGAAGAATTAGTACATAAAGAAGATATGTCCCCCTAAACAGGTTAAAATTGATTGAAAGAAAGCGCAATCTGCTTTCTACACTGACTGGACCACTCCACTGCAACAATCAGAAAGACCTGAATTAGGCAATAGACTCTCTAAATTCTGCATTCAATCTATCTTTTTCTCTCTCTCTCTCCTAATACACACTGCCCGCTTTGAAGTCCTACAACTCAACTATAATCAGGTGGAAAAAAGTCTCAGTAGTAGATTGCGGCTCTTTGAAGTGAGTGTAGCAAAGAGTTTTATCTTGCCAAAATGGTCAACATTTGATGAAATTAAGGCTATTCAAAAATAGCAATTAGCACGAAACAAAAATTGTGCAAATCTCTAAGGCAGAGAAAGCATTGAACATTGAGCTTAAGGACTTTAGTTAGACCTGCATATCGCCTGCACAAACTACACGGTGCTGGAAGACACTATGATAGTGGTGTCAGAAGTGGTATCGATGGAGCTACTCGCGCAAGAACGAGAGGAAGGATATCTCATTTGCTTTGAGCTTGATAAAGCTGACACTTTAGCGCATACCAGAATACGAAGCCATTATTTTTAGCAGAAACATTGGATTGCAAGTAGGGAAGATTTGTAAGACTTCTGGGCCCATGGGTTCATTGCGGTCATCGAGAGGTAGATTCCTTCATATACCAAAACGTTAATTTTGGCGGGACTGCATCGATGAGAACGATTATACTCACCACGCATTCTTTAAGTGAGTTGGTTCACTAGTTTGATAAGTACCCTCGTACTTATGATTGATTTTGTAACGCTAGACTCGATGGTGAGGGCTAAAATAATCAGTAAGCAATCTCAGCATACGTTGAAAAAATACTGCGGCTAAAGCGCAGTCAATGGACACCAAAACATGACCAAGCACGACTGTGACGAAGACATTTTGAAAACAGATCCCGACCCGGATCTTGTTAGCCTGTACGTGGGATATTTTTAGTTAGTAAGAATTTTATATAAACCTTAGTTTGGGGACCGAATGTATCTGATGATAAAAAAAATCGTCATCTACACAGAAGAGAAATAAAATTGATTGAGAAGTTCAGCGTAACAACCTGGCATGTCCTTGAGCCTATTTGAAACAGAAATTAGTTCTACAATTTACCGTTAAAAAAATCAAGTATTTTATTGCCTTAGCAAGTTTGAGAGCTACATGTAACCTAAGTCTTTAACTGGTTTATTTATTAAGTTTGGTAGCTGATTGAATGAAAAATACTGAATCAAACAAGAATTTGACTTACGAAATGAGTTTGGACAAAATCACAATAACTTTTCATGCAACTATCTTCATAGATTTCTAAATTGAAAGATATCCATAGACAGCCACGATTTTCACTAACGAAAACAACTCAGTCTCTCTCCCATATCTGCAGAAGTATGTTTGTAAAGACGCTGCTTTGAGCTAACAAAAAAATCTTATATTTTGCACCACCAATTCTGTTTAGTCACATGACAGTTACGAGAGCTATTTCTGCTATAGACGAATATTTGCTTCCTTTCCTCAGAAAAAAGGTTTAAAAATACTGTTTTAGGCAGCTGATTACTTGCAGTTTGAAGTATAGTAGATGGTCGTATTCACAGATTGCATGCGAAGTTCGAAAGTTGGAAACAAAGTTTGAGGTCGCGCGGATTTTTTTTTAGTTTAATGTGTTGTGAAGATTATTGGTATTCAAAATTTGAATGTGACGATCAATGACATAGGCAATTATATCTTTCTCAAAAAACGTTAAGCAAAAATATTTCTATAATAAAGTAGGGACAAAGTAGTTATATAATTTCAAAATAAACAAATAGAGCAAATAACCATAACTAGTGATACATTTTGCAACCCAATCTTGAGAGGAATTCCCCATCAAATGTTTCTAGCTCAGCTTCTCTCATTCAAGATTGAAAGAAATAAGGTTTTTTCGGGAGAATGGAAAGAAAGATCTCAGTCAAGTCTGTGTGGTGCATTTTGAGGAAACATTAGTATTTATCTGGCAATTCAAATTGGCCCGAACATTGGAGTTAATGTGCAACCTGATAGTGTCAACTAACTTCCAATACTAAGCTAGACTTTTGATTTCAATCAAACTACGAAATATCAAAGCAAAATGGAGAAAAATATTGACTATTGAATGAAGCCCACGTTGGGCGCTAATTTGAAGTAACATATAAACAATTTATATTTGCCATACTTGATCTGTTTTGACAACAGTTAGCAATAAAATAGTTTATCGTCCAATAAAATTTTACAAACGAATTAGCTTATCTAGTTGTTAATTGCCTTTCTAATTGTAGAATGCTGTTATTATTCGATTCAGTGCATGTTATCATTTCTATGAGTAATTGATTGACCTTTAGTCCTTAACCAAATTAAAAATCTGATGAATCGTAAATGCATTGCAGCATTTTACTGATGATAGTCCAGAAGACATAAACCACACTGATAAAAATCAAAAAGGAAAGTGCTTATGGGGTATCATGTTGAAAATAATTTTCATTTTCATTTTAACAATTTTCAAAACTCAAATCAAAATTAGAGCAGCAAACACGAATGCCGGAAATGAAAAAGACTATGAATATTTTTGGTACATACATAGCTTAAAAAAAAAGTTTTAGCAACACAGACAAAAATTCACATTAGTTTCAACTAAACACAACTACGCATTCAATTAAATATGTTAAAAACTGAATATTGTTTATAACTTTAAATGCATATTGAATAAATGAATATTTCATATGAAAATGTATCAGACTATACCATTCTTTTCAAGTAGCATTTTCCATTTGATTTAAATTGATGAGATTTTATCGAAACATTCTTTCCCATAGTTGTTTAACTTGCTTATTGTTTATGTATCGCGTTTTACTGGCGATTTTTATTTCAGATTTTCGTTTTTCTCTTTTTCTACTCAATTCGCTAAACATAGTTTGATCGCAGTATTATAATTGGATTATAATCGATGTTATTATGATTCGTTCGAACTCTTCTTTTCATTGCGATATTTCGTTTCAGTTTAGTGAATAAGTTTTAATTGATTCAATTAGTATGGGCTCTTCATGTTTGTCTCGCCTACGTTTTGCATCCGTATACTAAAAGAGAGTTTAACTATTAATACGACAAGCGACAGATTAGGTGGATTTTTGTCTCTAGCAAAGAACAAACTGACCAACTAAAAGTGTGGTTTTTAGCATTATTGCACTAGAATAAATTCATGTGAAAAGGTTACAAGTTAACGAGCATATTTAGACGTTACTTTTCGTAACGTTTAGTGTAGAGATAGTGAAGAAGAAGATACTTTGGACTGAATTAATTAATTTCAAACTGATAACAACTGAAAATGCAAACTAACGGAACATAGGATCAAATAACTGATTCAAAATTATTTACTTTTTCTTTTTTAAGTGAAATATATGGTTATTTCAGTTCAGGTTTATTGGAAACTTGATGCAGTTAAATCAACTGGTGGAAGGGATTATTTGAGAAAAAATACACAGTAGATATCTATATCCAGCTCACAATGATAAGAGCGTCGATAAAAAGAAAATCTGACGAAACAGGAGATGCAAGGACTGCGAATGAAGTGGCAGCAATGTTATTTTTTGTTGCTCCCACTGCGTTGATTGTTGCTGGATCTGTTGTCCTTCTAACAGTTGTTGCTCATAAAATCTGGAATCGATTTGCGATTTGATTTTTGTTGTAGTTTGTTTATCGATTGGCTCGCTGTTAAGTTCGTCTTATACACGCACACACAAACACTCACACAGATATCCGCAAGGGAACAAACTATTATTTATTTCCGACTCATTCGAAATGTTTGGAAAATTATTTTCCCGTTCTAAAAATTCGTGTAACTTAGTTTGAAATTAAAAACACACCATAAATCAATTTTCTTGTCACTCTCCCTCTTGTCGTCTCTTTTCTACAATTCTTCTTATATATTAGATTTTCTGGGCAATATCGTCAAGAACAAGCGAATGTATTGCATATAGAGAGTGTATGTATGGCTAGAGTTATATATACATTTTTTTTGTTATTTTCCCTTCTGTTTCTTCTTCTTCTTTCTCGTCTTGATACGTTGGTTCGAACGAGATGGAATGCGTAATCGAAAAGGTGAAATGAGAGTTAAATATTGATTAAAATCTATCGATCACAGATTTTCATTTGAACTAATATATTATATGCCATCATTAGTATGATGCTCACGAATTTTCACTTCGCTATCGGATCGCAATATGTTGGAGAAAGACAAACCGAAATTTCACACACAGTTAATTTTCAGCTCTGTCAATTTTTTCGTTTCAACTTTTTTCCTATAATTTAATTAGTGTTTTAGATAGCCCGTAAGTGTTTTGTCTTCATTTTCCACCGTTTTCTATTCAATTCCTCCGTCGCACTATAGCACTTGAAAATTTCCGTTTCATTTCAAAATAATCGAAATTCATATTAAAACCAATTTAGAAATGTCGGTAGCCGTTTTATCTATAACAATTCGAAAGTAGATACTAAGCAACTGAGAAAACTGTAAACCGATTTTTTGAAGTCTTTTACATATTTTTGAGGTTTTCTGAGCAAGAAAAAATGTTTGTTATTTGGTTAATGTGGTACTGGAATAAAATAACGACCGTTTCCTTCGCAGGTATCTTAAAAACTTATTGAGCTGCCTACAGCTTTTCGATTATGGACCAGGGAAAACTTGGGGTTATCACTGGGGAGAGCACGCTTGCGCCCAGTATCTACGACATGTTGGAATACACGAGGTACACACGAGATAGATCTCAAAAAACGGTACACACACAAAGATTTCATTATGCGTGAGGTTATTTATTCGATTTGTTCAGAATGTAAATTAAATTGATGTTGCTAGGATCCTTGAGATGTTTTCCACGTACGGGCGGAGAACTGGAGCTTTTTCGGAACAAAATTTACTCGGATTTGAATGAAGATGAAAAGAGGGATGAAAACAAGAGGCATGAACCATGAACTCTATCTTCGTAGTATCTAGACAACGAGAGTATATTGGACACGAAATAGTAAGTATATACGTGCGAAAGCTTGTGTTATGTATTACAAAGAAGGATTAGATATGAATGCTTTTTTATGGAGTTAATAGATTTTATGTTGTTTTAGATTTGGCGAAGGTTCGTTTTAAATAATTAAGAAGTTAATATATTTGGATTCGTTATGATTCTTTTGGATTATTGTGGGGCTCTCTCTTGCTTAAGAATGCAATGTTAGTAGGAAAATAAGGTTGGGTATCGTCAGCTAAGAAATAGTATATTCATACAATTTGAGAAAACGGGACCAGAAAGTAAATTGAACGACTTAGATAGCTACGGTTATGGTTTGTCGATATTAGCGAAAAATTGAAGTCATGAATTCAAAGCAAATGAGAAGAACGAATAAATGGACTACCTACATCAACGTAGGACGAAAATTATTCCAGAGAATGTTGAACCTATATATCAAAATCGATTTTAGTTCACAGTACGTTTTTAAAAAATTTTATGTCATGGGGTACTATAGTTGCCAAGGATTTAGCTACAAACTATAGAATTGCTACACCGAGGAAAGGATTCTGTTGTAAACGCAGTGAGAGCTATAACACCTACGAGTGCTCCCCATCGAATTTGAAATGTGTGAATTGTGCGTATAAAAATCACATTAATCAAAACCACCGTGCGGACATTTATCCATGCCCAGAATACCAAACAAGGGTAGCAATATCCGGAAAAAGAATCTATTTCTAAAACAGGTATAGCAATAATCCAAAAAAGAATATATTTCTAAGAAACACATTATCTTCTAAAAGAGTGAGTCTTGTAGATTTTTACTGACTCTGTGCTATAAAATTGAGCACGGCTTTAAATTCAACGACGAATTACTCATAATTTTACCTGTTCATCTGGCAAAAACAAACTTATGTCATAAACGTTAATAATTTGTGATCACGATTCCCTTCTTATGCCTAGTACTATACTCTTCGCAAAACGAATTCAACGGTCAAATCCCATACAAAAAGAGCTTTACTGACGAATTGAAAAGCTCTTTTTGTATGGGATTCGACCGTTGAATTCGTTTCGCGAAGAGTATAGTACTAGGCATTATCTATAAATTAGCATAGACAACTTATATCGTCTCTAAAGTTTATCAAAGCAGAGAATAATTGATACGGGAAACTCGATTGTTTTACGGAATAAGCATCCGAAAGCATAATCAAATGGAATTGTTTTTGTGGGATGATTAAAATTAGAAATTTTTTTTAACCACGCGGTTTCGAAAGTATCACAACTAACGTAAATAAAAATTAATGATCTGCAAGTGGTCACATCAGTTAGGTATACACTATGAGTTGATGTTTGATGAGAATCAATGCATACTCTCGAAACCACTCAGTTAAAAAAAAATTTCAATTTTAATCATCCCACAAAGACAATTCCATTTTAAACTTACGTCGTTGCTCGTAGAATTTTTTCTACGACCCTGTGATCTTTGCAACATTTCCAGTATTTTTCCTAGACTACCCTGATTTTTTTCTAGCTACGATTTTTTCTTTGATCCTGTGACATTTTTCAAGACTTCCGGTATTTTTTCTAGACCGCCCTGATTTTTCTCAAGCTAGATCAACCGGATATTAAAATACTGTCCTAAAAATAATTTATGCAAGCATTGGAAGCATGCGCAGCAAATTTGATGATATTCCATTGAAAAATTGACCAATTTTCAGATAATATTTGGACTCACCTTCTTGGAATTTGGAAATATTTTGGGATCCAGAAGGGCTGGTGAGCTAATTAACGAATATGTAATATTTTTCGAAAATATGGTATATTTTCGGTAGTATGGCTTTTGAAGTTCTTGAAAAACTTCGGTTCGTGTTGCATTCAAAAAATTGTATAAATACTTCTACTTTACACAGAACCTTCAAATATGGCTTGTTGGAAAGGGTAAGATCTAAATATGCTAAAAAAAAAAGTAGTGCGAGAAACATCGTGGCCAAACAGGATAGTAAGGATCATTACAATGTCCTTTATCCTTGAATATTTCAAAACGCGCACCTTCGATTTTCTTACTTGTTTTAGTTGCTCAGTGTTGCTTGTTTTTTCAATCTGCATCCCTTGTAGTAGCCCCATTCTGATATATGAACGTTTCTTTGCGGAAATCTCGTCCTACCTCAATGGCCGCTTCCCTTCTGCTTCCATATTGACTTTAATATACCGTCGCTGGATTGGGATGATACTTTATCACGTATTTTATCTTCAAGCAATATTTCTTTTACTATTTCTTCCTTTATATCTCGTTGCTCACTTTTCCAATTCAACAACGTACCTAATACTAACAACAAGATTCTCGATTTCGTTCTGACTAACCTTCACCCTTCTTCCTTTTGCTTGAGTCCTTCTCTACCTCTGTATGTGGGCCCCGATCCTCACCATCCTCCTCTTTTTATGGAATTAGCTCTAAATTGTTCGTCTAAAGACAAATCTGCCTCTACTCTATGTTTCAATTTTAAAATAAAGCAAACTATTCCGCTCTGCCCAATGAAATAAATGGTACTAACTGGTATAATTTTTTCAGAGGACTAAGTGTGGATGATGCTCTCTACAAATTTTATTTCTTCTTGTCCAACTTAATTTCCTGCTACACTCCTTCCATTCGCTGTAAAAGAAGTTCTGACCCTCCGTGGTTCACCGTTGTGTCGCGATCGCTCTTAAAGCCAAAGATGCAGCGCGTAGCAAATACAAAAGGACTGGCTGATTTGATGACCTTTTGAAGTTTAAAAGGTTACGAGCTGCTGCTAAAAGAGCAGCCAATGACGCAATGCGTGTCAACCTTGAGTATGTCGAAACTTCTATTACTTCTTACAATCCTAAACCTTTTTGGTTCTATATCAAATCCCTTAAAACTTCCTCTGGCATTCCTTCTGTTATGTATCTTCATGATAAGTCTGCGTCCGCACCCGAAGATTCTTGTGAGGTCTTTGCTCAATTTTTCTCTTCTTTCACCTCCCATCATAGTATCAACCTTCCATATCAACCTTGACGGCATTCCAAATTTTTTCACCAAATCATTTTCATCTTCCTTGTGTGTTCCTCTGTCAATAATTTTTAACCTCAGCATCTCAACCGGGACCTTTCCATCCCTTTGGAAATCAGCCAACAAATTTCCCATCCATAAAGCTGGTGATATTTCTCCCATCTGTAATTACCGTCCCATATCCCTTTTGCCATGTTTTAGTAAGCTCCTCGAAAGAATCGTTTACAATAGAGTGTACCCTTTCGTCCAGCTCCTGCTGGCCAGTGAGCAGCATGGATTCATCAAAGGTAAATCAACAGTTACCAGCCTATTGTCTTTGACAAACACCGTTGCTTCCGCAATCGACCAGCAAAAGCAAGTATATGTCCTCTATACCGACTTTGTCAAGGCGTTCGATTCTGTCCACCATAATATTCTTCTGTCAAAGTTAGCAAAGTTTGGTTTCTCCGGTGCCCTTTTTTGTTGGGTCACCTCCTACGTTTGTGATCGCTCTTGTGTTGTTACTGTTAACTCTTGCTCCTCTACACGTTTCTTTCCTACCTCAGGAGTTCCGCAAGGATCCATTCTTAACCCATTATTGTTCCTTTTGTTTATTAACGATCTTCCTTCCCTCTTTAACTCACGCCGCCTTTTGTACGCTGATGATCTTAAAATTTTCAGAGTGATTGAGTCCGCTTGTGACTGTACCGTATTGCAGAGCGATTTGGATGCTTTGGCTAACTGGTGCACTGCTAATTCCCTCACTTTGAATGTTGTGAAGTGTCATCAAATGTCTTTCATCCACAAAAAAATCCCCTTTGCTCTTCTCCTACTGTGTTATTGGCTCTCCTTTCAATGTTGTTTCTAGTATCAAGGACCTTGGCGTGATTTTTGATTCCAAATTTAAGTTCGACTTACATATTCTACACATCACTGCCAACGCTTCTCGTCTTTCTGGCTTCATCATCAGATCCTCTAAACGTTTTCCACTTCTCTATATCTGTTTTTTCCTTCGTCCGTATTGGTCTTGAATACTGTTGCCAAATTTGGTGTCCACATTACGGATACTTGATCGATGCGGTTGAATCCGTGCAACGCTGAGTCACCCGCTCCTTGTTCTATAAGTGCAGTATTCCGTATTGTGATTACAATATGCGCCTCTCCATCCTTCAAATTCGTTTCCTTGAGTCACGTAGAGTGTTCCTTGACGAGTGCCTCCTTTTTAAACTTTTTAACGGTAGTATATTGGTTGACCCCATCATTCAACTTTCTGTTAGAGAATCGGGCCGTTCTAGTAGAATATTATTTAACTTTAATGTTACATTCGCCCGTACCAACACCTATTTATTTTCCCCCCTTTTTCGGTTGCCTCGTCAGCACAATAACCTTAACCTTGGTCCTCTGCTTCGAACGTTATCAGTGTTTAAAAATACTTTAAAAAATAACGTTCTTTTATATACTCGGAATATGTCTTAATTTACTCAATTTGTTTGTTTCTTTTTCGGTCGATTAGTTTTTATTCTTTTTTCTTGTATTATTATTCCGTTCTGAATTTATTAATTTTCTTAGTTTTATGATGTTATTTTTCTTTTTCTTATATATATTTATATATGTATCTTGTCTAATCTATAATTGGACTTGTTCTGTGGATTTAGACAATAAATAAATAAATAAATATTGTAAACAGTTATATAAGCTACAAGTGTGGAGTGGAGCTCATAAAAGTACAGTCGTAAGAAATTTTTAATGGTGTGGAATACTATAACCGCGAAAGAAAATTTATGGAAAACTAGGGGGCTTCGCCCCCTGCTCGCTTCGCTCACCAACCCCCAGACCATTTACAATTTTAAATTGTACATTTTACTGGACGTATGTACTAAAGCCGTGCGAAAATCAACGTTTCATCCAAACCTCGACAAATATTTCAACGTCGTTTAACAAAAAAAAATGGATGATCATGTTCTGCGGGTCTCATTTTCCTTTCCATCTCATAACGCTTCCTCAAAAACGATGTTCTTTATAATTTTCTCTTCCGTACGACATTCTAAAATAAAAATATAATCCGACCAAATTTCCAAAACTATTTTTATTAATAGAGAGATAGTACGGACACAGGGTGAAACTTACAAAATATGATACGAAACAACTTTATGTTTTAAAAACTATTTTGCAATGTTATTTAAACTCCGCAGTAGATTTTAATCTAGTTTCTAACGTAGAACGATCTGTATAAGTCCATTGCCTATAACTAATACTACTGACGCAATTTTCTCCAACATTTTTTTCACATGTGCTTAGAATAACGGCTGATCCAGGGCAATTCTGGCAATTGCCAAAATAACAATCTGTTTGAGGAGGAGAGATAAAATGTCTTTATAATTAGCCAAGCTTATATCGAAACCCTTTGTTAGAAAACTTATTTTTGATCTTTCAATCATTAATTTAATGTTTTGATGTATAACGCATACACAAACAGAATGTGTTGCCGATGCTCTCGCTAAAATGCAGTATTTAGGCCGTAGTGCCGCAAACTTTGAAAATCCGACTTTAATACCGGCATTATCAGATTTAAATTGGTTGTGTAGCTCTTTTAAGTTGCACAATATTAGTCTTTTTTGAATTGCTCTTTGCCTTCATCGGTCTAGAAATATACAGTGTATAAACTACTTTGATTAGGGAAAATGTTCTTTGTGATATACCTGTACTGTAATATACTCCTTTTTGCCTGGCATCAGTCTGCTGTTTGCATTGCTGCAGTAGAATGATTTTATGAGACCAGCAACATGTGGATCCATACTTCTTCACCTTTTCGAGGAATTATAACCTCGTCTAATTTTTTTAAATCATATATGGGGTTGCCTCAAGAAATTCGGCCACTGCTTTGGCACGTGGCCAATTCGTCGGCAAAAGTGATAAAAGTAAACACTTCGTTTCCTTTTCTGTAGATTTGGAATATTCTTCTTTGATATTATTTACTACAGATAATTCATTATTTGTTTTTGTTTCTTCTGTGGGTAGTTCCTGCTTTATTTTAAATATATTTTTGTACTGTATGTTAGTAAAGTTTTATAACTTTCTTCTTGATTAAACTGTTTTTTAATATGTTTCTTTCAAATTCTTTCTCACCAATAAGTTTGGGGCACTTATTTACAAAAATTATTACTTCACTTGTATTACAAAGCACTACATCACTTGGATTGTCGCTTTCAAATCAATTACACTTTCAAATTCCATTTCAAGAAAATGTACTAATTTCTTCACTTCTAATATGAAGTACTGGCCCCAACGTTTACTTCTTCCACTTCCAGTTCTTCATTAATATTAAACTCACTCTGAATATTTTCTTTGTTTGCTTTATGTTATTTCAATAACCTAATTCGACATGCGCCACCAATTTTCGATTGTAACTGTAGGTTTGTTTTGCTTCCACCTTCCATTGTAATACATTTCTGAGGTCACTTTTCACAATATGACGAGTTTGTAGCATTCAGAAATTTCATCGAAATTTCTGGACGCTAAATTTGCGATATTAATAAACTGTGCATCGCAAACGAGCTCTGATATTATCAGAAAATTTACCGTTGTCGGCTGATGAGATTGGGTCTCATGCAGTGCTGCCATATAAGGGAATTTAGTCCTAGATTTAGGGATATTTTAAAAACTTCACAGGACAAAACTGGGAAAAAAATATTCAGGGTTTTGTTTAGGGCATTCTTAAATATGATAATGCATTTTTTCGGAACGGGTTTCAATAAATAATAATCTCGAAATATGTCATGTCTATCTTCTTCTCAAAATATCAATTTTCAATCATTCCAATAAGCGGAAATTGGTGATGCTGTTTCAAAATTGATATTGTTTACCTTACCGATTGACGACAGAGGCCGTGATTGCCGCACCCTCTATCTTCATCTATGCACCTGAGTGACCGATTGTTTTTCGTAGGTACCACTCACAATCAGTACTGTCGTTTTGAAAATTTTTTGGGTAGTATATTTCCTAATCCAAAGGGAGTACTTTACATCAAAAGGGTGTAAAATAGTTAATATTGTATATATATATATATATATATATATATATATATATATATATATATATATATATATATATATATATATATATATATATATATATATATATATATATATATATATATATATATATATATATATATATATATATATATATATATATATATATATATATATATATATATATATATATATATATATAAAGTATTATTATTATTGTTATTATAATTAGTTACTATTCTACCGAATATGAATTGCTAGTCAAACAGAGACTAGGAGCTTAGACTTGCTGGTTTTACGTAAGTTGGATGAACAAAAGTCCAACCAGTTATGAGGGTATGTGGTGGTGGAAGCATATGTGCTATGCCATGCAAAACATTTGTTGCACCCAAACACAAATTTCCGAACTGCCAGAAAAGTGGCATGCATATTTGGCAATTTTATGCTCGATTATTATGAGCTATCCGTACGTAAAGTGGTGGTGAGATAAAATTCTGGAAACAACGTTTTCCAAAGCCACCTGGTCGCAAATATTTTTAGTGTTTTATAGATTTTAAAGCTAAAGCTCTCTTGAAATTGGCTGAATTCCGTTTGATTACAATTCCGTTTGAAAAAATATAAATATTGCGAGCCAAGAGTTCAATGTGATGGGGCCGCTTTTTTGCGGGTGCAGGTCAAATACAGGTCATAACATACAAATTTGGAAAATCTTTTTTAAGGAAGGATTTGACACCTTACATATTACCCATCATAAGCGAAGCTTCGTCTAAAGCGAATCTTACTAAGTTTTTCAAAGAAATATTCAAATCTTTTAAATTTTTCGGCAAATTGTAATACAATGACTTTGCACCACATTCAGAGTGCTGACGATCCTGCATCCGTCATACAAAATACAGAGAACAAGTAGCAGTAAAAATTATGTTATGTTTAGTAATAATAATAGGATTAGAATAATTTGCGATTTCCCGCACGTATTCAAAATTCGAAAAAAAATGGTTGTTTTTTCAAGTGCTCAGTCAATTGCAGTTTGGTGCAGTCAGTGAGCGGTTCGTATTGCGGGACATATACCTGAATGGGATTAACTTTCGGTTCGAAAGTAGCACGCGCTGTAATGGTGTAACCGCGAGTTTTGTGGGAGAAGTGCGTCTGCGACAACAAAAATCTGATATGGTAGTGAATTTAGAACATCAATTGAGTGGCGTCTTCAAAGTGAAATCCTCTTGCTGAGTGAATAAGTTCGTCTTCAATTAGCCTTGCGAAATCGTGAACAGTGCTTTTTTGAGCAAGAAATACTTGTTACGATTAGCAATAATGAATTCCTACGACAAGTAATGACTTCACTTCCTAATGACGAATTGCGCCAAAACTTTCGGGATAAGTTATATTTCACTGCCCGTGATGGATTCGCAGTAAATAATGCGGCCTTGTTGAGCAAATGGAAAGATCTTGCTTTTATTGTGGTTCAAACGTGATCGTGTTCCGTAAATTCAATAAAATTTTCGACATTGGCCAGTTCTCTGTCGCGGTTTTAATAGAAAGGGTCATTTAAATGAAGCGTATTGTTTGCTTGCGTCTCGCCGTAGCTAAACGAATATCGTGAAGCTAATAAAATTCGCAATAGAAAATTTTTCAAATAAAAACATTCCGCTAAGAACCCTTAACGAGATCTGTTGTTTTACAAATTTTCATTTTTCTGAAAGTTCTAAATCGTTATTATTCTGACAATTTAAGGTTGGCTTATCATCCACTACTACTGTGATGAATGGCAGTGTAGACGGTTCAGCGGAAGGGGACAGTTTCGAATGGGGGTGGAAAACGTGAAGAAGCTATCAGTAATTTGAACGAATTGTGGAAGAATTTGGAAAAGTATGCAGGTGTCAAGAAGGTTTGTCAACATGGAATAGCAGATCTTTATGTTGATTCGCTGAAAGAATTGCATGCCAGTGCAATTGTTCTGCCGTCTGTTGCACAAATCAACTTGAATGTTTGTTGTGTTGTGCCGCCGCCTCTTCAAGAGTTTTGTAACGAAAACTATATTCCGTTGCTGACACATTAGGATCGCTATGTGTCAGCACAACCGAACACATTCGAAATAACACTGGGGCTCAACGGTTATGAGCCAACATGGACTGTCCGTTATCAGGTTCATATCAAATGCGTGAACTACTCATCGTAAAAGATTTCATAGGTGGTGGTAAGCGAAAATAAGTTCACAATCTATTGTCGGAGTCCGTTACACTTAATCCAAAAGCTAAGAATGAACGAATAAGGAAACCAGTGGTGAGGATTCTCCTCAGGGGAATATTTTCTGACAAATAACGAACGGAGAATATTGAAATCAATTTTCATTAGGACACGTGATTGCGTGGTATTTCCTTTTTACGGAGAAACATACTATTTTTTGTGCGTTTATTAGGTCACAAGTATAAATAACGGCGGCTAAAAATCTGAAAGGGCCAACCAGTCTGTCATTCACAAATCCCACGAATAATTGTTATTTTTGTATAGATTTGTAGATGAGAGGAGACATACAATGATGAAATCGGAGTTAATTCCTACTTTTATAGTATATTACAAGGAGATGTTGTCATCATATTACTGTCAGTTTCATATTGTTTCGTTAAATTTTTATATAATTGAATTCAATGTATAAGGAACAGGCAGAAGTGCGCCAAGAAAAGAACAGATTGAATAATTAGTAATTCACAGTAGAGCGCTTTAGATCGTTATTATTTAATTTACTCCAACAGTTAATTAAATTTTGGAATTTCAGCTTTTCTTCGATGGGTGGGACCTTGGCCAATTAGTTTTTGTTATTAGCTTTTGTTTTCAATTTGTTTGTTTTGGCCAAAGTCAGTGGGCGGCAAGACCCCCTAACATCTGGGGTCCCAATTAACATCAGGGGCCTGAGGTTTTCTGCCTCATCCTCGGGCCTTACGAAAAGAGGAAGTTCTTCCCCCAAATGTAGATTTTTCTTCGCGGTTTTCTCGTTTCCCTTCATTGCAGATAGCTAGCACGTGCTTCGTCACGTCTCGGCTGCATCTATCTTACAGCCCATGCCTGAGAGCTGCTTCTGGTCCTTTACGGACAAAAGCCCCTTCCCTTTCAATAACTTGCGGCTAGTATATATTCATTAATGACGGATGAAATATACGTAGCGTCCCCTTTGTTTTCTGGGAGCGAATCCACCCCATTTTCAATTAACCCACTCCAGCCGCGCAAAACTAGCAAGGCGGCCTATAAGCATCCGTCAGGGTTGGATTAAAGGATGCTCCGCTAAAACGAACGAGGGGCCTTCACGATTATTTCTAGGGTACGCTGCTCCCGAGGCACTTCTTAATTTTTTGTTGTTGCACCCTGTTGATGGTTCGGTCATCACTCTTTTACTTGCCTGGTAGGCCCTTTTCTGGACTTCAGTTCAGTTGAGGCGTCTCCAGATAATCCCTCCTTTTCGTAAATCGCTACAAGTTTTTGAAACGGATTGCAACAACGTTTGATATAAAAACCTTTTTCCAACGTTTGATACAAAAATCTTTTTCCATTTTAAAACTATATATCTTTAAACTTTGACTTGATGCTGAGTGGAATGTTCAATTTCTTCTTCTTGGAATCGAAGTAACCTCAAGGCATTGCAATTAATCCTAATTTTAAGTTGTAAAAATATGCAAAATAGGCAAACAAAGGAAGTAATTAAAAATATATATACGGTATAATATGTGCGAGAAACCCTAGATGTAGGGAAACCCCAAAATAATCCTTATTGTTCATGGTGCCAGTAAATTAAAAGGAATCTGCTTTCTTTATTTTTGTTTAATGATTGCTTATAAATGAATTACAGAAAAAAATCGAAGTACTTTTCCTCCTAAAAAATAAAAATCATAAACAGTAATTACCCATAACTGAGGAATACAAGACCATGATGAACGTAGAGAACCATTAACTTATTTCATATCATATATTGTATGCTTTAAATTGTGTCGGTACCCTTTTCTATAAATTTTCTTTGGCGGTTATGTATTTCGTACCTTTAAAAATTTCTTACAAATGTACTTTTACGAGCTTCTCTTTGAAATTTTGCACACTTGTAGCGCACATAACTGTTTACAATAAATAAAAAAAAAACTAAGAAAACCGAAGGTGCGCATTTTGAAATATTCAAAGATAAAAAACTGTAATAATCCTTTTTATCTTTTTTGGCCAGGATGTTTCTCGCATTATTTTTTTAGGATACCAGTACATCTTACCCTTTCCAACAAGTCATATTTGATGGCTGTACAAACCGACATTTCTCAAAAAATTCAAAAGGCCATATTACCGCAAATATTTCACATTTTTCAAACACACAGCTCAACTACTTATATTCACTGTGAAAATTTCATTGAAATCCCCGATATAAAAAAAAACTCTAGCGTATAGGAACAGTTAGAAATAATGATTTGCGAAAAAAAGTTTATACCTTTTTTAAATGTTTTATTTTTTTATTTCCATATTAATTTCATTTATATGTAATATTATTATACCTTGTTTGGTGAAATAAATAAATAAATAAAAAATGTTGATGAGTGCGACACGAAAAAGTTTCAAAATTTAGGAAAAATTAATCTTTGTTGCTTAGTTGCTTCGAAACTTTTCACGTAAATTAATTTTTTTGTTCCTGGAATTTTCTGTTTCTTTTTAGTTTAAGGGGGAAATACATGTAAAATCGAAAAAAATTTGTTAATTTCAGATTGATTTAAAATATACATATTGTTCATTTAGAAAATGTTTAATATTAAATTCTTAAAGTACATGTCTCACAGTAAATGCCAATATTTTTTTAATAATTTTTCAACACAAAATGGTGGCGATGCGAGCGAATGAAAAAAACACATCAAAAACTGCCTCGTACAACTTAACGCCTTTTCCGAGGAACTTACAACAATCAGAGAGAAAAAATATGCTAATGAAATATATAATTCATAGGTGAACCAATAAAATTTATAAAAAAAAATTAAATTTTTACATTAATTTTAGATTAAACAAAAAAATCGATTATTTTTCAAAAAAATCACCCTTTAAACATTAATAAACAAATTATTTTTCTGAAATTACAATAACATTTAAGTTCAGCGAGGAGATAATACTCTTTTGTAGATGTGGTATAAATTTGAGCCGAATCGGTTCAATATTTTTTTAGATATTTTGTACGGCAGTTGAAAAAGTACTACTTTGAGAAAAACGCGTTTAAAGTTTTAAAGCTCCACCGACCTGGGGAACACTGCGCTGCCTATAACTGACTATAACTCGAGAACTAATACGATTATCGTTTCAAATCTTTTATTGGTATATTTTAAAAGCATTTCAAACATTTTGATGTAATAAAAAAAAATCAATTTTTTTTTAGCAGAGTCATGTATTTTCCCCCTTAAGTGGCTTATCTTCTTGCTCTTTTATATATTTTTTCATAAGAGTATTCCTTACTTGATTTTTTTTAAAATATATTCCAGTTCCGGTAGTTAATCGACAAAACACAAACTTATATATATATATATTTTGATATCAATGTTTAATTTTTTGTTTTGTATGTATTATATTTCAGATAGAAATGTTATTCCTTCATTACAGCATACACCCATAATTATGCTTTCACCATTTTTTTCGAATGTAGTTATTGCTGCTACGTTTTTTGTTGGGGCGAAATCCTTTTTCAGCCATTCTGAATATGTGGCCATATTTATCAAATAAGCAATTTTTTGTGAGATTTTTTCAACAACGCAACATTTTCGTTCGTACTGCTTCGAATCATGCCAACTGTCCGTGCAAGAGAAGCGAACCAGTCCCCATAGGTCTATTTATTTGCAACATTAAATCTGCTAAGTATGTTGTACCGACCAGCAGGCTATGCTTTTCTCATATTCTCCTAGACTCGTGGCCGGTAATCTGTATAATTTATTTGCTTTACGAATATGTATGTATTTTTTAATATATAACTAAACATCGTCGATTTGAGATTATCCTCTA
The DNA here is from genome assembly GCA_947369275.1 of Nemotelus nigrinus. NCBI lineage: Eukaryota > Metazoa > Arthropoda > Insecta > Diptera > Stratiomyidae > Nemotelus > Nemotelus nigrinus. The sequence continues at coordinate 80,632,896 of OX376375.1, forward strand.
TATGCAAAGAATTCGAATAAAAATTCCTTTCTTATGATGGCAGCTTTTCTGAGAAAATCAAATGGTTGTGGGTGTCTCGAATGAAGATCGCCACCGATAAGTGAATATTTATACTGAAATGTAATTGAGCTAATTACTGCGAAATTATGCAACAGACTTTATTTTGACGAATTGCATCGAACGTACAGAAAAACAAAAAGGATTCGCCTATATTCGGTTGTTTGGACCACACTACTTAAGATCCGGAACCACAATTGCCTCCAAATCCAAATTACATCAAACTAAGAGTACAGAGCCCACATTTTGGTTGCCACAGACTTTGATGTACCCTCTGAAACCGGCCCTATGAAATGCTAAATGCCTGGTTTCTGTTACTATTATTAATTCTGATTTCAACGCATTAAGAAAAAGTTGAGTAAACGCTCTTTGAGCCATCAAAATGAACGAAGCGCTATTTAATATTGCCACATCAACCTACCTAATTATGAGGAGTAATCAGCAGCTTGAGAGTGGAAACCAGCCTCTCAGAGTCAGTTTCCTGCCGCCAAAACTTGGCTGATAAAATCATTTACCGGCCCAAGACTGGCTTTACTGGAAATAACTCTCGAGAGATACACCAGAAATCGATGAAGCTGGATCTTCTCCTGCTTAAAATACGAGTTGCTATATCGACTGTAGTTTGAGATTCTCAGCGCTACAAACTGTTGACGTACCTTCCGGTGTTCGCTTGAATCCTAGCCACAATTTCTTTATAAGCCAGGCATCCGCGGTAGTTTAGTCTAATTTTCTGTGCGTTTTCCATTTTTTATGCAATCTCCACATGGGTGCCTCTCCAGGCATTTCATGCAGCGTTGGACGATGGTAGTTATTTGCCACATGTCCGAAATTTTGGCAGTTAAAATACTCCATCTTTTTTATTTTTTATTTATGAATCTGTAAATACTCGAGCACTTGTTTGAATATGGTATACTGCTCTCATTGATAATGTACTCATTATTTGGTGTTGTACATTATCTCACATATGAGCACATCAAAATACATATATTCTTCTGGACCATTATGAGTTCGTATTATTGCATGCATTAAAATAAATATATAATCAAATTAGATCCTTCCAACTGCTAGATAAATTATACGGAACACGTGTGATTTTTAATGTACACTCATATTTATGATATTCAGCAACCTTTTAATAATAAATAATACTTACCTTCGAATTCCTTCGAAATAATTCACTCCCTCAGTATGTATTTTATCTCTATTAAAATATCAACAATTTTATTTTTTCTGTTTTTTGGTACTTGCGTAATTAGCGTTTTCTTTGAGTTTTTACGTAAATCTACCCGCATTTTCTTAAAATATTTTCATCATCAGTTTGCAGGTTTTCTGTTGGATTTCTTCTTCTACATATTTAATATTATCATTGATTAGAATCATTTTAAATTTTCTACGTATTGCTATACTTCTTGTATTTCAGGCCAATGAGTGCGTTTCGGGGGTGTTTGAAGAGGATGAATGACGTCATGGCATTCAATTAGAAATGAGGCGATGCCTTGATAATACCTGCAAGAAGGAGAAATACATGTTAGAGGTATTATTTATAGCGTCTATTGAAAAGTTATTTTTGGAATTATGTCTTACCCTTCAATAACCCAAGTATCATTGTGAGAGCCTCCGGTGAATTCTAGTAGCCGTTTTCGTTGACTGCCGCATTTCAAATGCAATGTTTGCATCATGCGAGGTGGAACTAGATTATCTGCTAGGCCGGTGATGAAAAGCACTGGTATTCTGATCCTATCGATTTTGTCGACGGAGAAATACTAGAAGTCAAAAGTATATTCACAATAAATTAAAATGTACTTCTTTAACATGCATATTATTTTGCAGTCAGTTTAGGATGTTCAGCAAAATTCCTCACCTTATTCTTATACAAAATGCTTGGCAGGTACCGGACGTTTGGATGAACGAGCTCTACAGCCATGTCTGGAATACTCGTGAATGTATTCTCCACTATCAGTGCCATAATTTTTTCAGAATACTCTAGGTCAGCTGCGACGTCGATAGCTACAGCTCCACCAAGAGATCGCCCAAATAAAATAATTTTTTGATGATCCAAATCGTGTCGAGTGAACAGATAATCGACAGCAGCACGACCGTCCATGCAAAGGCCCTTTTCGGATGCCGATCCCGTGGAGAGCCCGTAGCCGCGATATTCAACCATCAAAACATTGCAACTCAAATTGTAAAATATGCCCCAGACATTTTGCAGTCGGTGGCCCATGTTACCGGCATTTCCATGAAAGTAAATGAAAGTTGGAACGAATGTACTCTTGTCGTCGCTCTGTTTAATGAAAAATGCATGCAGAGTCACGTTATCACTGGTCCGAATATTGACCGTTTCGTAGGGAAGATTATGCATTGCTGGAACAGGAATGTAGACTCGAGAATTCGAAGGCAAATCAGGGTGATATAGTAAGTTATCTTGTGCATTATACAGTATACCTGTATGAGAGTTAAAGTTCCTTTTAGATTCAAAGGTCATTTTCTTAATGCATTTACTTACACATTCCAGCAAAGACAAAAGTGCTAAAAGATATCAAACTACCATAAAAGCAATAAAGTATCACGCACGTGAGTAAAGTCCCGACCGATGCAGCCCAGATTTTCGTTGCAATTGCTGTAATGATTTTGACTATCTTCCATTCATTTTTAGCCATTGTCCTGAGTAGGGTAATGTGTGATGACGACTAATATTCCGATTGCTCGCGTAATAAGGAGGTGGAGTAGGTATTATATTCAAGTCGTGCTTCTTGCGTCCTTTGTGGTGGTACATTTATGAATGCGACAAATGGTATCGATCCAGCTAGTAATTATTTTCGGTATTCGGAGACTCGAACTAGTGGTCGATTTTTCGCAGTCGCAACGTGGTTTAGTTGCTTGTGACACCTTCTTTCAGCAATCGTTGCAATGTACTCCAATTAATTAAGGAAGCATGCTCTTTTCAGAAAACAGATACTCCAAATATACAACACACGAACTGGATACTGCCCTAATGACACTCGAGGAACACAAAATCAGAATTGGATAGCTTTGGAAGATGTTTGGATGTCAAAACGTCAAAACATAACCTTGTCCATTGTTGAACAGTTTTGCACGCCACTGTTGTTTATGTTTTGATCTTTCAAACTAGACAGAATCCGGCAGTTAGTTGTCCAATCGGGCTTTGCAGCAAATCATGGTGAGATATCTCCATTCAGAGTCTCCATTAATTAAATAGAAAACACGAATTTTGACACCTCTATTATTGTTTCTGTTTTCAGCGTCGCAGTTCGGCACCGAGTATGTGCCACAGCAATAAATTTCAACCTCCGCTCCAGAGAAAGCGGCCTAGGCGGGAGCAGGAAAATCGTTCACGAGATTTGGCGCCAGTGGAAAAACTATCGGCAGCTGAATATGAGGAAGCGATAGCCAATGTACTGCGAAAACCATTCAAAGTGCCCATTCCGAATTACGTACCCGACCATGGAATCAACAGATGTCTGGGCATAAGGCGAAGTATTTTTCGCCGATCTCTGTATGATCCATACGCTTGCAATGCCTTGGTGCTGAGTGAACCTCCCAAATATACAGAACACGATCTCATGCATATGGATAAGAGCAAAATTCTAGTTCACGTAGTAGTTGATCCTTTGCTAAGTATTATACTGCGACCTCACCAGCGAGAAGGTGTTAAATTCATGTATGACTGTGTAACAGGAATGAAAGGTGATTTTTATGGCTGCATTATGGCAGACGAAATGGGGTAAGAACAGTAAATAATTGTCTAACAGTAGAAAATGACCAATTTATTTCTAGTCTAGGGAAGACTTTGCAATGCATAACTCTTGTCTGGACGCTCTTGCGTCAAAGTCCTGAATGTAAGCCAACATGCAGCAAGGTGATTATAGTGTGTCCTAGCTCTTTAGTGAAAAACTGGCAAAACGAATTCAACAAGTGGCTACAAGGACGTGTAAATTGCTTGGTTATTGACAGTGGTACAAAGGAAGGAACTATCCAAAAATTGAAGCAATATATTATTGATAAAAGTGTACGTTCCGGGACTCCAGTGCTGGTTATAAGCTATGAAAGTTTTAGAATTTACTCGGAGATTTTGAACTCGTCGGAAGTGGGAATGGTGATATGTGATGAGGTAGGTTGATGGTAAATGAATGATTTAAGATATGTTTATACATTAACCGAAAGTGCCTTAACAAACAAATATGTAGTTTGCGCAGTTTAAATATTACAACATCCTTAATTTGCTGTGTGCCTTTTAAAATAGATATGAGCTATAGACAATTTAGTCAATATGCTTCTAAATGTTTCCTCTTGCATAAAATGTTTCTAAATCATGATTCGCAGCAATGAAGAAGTGTAGCAAAAGCTTATAATCTACGCTTTGGTTTATTATTTGCATGGGAAATATTACTTTTACAGTAAAATCTCTGTGTTTATATTTCCCAATGTGATGAAATGCCTTGCTTAGAGATTTAGACTAATTGCCTCTGCAGCTATAGTATTTATTGGTTCTTGTTTTATTTATTTTATCAATCAATGTCACATAATTAAACTGATACAAAAAATTAAAGTTAAATAAATGAAATTCTTTCGCTGAAACAGAAGCAAGAAATAAGCAAAAGTGAAATGAATGTACAATATAGGTATACTAAAATGAAGATATGAGTAATTTAATAAAATTAATTTTGGAAAATGTTTCATAAACACATGGGAGAAATATTGGCTCATGGTATTGTTGACGAAAGAGCGATCGTGACCGAACGTACCGGTTAACTAGATGAGTGAGGATAACTACTTGGTTTGTTATCTCTGAGTCGCATCCTCGCTAACCAGCTATATTGGTGGGTGTATATATGTGATTCTTCAGAAATTCCATGCCATCACAACAAACACAATACTGCCAACAAAAGATAACTCACCAAATTCGAACCTCCAGTAGTTTTGAGGTCACGCAAGCTAGCATCTGATAAGCTCACGACGACTAAAAAGGAATTCGATTTGTGACTAAGGCCAGACTATTCGAACGAAATTCCTAAGACTGCCATCTGCACATCCTTCAGACTATTTGCGTACACCCGACTGACTGTCGGAGATTCCAATGCGGCACAATGGCTCCAGCGGTTTAGCCACGAAGTCCTACACGGTCTGAAATTCTGCTTCATCTTCAGCGACGATATTTTTTTAGGAGCTTCGACTTCCGTGGATGAGTACATAATCGGACTGAGAAGAGGCACCGAAAATATCACTATGTGTTGAACTGTATCGAACAATACAAGAATGTTATTTAAAATATTCACAAAAAACGGATCACTTTTTGTTTAAATAAAAACCGTGTATAAATTTTATACTGATAACAATTTTATTGCAACATAATATTAGCAATGTTTATATCCTAAATCACTGTTCGTAAAGTGAAGCTGGCTGAATAGAAGACGGTGAACCCAATCCACGGACTAGTTAATGTATTTATCAAAAAGCTTAATAGTTCAAATATAACGTAATCTTTAATTTTCATTTTTCAAAATACTTTATTAATAATATCAACTTAGGATTATTGAAAATATATTTTCCTTTCTATCAATAGGGTCATCGTTTGAAAAATAGTGACAACCAAACCTATCAAGCTCTTATGGGTCTAAAAACTAATCGACGAGTTTTACTATCAGGCACTCCGATTCAAAATGACTTAACGGAATATTTTAGTTTAATCAATTTCGTCAATCCGGATATGCTTGGATCGACAAGCGAATTTCGACGACAATACGAAAATCCAATAGCTCGTGGGCAAAATTCTGATTCTTCGGAAAAGGAAAGAGAAAAAGCCGTTGCATGTATACAGCAGCTTACTAGTATTGTTAACAAGTGTTTGATACGGCGAACAAATCAAATTCTTACAAAGTATTTGCCAGTGAAATTCGAAATGATAATCTGTGTGAAAATGACTCAACATCAAAAAGATATGTACAAAAAAATATTGAATTCAGAAATAATACAGAAAAATATTACTAAAGGTGAGTGCTTGACAGTGTGGCTAGCATTTATTTGAAATGCAATTCTCTATTTTCATAGGAGTGAATGAGGGAAAGATGTCTCTTACTGCCTTAGCCGACATTTCAACGCTCAAGAAATTATGCAACCATCCAAGCTTGGTAGAAAGCAAGGAGGCTTATGTCAGTTCCAAAAGGTACACAACTTCTTTCTTTAATAAACTTGAAGTTTAACTTTAGGTTTGAATTCACAGTGATTTAAATCCAGAACTAAGTGGTAAAGTTATGCTACTCGACTTCATGTTGGCCGCCATAAAAACAAACAGTGACGATAAAGTTGTTTTAGTTTCAAATTATACCCAAACATTGGATTATTTTGAGAAGCTATGTGATCGACGGTGAATGATTTTTCTTAAACCAAAACTAAATTTACTTATTTTTGATTCAACTAATTTATTTTATTGCAGAAAATACACCTATGTTCGTCTTGATGGGACAATGTCTATTAAGAAACGAAGCAAAATTGTTGCCGAATTCAACGATCCGAGCTCGAATAAATTTATATTTATGCTTAGCTCAAAAGCTGGTGGTTGTGGATTGAATTTGATTGGTGCCAATCGACTTTTTATGTTCGATCCTGATTGGAATCCTGCAAACGATGATCAAGCAATGGCACGAGTCTGGAGAGATGGTCAAAAGAAACCTTGTTTTATTTATCGACTTCTAGCGGTAATTTCAACACGATTGTAATTGAAGTTGATAGTATTAACTAACGTTTTTATGTTTTTAGACCGGATCGATAGAAGAAAAAATCTTTCAACGTCAAACTCACAAAAAATCTTTATCGAGTACAATTGTAGATAATAATGAGGACAGTGAGAGGCATTTTACTCGCGATGATTTGAAATTTTTGTTCAGATTGGAAGAAGATACTGCTTCAGACACTCATGACAAGTATGTAATTTTTTTTTAAAAGATGAAGCTTTTTGAGTGTTGATCAAGTAAGATTAGCTCCTAGGCATAACATTTCATCTTTATTGTATGCATAGATACTAATTTGATTCGACTTTTGAAAAGTATTCAGGCTGTCCATTGTTCTGAAGAATTCGTTCACATGTATTATATATTTAATTTAAGTCGAGCCTTTTCTGACCACATTTACTCACAAAAGCATTTAAACACTTGCACTAACTTTTACACTTATGCTCATTAATAAAATATTATTCTATTTAGATTGAAATGCAAACGCTGCATAAACAATATTCAAATATCGCCTCCCCCATCAACTGCCGATTGCACGTCTGATCTTACACAATGGTATCACTGTACGAACAACAAAGGACTTCCTGATAATGTTCTGTCGCAAGCATGGAGTGCCAGTAAATGTGTATCGTTTCTGTTTCATCAAAGATCACAAGGCGAAGTGGAAAGTAACAAAACCCTTGAAGTTGAAAAGGATGCAATTGATGAGGATGAAAAGTGTACCAGAGAAAATGACGATGAAAGCGTCGATGAATCGGGCGATGATAGTGATGACGAAGATTTTAAACCGAAGTAAAATGGTTTGTAGAAATTATTTATTGTTAAAGCAAATACGATTTATTAGTGCGTTTATTTTTCTGTCAAAGCCTATATTTGATTTCAATAAAAGGTTAAATTAATAATTCGCATAAAATACGGTAAAAATAATCTCCGAAATGGTTTAAATTTTCTAAATTAGGGCGCAATTCACCTATCTGTTGATGTACTTTAGACTTATCGGTTTCATTCATCGTCATTTAATACTGCCATCGAGAAACTTGTATAATTTTCGTCAATTTCAAGACTGTGTGAATAGAAAATAAATTTAAAATTCATCAAGAAGTTAAAGTTGGCAATCCCATTTGTATCACAGAGCTGCGGAAAAATGGCCAAGAAAGATATGTATCAAGTGCGTCTGGGCTTTTGTTGAAAAGGTACACTATTTTACTTCAGGCATTGCTTATTATAAAAATCCTACCAATTAGTCAACATTCGATTATTTAATGTTTTTAATATTTTAACTACTAGTTGTAATTGTATTTTTTAATTTGCTAGATTAGATGCAAAAAGTCTAGCTGGTCATATTGTACTTTGACAATTGTGGCTCATATTGTACTTTAACAAAATCGAATTGCACATTGTGATTCTGAGACGTTAGCTAAGTTTACCTGCAATTACAAAATCGACAATTGAATTGTACAGCGTTGTTGGTAAAGCTTGATTATTTTTGATAAGTGTTTTCCAAAACTTACTCAAGTGTGGATTCATTAATGGTTACGCATGGACCATACAAAGTAGTAAGATGATTGCCTAGTTTTTTCGCAGCAGTAACACTCTGTTTAGGCCAAACTAGCGAATGACTCATTGCCTTCTTAAACATTTGACGTAACATGAGTGTCTTCCACAAGATTATTAGAATAAAAGAAGCTGGGTTCATTCTAACGTGGGTATAAGGTATATACATACAGCAAATTTTGCCAAATAATGGTCTATCTGAATAGTAATAAGCACTTTTATCTACTTTAAGCAGCATTAATTAGACTGTAGCCTATTCAATCCCAGTTTTCCCTTAGCGTATTTTGAAGTCAAATTAATTCGTTTTTCATATTTTTCTTAGCAGGCACGTTAGAGTTTGTAATATTGCTCGATAATCACATATCTAACAAAAAAATTTTAAACTGTATATAAATTATATTTTGGTTGCATAAATTAGGGGCTAGGGGGAAGAACAATCAAAGTCTACACTACAAAATTTTTCACAGATGCAAAAATAACAAATTTCCTGTCCGCTCTTATAGGTCTGAAAGTATTAAAAAATAAACTCTCCACACTTTCTGCTATAAAAAAACATTTATTAAACGAACCTGTAAAACCAGAAATGATTTTGACATTTTTTTAAATCAAAATTCGGGTTTCCATGACCACAGTTGAAGGAGTTTGATCTATTTTTTCAGTTAAAGTTGAACTTTTAAGTAAAAAAAAATTATTAATTTATATTCAATTATTATTAATGTCCTCATCAATGGCTGGATCATCTTCGAATTCGACGTCGTTTTTACTCTCTGATTGAATATGATCAGATCATCCGGCTTGATATGAAACTGCACCAGGTGGAGTAGTTTCTTCAACTTTGCAGCTTTAATGGGCAAAGGTCCGCCGTATAGGTTCTTCAAGGTTGTGTGGACATGCTGGGCCCTACTTTATCGTCTTTTTGATCTAAGAGGGGGAACTACGACAGGCTGTGTTGTAGCATCCGAAGTAATGGAGCTTGTGCAGCACAAAGCGAGGTTAAGCTTTCTCAATCTTGAAAATTCATATTGGCCTCGTTGGTATTGGGCATTTAGTCACGTAGAACTGAGCTAAGTGCTCAGTCCAATTTTGGAGACTCATTTCCTTTGCACAATCAACAGCCTTAAAAGGTGCCGGTTTTGTTCGAATGTTCCTAAGAACATCCCTCCATTCAGTAGGAATTTCAACATGGGATTTAGTGTGGACCAAACTCATATTTCAGTCACACTCTAAATATGAGTGGCCGCGAATCGGGAATACAACTTTGACAGACTCAAAGCGCTCCTGTTGGTGAACCATGTAATGCAGAAAGCGAGGAACTGTATAATTTTTGTTTTGGCTAGCACATGAATCACAAAACACGATGAGCTGGCGTACTTTCGCATCCAATACATTCGTTATAAAATGATGCAGCATGGAACACGCATCGTCTGCCCATTTCCGAGCAACACTCTCGTATGTGTAAAATGCGGAACTTGCGTCGGACAAAACGGGGTTTTTAAAAGGTAAGAAGTTAAGCTGACGGCGGTAGTATACGTTATTTGTTGTGATGTTCGGGGTTGGCAAATTCTTTTGGAAATCCATCGCGATTGATTCAATTTCTTCTTTTTTCCGTGCTTCTTTTTAAATTTTTTTTAGGGGATAAAATTATTCGCTTTTGAGCAATTCTAATTTTTTTTCTCCTTTTCGAGTTTTTGAAGATTCTTCATTAGAATTTTGTATTCTTCATCCTTTTCTGTAGATATTTTCTGCCCAGCAGCTGCGATGTTTGCTTTGAGTCTGTTATATGTTCTACATGTGTCTTTACGAGGAAAACCGAAAGCTATATTAAAGTTGCCCTCAAATATTTCAGGAAAGGTAATGTATCCCAATTTGTTTTCCTTATTGCTGTCATTGTACGTTCGATGGAGTTTTGCTACGTTAAATTCAGTAGGCAAATTCGTGACGAATCCTTTAGAGAGTAATGCGACTTGCGCCCCTTGAGAAATTTTATGAAACAAAAGACACGTGTTTTCGTTTCTTCAGACAAAGCATGACGCCTATTACAGTGTTTTCCACGTCCATCATCTTTAGCTTCTCCCAGCTCAGCCAAATTTTTGTTGATTGTCTGGACCCGGAAATTTGTTATTCCGTGGAGAGATAGAAAAGCCTTGTGGCATACAGATACGTCATGCATTTTATCAGACACATAAGAACGAACTCTGTACTTGTAAGGTGATACACGGAAATTTCCGTCTTCGTGGCTCCTTTGCGTTGGCGCTGAATAGGAACTAAAGTAATCAGACCGCTCAAATACTTTGGTCACTGAAATTTCCCAATTCATCAAACTACGTGATTTTATGTTTCCGTTCTTCAGAAGAGATGGTTTTAAAGCACTTTAAATGGGTACAATTATAAACGTTTCCGAGTTATAGAGATGTCGCGCGTAATTTCTTCATCAAGTCACTTACTCTCCCAATCTTCTTCCTCTTTTTCACATTAGACTACTGATACACTGCTGGTATAAGTACCAAGTTATCGATACCACGGTATTCATATATTGTGAGGGTGATACACTGCGCCTGCGTGGTATTGTGTGACATCACCTGTCAATATGGAATCAGAAAAGCGTTTATTGCAATTATTAGCAAGTTCGCTTCAATTACAGCTCCAAGCTGAGGCATTAGCTGTGGAAAGAAAACGCCTAAATGGAATCAGAAAAGCGTTAATTGCAATTATTAGCAAGTTCGCTTCAATTACAGCTCCAAGCTGAGGCATTAGCTGTGGAAAGAAAACGCCTAAGCAGCTTCTCAGCTCCTCTAAATGGCTCCTCCATACATCCACAAAAATTACCGTTTCATTACGCGACAAAACAGTCCTTTTTTTCTTATCCATTTTCATTTCAAAATGAAATCCTTCTGTGACATTTGTCAATGAATTGTACATACTGGAAAGTTTGGTTACAATACTCACCACTGGCTGGAAAATGGCTCTGCTGGCAGTAAAATCTTCGCTAAACCGGGTAAAATTCAGCCGGTATCTATACCGTCCAACGGCGTAGATACCCTGTGTGTACCGCTTTGCCGAGCTGGTATTAGCTCAGAACTGGGTGATACACTGGTGGTATGCACGATACCATGGTATCAATACCAGCAGTGTGTCAGTAGTCTTACGCGCCTCTTCACTCCTACTTTCGCAGTCAAAACTACTAAAATCACTCAACATGACTAAAGAAACACGCTCAGTTATAGAAACGACCTGTTGTTTACAGGGAAAAAGACAACATGAGGTGGAAGATGAAGGTAGTAGAGGGCTCTTTGTTCCACTACGTGGTCCGAGCTATGGACCTGGATCGTTTTTAACCGTCAGCGCACGGAGTTTGATCGTTATTTCGCACCACCTCGATTATTTAACCTCTATTTTCTTGGTGATGTTGATCACTTTTTCCCCATAACGATTAATAAATCGATTCGTATAAGCTTCATGATCGCACAGTGATCTAATTTTCGGTCAAAAATGGGCTTTGATCGTTTTTTCCCGTGACCCTTCAAATTGAATTGATATATTAACTATGCAGATGATAAATTCCTCTTCAGTGCCAGTCGAGCCTCAGAAGAGTAGAGTTGGGCGTTATTTAACGTAATACGGTAAATAACATAGTTCCAATTCTGTAACATGTTCCCAATGGAACATGTTACTGAAAACTACATGTTATTTTTGGAACGCTTTACTCATATCAAAAACGAGTAACGCCTAACGAAACGCTTGAAACATCATAAGCGGCCTCAAGAGCATGCGACAATCGTTTCGGTAATTGGCCTCCTCTTTATTGTACTTGTTCGCCAGCTCACAAAAAACTCATATTTTTAGTGCTTTTATCTTCACTGGCGATGATTTGCACAGGAACGCACAAATACACGATGTTGAGTAAACTTGATAGACAGTTTGGAACGTTCGTAACGTATTAGTTACTGTGCGTTATATTGGAACGCGCAACGTATTAGTTACTGTGCGTTATATTGGAACGAGTAACGTGTATGATAACACACGTTGTGCGTTCCAATATAACTCACAGGAATATCGTTCCAAAAATAACATGTTACTGGAACATGTTACTCGTCGGAAAATGTAACGTTGGAACGTGTTACTTATGTATACAGTTATTTCCCATCTCTACAGAAGAGCTAAAACGGACGGTTAACGGTGACTTGCCAAAGTCTTGCAATTGGCTCTTTGGAAACAAACATAGTATTAACGTAGAAAAAAACTAACTAATTGGTATATAAGCAAAAGAATTGAAATGAGACCGCCAAATATTTCCTTTTATAACCAGTGTATTAATAGTTGAAAAGACAATACCTGGGAGTGTTAACAAATGCCAAGCTTTCTACGTTGGACCACATTTTAATTAATTTAATTATTAAATTAACAGACAAATTATTGCTTCTTTGCTGAAGACGTACAAAATAAATGTAAATAAAACTCAGTTTAAGGTTTTCTATTAAAAATTGCTTATATTATTAATCGATAGTATTCATTATCAGACAATTTTTTTAAACATTATATGCAATCTAGTACATTTGATTTTTTAACCATTTTGTTTCAAACTAATAAATTAATTTTTTTTTTAGCTCAATTACAAGTTCGAATTTCAACTTTCATCTCCATTCATCATAATATTCACTCATTACAACCCTGCTCAAGTTCATAAAACAAAATCCGATACGAACAGAAATGGAAAACATAATATAACAGATATAGGAATATTTACAAAAAAAAACTTACTATTTTTCCTTAAAATAGATATTCTATACATATCTTCAATTTTTTTTTCTTTTCCTTCAAGAATTAACAATTGATTAAGTTATAATTTGTTTTTATTGACGCCTTATTTTATCGAATTTTCAAAATAAAATAACGAGGAAAAGAAACGGATCGGAATTATGTTTATTGAGTAATAAACAGTATATCGTACAGATGGCAATAGCTTAAATACTACACACCACTTTGCTCACTCGTTGGTGTTTTAGTTGAAGTTTCTATTGTTGGTGATGACGGTGTCGGTGTTGACGACGTTGTTGGTGACGATGTGGGCGAGTCCGCTGAAGACATTGATAGTTCTAACTTTTTCTTAAATTCTACCATTTGCATAATTCGTACAATACGCTTTTGTTTTTTCAATTTCGCTAAACCCTCATACAGTGTTTGACACTCCTTAGTAAACATAAAAACAACTGGTATCGTAACGTTATTCTCACCGTCCCCCGACATGGCAAACATCGGCTGCTTGTCACTTGACGAGCCAGCTACGTTATCACAGATAATAAGAGCTTTCGCTCCTGCTTTTTCAGAACGACGTGCTTTGTCGACGAATGTGCAATCGCCTCGCTCACCGACGGCTATTTTCCCGCTAAGCTCATCGGAATTTTCTATCTGTGAACACATCCGAAACGGTTTACTCTGAGCAATCTCACTTTCGACAAAGTTTTCACCGACCAACTCGGGACTGAAGTGGCTAGGTCCAGCCATCAGGACCGTTAAAGAATTTTCATCGTTTTTGAAGTAAACGGCCTGCAATATATTAACAAATTCATTCAATTGCAAATAAATTTCATCATTAGTTATTAGAATATTTTACCTGAAGTTGTGTTAAGTGGTTCATGTTTTGTGTTTTTGTAAGTTCCAGCATTTCTTGCATGAAGAGTAGGCCTAATTCGCCGTCCTCAGGTGATTTAGCCTGTAAGGTCGAATACGTATGATCAATTTGAACATCTCACACCGTTTTTACTACTTACATTATAAAAACTATGAAAAAGACGAACTTTCCCGTCTCCCATTGACACCATTGTAACACCCATGTCATACACTGATCGCAAATGTTCAGCATTGTTCGCTTGAAAGTCAATAGCCCGTAACCTTTTGCTGTTCGGTGTCCGGGGGCATGAGCCCGAGATCAGATCTCGCAGTGGTCGGCGGACTTTTTCTGGAAACAGGCTATTCGTACTGGGGCACGTTCGCATAAAATCTAAGGCATGATGTTCATCACTTTGACGCCAGTCTTATTTGGAATAATAAAAATAAATGTTGATTAATTTTTCAATTATTCCAATATGTCAGAATTTAGAGCAAATAGAAGAAATGGAATTACTGTCACTCACCATATGAAGCATTTCCTAATTGACCTAACGACAAGGGTAGCAAGTGAGCTTCGGTTGTAAAAATAAATTCATCTAAATCGATTATAATATCTTGTGGGTCTGAGAATAGCAGATAAAGGTATTTGAAGGTTTCCGATAGCACGTATGAATCCATACGGTCATCCAATCGACCCGTCCGAACATCATTTACGGCTGCGAAACCGCAAGGAACTTTGGCATGTTTTTGGAGGGCTTTAAGCGCTTTTTTACCAACCTGTGATTCAATGAAGTTTGTATCAATTGCTGACTCAATGTTTTTGTACGACAGAATTTATATTAATGTCTACTTTAGACAACTATATTGCTGTGCACATGTATATTTTAAGAAAGAAAATTGCAAACGCACGCAAAAGAAAATTGAACGCCAAAAATATGATGATTCGACAAAACCAGCTAACACAAACATTGATGCAATGCAAAAGCATTATTAACATCTCTCTAGTAGTTTGTGATGAGTCAGAGGAAGTTCGATTTTATATTACAGAAAATTTAGACAAAATTTACCTGTAAGTAGTAGTGGTCATTCGTTGCCTTATACAAGAAGTACGTGGACTCAATGAATTCTGGGCGCAAATGATGCTGACCCCAGTGAATCTGAAAATCAATGGTGAATGCTTCTGGAATGAAAGTATGCATTTGCATGACTTGATAAAGCATCTCATGGGTCTGCACTGCTGGTTTCAAATCTCCAGATAAAACCTGCAGTCCTGGCCAGAAAGCGAGTAAGGAATCCATAAAGTTTCTCGACTTCGCATGTGGACGATGCATCAAAACGTCGAGCATCATCGGGCCCTCGCTGACGTATTTCATGACGGCATTATAGTGGCGATTGAAGCGAGCTAAGTAACGATTATCTCCCAACAGCACGTACGATTTGAAGAGATATTCGTAATATGAATCAATTCCAGCTCCTACCCCCGAGTCTCGTCGAACCCAGTCGCCGGAATGAATGTTCAGCACCGTGCCCATCAGATCGGAGCCTCTGTGTCGCAGATTCCATAATGCGTCCATAGCTGCATGTGCTCGGTGCTCGAAAATGGGTTCGCCACTTAATCTTGACAATGCTGCAAATTCGAGGAGAATAGTGCCGGCACAGGCTGTGCATGTTTCACGTGATCTTCGTAGTGCATCGTCTTTCATGCCGTATTTCAGGTTAACCCTGGCGTGTGGAATGCCCGTTGAAGTGTTGAACGCTGGCAGTAGTCTATATCCAAGGTCCTTAGCCATTTCGAGTAGTTCTCCTCGATACCATGGCATGATATTTTCGTTCTTCTGAAGATACTCGGCCAGGATATGTGCTGATAGAAGACCGCCAACCATTCGTATGTTAGTTTCGAAGACGGACACTATGACGTCGTTGTCGAAAGACACATCCTTGATGACTAGCTTAACTGCGTTTTCAAATTCCTCGAAGTCTCCGAGAATGACTAGAGTATCAAGTGTATCGACCAGGGTCATAGTAAAACTAAAAATTTAGCACTCGTGATTGAAAGAATATTAAGTCGAAAAGGTTCTCACTTTCCCAAAACGTCATCCAGGTCTCCCCGCGATGGCGTTATGCCCTTAAATCTTCCCTTGCACGACAAAGGCATGAGCTCGTCAGCTGGATATGCATTCTGCATGTAGGCGTTGTATGCATGATAAAACATTTCTCTAGCCTCTTCCCTGCAAAAAGTTCGATTATTACTATCCTCACCTATATATTAAACGCAAGATAAACATACTTTAGCTCCTCCTTTTCTCGCCTGGACATGTTCTGTGTCGGTAGCGATTCGCATCTTGTCAATTGGAAATAATTCACTAATAAAAATATAAGCCAGCAGAAAATTTTATCGGGACTTGATCCCATTTTTAATATGCGAATGCCAAGAGCAAATCAGTGTGAAGATAACGTTGAGACAAAAGTGGAGCAGAAAACGAAAACGTGAATCAAACACGAATATCTTCTAGACTACAGTAAATTCGCGTATTTCTCTCGCAAGAATTCGATGATATGAGTTGGAACTTCTTTGCCAGAGATTTTGTGTGGAAGCCAAAAAGTATATCAAAAACAAAAAAGATCTAGAGCTATATAACGATTTACGGCTGGAGAAATGAAAAGAGTAGATACTATTTTATCGAAATCATTGGTATTATCTTTTGATTTTACGACTGACAACTTGGTAAACGGATTGAAAGGAAAGAATGTACGTAGTTGACAAGTACACGACATCCGACATTGACAGTTGTGATAAATGTCGTGTATTGTGTTCCAGGTTGGCCAAGAGCAGAAGATGAAATACTGACTTGACAGGAGAGTGATTCTGATGGTGAGAAAGATCAGCTGATAATTTTACGTCCCCTGGTGTGTTTTTCGAACAAAAGCCCTAACCAAAGATGAGTCTGTGACCATAATAGTCCGTCGAAACTGACCGGTTTTAGAGCAAAATATGCACTTTTTGATATACGCAGACAAGAGTGAAATTAAGTGCCCATACAGCGCATAAGAGAACGTATTTCAAGTCGTATCTCATCACCACTTTACGTACGGACAGCTCATAGCAAAAATTGAGCAAAAGGTTGCTTAATGAGCATGCCACTTTTCTGGCTGTTCGGAAAGTTGTGTTTGAATACAACATTGCGTGGCAACCTCGGCGCATATGCGCGCGTACGGAGTCAGACTCATCACTGGTTGAACCTAAAGGGGGTAAAGTCCCCAGCAGGGAAAGTTTACCACCAGAGGTCGAAAATATTGTCGTAGGGGCCAAAAATTTACAAACTTAAAAAATACCCGAGCAAACAGCTTATTAAAGAAAAAGAAATATACACACCCAAAAACAACACATAACTACAAAAACGCAACGTAACTTTGCTTTCTAGCCAGAAATCTAACGGTTACAGGGAACACGGGTGAACTTGGATACTTGTCCCCTGGAGTAGTTTCATTTACTCACCGAAGAGGGCACAATATACTCAAATACTTATTTTCAATTGATGTGATTTGCCAAACCTTTACGTATAAAATCCATAACCTCCAGCCATTATCACTCTAAATTTACTCAGTTTCTACTCATCCATCCGTGCGTACCAGCATATTTCTTCAAAGATCAATAAAAATATAAAAGATTATTGGCGTTTTTGCCGTTTCTCTTTCGCCTTGTTCACCATTTTCGTACAAAAACGACACTCGGTTCTTGTATTCAGTAAATCGGTTTAGTCGGTTTGGTTAATCTTTTGGAACACACGGGGGTTTTCCCAAAACCAAGTGAAACCAGCATAATGAGGCAAGGGAACACATATGGTCTATTCGCGTACCTGAATCTATTATAACATATTAAATTAGATTCGCAGAAAGTCGTTTTTGTACTCTTGCTGCAAGCCAAATTTTGCAGCAAAAAGAAGCCAGCTGCCAAATTCTGTTACTGCTGCAGTTTGCTGAAGTACGCGAACAGACCTATAGTCGAGTTCAGTCGTGTAAAAGCTTACGTACATAGCGACTGTGGTTCGTATCTCAGGGGAAAATTCGCTAAGCCACACAGCTGTTTTTGGCAATCGGCATATAGCAAAATGTCAATCAAAATTGCATGTCTTCCTGTGTAATTAGCTTAAATTGGTAAATATTTTTTGATAGCTATGAATAAGATCTTTAGATTATTACAACAAAGTCCACATCAATTTAAAGTATGGAATCAGAAAATGTGTAGTGTACCTGCTTTGAATCTTGTCACGGAATGGAAACGAAAATTCGAAGAAGAATGTATTGACGATGGAGATTTCGCTATTAAATGTATAATGGCGCATGTTTTAGAAACTAATTTTGTAAGTATTTATGAATATTATCCCTACCGTAATATTTCGGTCGATTGTAATTTGATGCGGGTGATAAATAATTAAATTCCATTTAAATATTTTGGGCGCGATTTAATATCACTCAAATCAATCAGAGGGAGATTAACCTATTAAATTAATTATTTATTAAAAAACTTCAACTTAGTACTGAAATTACAAATGATAAAACGCATGGTTACATAGGAATATGTTTCTAAACTTCTCATAAAATTCAGAAGAATTTCTCAAAGTTCTCAGTTTGTATTGTCTTTATTATGTTTGCTTGAACGTTATATATAAAAGCTATTCATCAATTTCAATTGTAAGTTTACTTACAGTGGCGGAAAAAAGTATTCGCGGTTTAGATATAAATCTAAAATATGACATTTTTATTCCTTGTCTTACTCAAAACAACTTAATATGTTTAACAAAATTTATTCTTAAGCTCACACAGATATTAAATAAACCTACAAAACAAAATGTATATCTAAAGCAAAAACAAACTAACATGAAATTCATGAAACAATTGATTGGAAAAAAGTATTCCCGAAAAGTTTGATTTGGGCATTGTGTTACATTTAGTATTTAGTGTGAAGACCCTTGGTCTTAAAAACAGCATTCAGACGGTTAGGCATCGAATGAACCAACTTTTTTTGTGTAATCGATGGAAGTGTTTTCCCATTCCACCTGTAAAACTTCTTTAAGCTGTCTCCTGTTTGTAATAGTATCCTTTTTTCCAGATCATCCCAGAGGTGCTCGATGGGGTTGAGGTCCAGTGATTGCGGTGGCGTATTGAGCATATGCGGAACATTATACGCGATCCATTGACGCACACAATAAGCCGTATGCTTGTGATCGTTATCCTGTTGAAAGTAATAACTGCTAACAAGACCCAAGTTATTGCTGCTGATTTTCAAGACATCTTTCAGGATATTTAAATAAACGTTCTTGTCCATGATGCCGTCGATAAATACAAGTTTCCCAGCCCCGATGATGCCATACACCCCCACATTAAAACTCCACCGCCCCCATGTTTAACAGTCTTCCTTAAGTATTTTGTTTGCAGTTCTGTGCATGATTTTCTCCATACTAAGCGCCTGCCATCGGAATTCAACAAGTTGAATTTACTTTCATCTGAAATCAGTACTGTGTCCCAGAATGTTAAATCTTTCATGTCATGTTCTTTTGCAAAAGTTAGTCACTTCTATTCGTTTATTTTTCAGATTAACGGTTTTTTTTCGTGGTACTCTCGCATTATAACCAGCAATTTTCAGTACATTGCGCACTGTCCGGGCACTCACTGTCTTACCATAAGTTTTGCTGGTGTTAGTTACGATTTCAGAGAAAGTTGTTGTTGGATTTCTTGAAGTATCACTAACCATTTTCCGACATTCGAGTTGAGTTAATACTGGAGGACGACCACAGCGAATTAAACTTTTGAAATCATCCGTTGATCCATGTCGTTTGCAATAAAATATAAAAATATGTCAGCAAACCTTTTTTCTTCCTTTCTCAAGCTTATAATAATTCTCCTATGATTTCGTTGCATACAAACAGCCAACCGCGAATACTTTTTTCCAGGTATAATTAGGAGTCAGCAGATTCTTCCTTTTTCTGTAGCTCATACGAAAAATATTCTCAAAAATTGTTTTTACATTTCAAAAGACATAGTAAAGACGAATAATTTAAGCAAATCATTTAACTTATTTCGCTAATATATTGTCAAAAAAATTGAATTAATTTCTTTTATTCGCCATCCGCGAATACTTTTTTCCGCCACTGTATACAAATGAAAGTAAAGCAATGTGGGCCCCCAAAGTCAATATGTAAAAATGTAGAGAGATAATTAAATAGTGATTTTAAATCTTACTTACGCAAAATTGACTCCATGATCCTGAAAAATGCAAAATATCTCTGGAATCATCTGAATTCATTTGAAAAACAAATAACAATAGCTTCTGCAATGGAAGTCGATGTACTATTGAAAAATTTATATCTTGATTAAAGCAAATCTGCTGTTGCTGATGTGCTGCTGTTCCGCAAGTAAACTCGTCCAAATTTTACAGTTTTCACGCATTACTATAATAAAATTGTAACTTGTTTGCTGATGACTTCAAGATTTTCAAAGTAATCGAATCTACCAATGACTGCCTCCAACTTCAAAACGATCTCTTTTCTCTTTGCGACTGGTGCTCTACTAATTATCTTACTTTGAACATATCCAAATGTCATCAAATGTCCTATACGTTTAAAATGTCACCCGTAATATATTCCTACACACTGTACGGATCTTCCATTACGGCTGTTGATAATTTTAAGGATCGTGGTGTGTACTTTGATTCAAAGCTCAGATTTGACTTACACATTGCCTATATAACCGCCAAGGCTTCTCGTGTGTCCGGTTTCATTCTTAGATGCTCTTCTTCGTTTACTAGCATCGCTACCTCTTTCCATCTGTTTTTTTCACTTGTTCGTAGCATTCTAGAGTATTGTTGTCAAGTCTGGTCTCTCCATCATAAATATCTTAACGAGGCAGTGGAATACGTTCAGCGTAGGTTTACTCGCTCCCTGTTGTTTAAATTCAATATCCCTTACTGTGGGTATAGTGATCGTCTATCCTTATTCCAAATTCCTTCACTAGATTCCCGACGAGTGTTCCTTGACGAGTGCTTGCTTTTCAAGCTACTGCATTGCCCTATGCTCTCCGATCTTGGTCGTATGCTGTATATGCGGAACGTCAATCGATCGGATAGATTTCAATTAATGTTCTCTCTTCCCTTCGCGCGATCTGATGTTTATTTTAACTCCCCGCTAGTGCGTATCCCCAGGAAGCACAACGATCTTCAGCTTGGTTCTTTTCCGCTAACGTTCGCACAATTTAATCAAAAATTAAAGATTTAATTCTTAAAGTTCCTTATAATGTTTGATTTTCTTTTAAATATGTGTTTATTTAATATTTTCAATTATTTGTTAATTTTTCTTTTTTCTTTTTTAATATTTTTTTGGCTTTGTCTAATATTTCTATTTTTATAACTGGGCAGCAGCCTTAAAATGGATTTGAATAAATAAATAAATACTTATAATATACCACCTGTTATGATTTTATTTTTATCGAAACATTAGTAACGTGAAATGGTATCTTAAACCCATTTGCACTTGCCATCAAGAATATCTAAAGCAAACTTTGAATACTATTTTTTCTCTGATTTCAGTCCTCAATAAGCAGCTACTCCAACCTTCATCTCAATGACCAGCAGCAGGATAGATTTCACAGGCTTTGCGAATGTCGAATAGCTCGTATGCCAATCCAGTATGTGCTTGGAAACTGGGATTTTCGAGAGATCAATTTTCGAATGATTCCGCCTGTATTCATACCTCGTCCAGAAACAGAAAAGCTTGTCGACCTCGTTATAGATAGCATAAAAGAGTCAGAACCTTGTTACTTACTCGAAATAGGATGCGGGACTGGAGCAATCAGTGTTTCTCTTCTACGCGAACTACCTAAAGCGTCAATAGTTGCTCTGGACTCCAGTCGTCTTGCATGTAGTCTAGCGAAATTCAATGCGAAGGAAGCTGACGTCGATCAAAGATTAAATGTGGTTCATCACAAAGTCACCGAAGATAATAAGGTTCCCAAAGAGATTGAAACACGAAAATTCGATGCGATTGTTAGCAATCCACCATATATAAAATCGTCCGATATTATGAAGCTAGCACCAGAAATTAAGTTGTAAGCTTTCAATCATATTTTAACGAAATGCGTACGTTCTTGGCTGATAAGCAATTTCTTAATTTTTTTAAAAGATGCTAACATTTTCATAGCAATATGATTTCATTGAATTTTTCGTTTTCTTTCAGATACGAAGACCTAAGAGCTCTTGATGGTGGACCTGACGGTTTGAAAATCATTAAAATCTTATGTAGTATTGCTGAGAGCCATTTGAGTGGAGGTGGAAAATTATGGTTGGAGGTTGACAGTAGGCAAATCAAACTGATTCGTGAAATCATCGATAAAAGGTTTTCACGAAGTCTAGAATTTTTAAATTCACACAAGGATATGTACAAACACGAGCGATTCGTAGAAATTGCTCGTCAATAGTGTTAAACGAATTTGGTATCTATAGTTAAATAAAAGATTACTGAAAAAATGACAATTTGAATTACTTTCAGTAATATTTTGCGATTTGCAATTTCAGATAGTTTAGTAAGGTAGTTAATTTTAGTTTTATCTGAAAGTAGCATTCGAGGCCACAATGACGGGAAGTAGTCATGGAAATACAGATATTTCTAATGTTGGTCACTCCCTATAAAATGAGTTGAGGTGAACAAGCCAAAAAACAGTCGGCCACCAAAGGCTACGTACAGAGAAACAAATTTAACGAACGTCTTCTCTATTAATACTGTATGGAAATTTGGGGAAAATAAGAAACAAGCACGTTTCAAAAGACATTATAGCTGCTAGAGATTTCGTCAATTTTATTATAATATAACGTATTTTTTAAATTTTTTATCAAAAAACTTAAAATACTGGCAAATCGGCTCACCGTTTTCCGAATCACTGTTTAGTATTTCGTAATCATCATTTAACGTTCCGTGTCAATTTGCTGCAATAACAGCCTCTAAATAGTTTTGCATAGAGTTTTCTATACATATACGGAGTTTTCTATACATATACGGAGTTGGTACCCTGGTTAAGAACTAACTTTTTACGCTGTGTACGGAGCCCGCACGCTGGTTAGGAACTAACTTCTTACGCTGTGATCAGAGCCTATAAACAAAGCGTAAAGACTAATAAATAGCACGGAAAGCGCGATATTTTCCGATGGGTGAGAAGGGTATGATGTTGAGAGCTAATGGATCAGTTGGTGCCTGAAAAGAGGCACCAAAAAATACGTTTTTCTATATGCAAAATAAAGATACAAAATGTGAATATATGCCTAAAAAGAGCCAAAACCAAATAAGTTAACTTAATCATATGCAAAAGTGAGAGAAGCATATTCTCGGCTCTGACAATCGACCAATGAGAGGTGAGATCCCTCAAAAAATAATAAAAGCAGCGAACACTCGCTGCCAACAGCCAACATTGTTATTAGTGGATGGCATAAACGTAACATATATGTTCTTTTTATTCTCCAAATGGTATCGGAAATAGTATTCCGCGTCAATTATCTTATTGCCGACCATTTTAATACACAGACTAGGTTTTAAGAAAATTAATATTGCATAAAACGCCAATCGTTATAAAGGTGTTTTGCAAAGTATATGTATATTGCCTAGTGGAAATGAATGAACGTATCTTATCGTAGCATTGCCGCTGGCGAGGTTTTTTTTATCTTGTTTCAATTTTCGAAATCGGGTACTGCTATTTATTTTTCGCAATTTGTGGGGTAATGTCGTAATTAATATCGCATCTTACGCGCTTTCCGTGCTATTTATTAGTTTATATGCTCTGGCCTCGCAGATCAGGCACCAGTAAACTCTCTACATGATTCCCTTCTCTCCGAACGGAGAATATCGTGCTTTCCATGCTATCTATTAGTCTATATGAGGTCTGTTCGCGTACTTGAATCTATTATAATAAATTAAAATAGATTCGCAGCAAGTCGTTTTTGTACTCTTGGCTGCAAGCCAAATTTTACCACAAAAAGAAGCCAGCTGCACAAATCTGTTGCTGCTGCAGTACGCGAACAGACCTATGCTCTGACTGCACCGTCTACAGTGCTGCCATTTTAGCATTTTGAATGCTAGATCTGGCATTATTTTTTCCAAAACGGCATTCGAAATTCGGAGTTAGCATCTAGCATTATTTTTAGCATTTAAATTTAGATTTCGGAATAATCTGGCACTCATCTATTTACAATCTCGCCCATCAAATTTTAATTTCAAAGTCCAAAATATAAAGATTATAAAGTCATCTATATTGCTTTCAAATGGTAACGTTCAATTTAATTGTGATGATGCGAAAAATCAGTTATAGGGTTCCATCCACTTCAGACTCCCAGGAGCCTCGGGCATCTACAAGTATGTGCATTCTAGTTAGATATTTTTTCCTGAATAATGTGAATTATTTGTTTTGTTAGAGCTTCAAAGGGAAGCAATCGCACGGATAACGCTGGAAAAAAATCTTCGTTATCCGGCATTAATACTTTTTCTTCATATAAAAATAAATAATTGTGGCTGTTTTGATTGAGAAATTCCAAACGATGTTTTGAAAAATATTGGTAGAAATGAGCTTTACATAAAAGAAGAAGATTTAGATATAACTGATATGTCTGTAATAGATATAGTATCATTTTGAGATGTAAATTTTAATAATATTTTAACAATAAGTAATGATAATGAATATAAACCAAGGTGATTAAATTTAAAAGATATATATATTTTTCAACATAGTTTTCTAATAAGTTAATACATTTAGTCCATCTTTTTTCCAAACCCAGGATACTCTTAGAAAAAAAATTCTTTATCTGGATTCTCCCAAAATACCTCAACAGCGGCCATCCCTTCTCTAGCGTTTTCAAAATTCTTGCTCCGAAGGTGTTGTTTGAGCCGAGGAAAGAGGTAAAAGCCACTGAGAGCTAGATCTGGCGAATAGGGTGGGTGTTCAAGCAGTTCGAATCCTGTTTCTTTAATTGTATCCATCGCAACTGCAGCCTTGTGAGCCGGTGCGTTATTTTAAAGAAACAGAACTCCGGCTCGCAGTTTGCCGTGTGTTTTTCCCTTCATTGCTTCTCACAGTAAGAGCTTAGTAAGAGCCTGATATAGTGGCTCCCGTTTCCAAAAATTCCATTACAATAATTTCTTCAGCGTTCCACCAACTGACGCATAACCTGTCGTGCCGAACTTGACACTTTGAATTTCTTCGGCATCAATGAAGAGGGTTGCTTTCAGGACATCGATTGGATTTTCGTTTCTGGATCAAAATGGTGGATCCAAGTCTCATCTATGGTCACGAAATGTGACAAAAAAATCTCCTGATCTGCCTGGAACTTTTTGAGATTCATCCTTGAATTGTCGACTCGTTTCTTCTTATGCTCGTCTGTTAACATTCTCGGGCAGATACCTTCTTCATATGTATTTTGTTGGCAATGATTTTTCGAAGACTACCATATGAGATCTCTTTGACCTAAGCTACATGCTTGATGGTCACTCTTTAATCTGTCAAGACTACATATTCGGCTTTTTTTACGTTGTCTTCAGTGAGTGATGTGGATGGACGTCCTTCGCGGTGTTTATCTTCAGTGTATGTTTTTCCCAGCTTAAACTCCTTGGCCTAGCGTGCAACGGTGGAATATGGAGGAGCAGAGTTCCCTAAAGTTTCCACCATGTTGCCGTGTATGCTTCTGGTAGACAATGTTATGAAACAGATTTTAAAACAAATTTCGTTTTTCCTCATTTTGATGTTCTCTCTTCATCTGTTCGTATTCAAATGAATGTAGCTCCTCCTAGAACTGTGTTATACTGGAGCTAGTGCTTTCGGCACTTTGAATCCTTGGAATCATGGCCTATTTATGTGTTTTTTCATGCTGAATTTGTGAGTTTATGTAGTAGTAAATTTTTTTTTTTTTTTTAATTTTATGCGAACTGGAAATAACCAATTACCATTACTTATTGATCAACCCTCATATAAATATACATATTATTTTCATATTGAACCATGTTTATTTCAATCTAATAAGAAAGCATTATTTCGCATTATAATTTTACAAGATCTAGCATTATTTAGCATTAAATAAAATGGAATCTAGCATTATTCCAAAAAAATAAATGGCAGCACTGACCGTCTATCCATATTAGGAGGACCGTACATGATCAATATGGATCGTGATATTTGGATCGCGGTGCAAAGTATTGATCGTGTAGGGTGCTGTATTGATGGATCGTGATACGAACCGCGAAAATATCCGGATAATCAATGCAGTTGGATTGCGATAAATATTGAACCTGTAGTCAACCTGTCAATAAATTTTCGTCAGTATTCAGTTGATCGGCAGTGGAGGAAGCTCAGCAAAAAATATGATCAGGCATATCAGGCTAAAGCTTAAATAATGAATAGTTCTGCAGAATAATTCTGTCTGCATTGGCATTTCTATGAATACTCTGCAAATTTCAGAAGTGATAGGATCGCTTTAAAAGTTATATTTAAAAGTGATAAAAGTTAAAAGTGATAAATCTGAAAAGTGAAAGGATTGATCGGAGTGTTTAATCGGTATAAGAGTGTAATTAATTATATAGATTAAATATGCACGAATTTTTTAATCATTGAAATGAAATAAACCAGTTTGGGAAGACAGCTATATCTAGTAAGCGTAAACATAAGGATTATCAATTACGAATAGTAAGCCTTAGAGTAAGTCTGATCATAAGGCACATATAATGCTAAAAACGGTATGCCTTACAACCAATGACATGGCCCATGTTAAAATAAGGGATAAAATAAGGTAAAATGTATGCAGACTCTTTTCCCCTACAAGAAACAGGCCTTTTGCACTAAGGAATAGATTACACCTAATTAAGCCTTATATAATGATTAAATTGTTTGCTGGGAGGTTTCAAGCGCCGTCGGTATATCTAACGAAGTATTTCGTGCAGTGAGGTAGTAGAAGTGGAGATGACATCGACGGTATAACTTTCCACCATTAGCCCCTTCAATTTTCTCGCGTACAAAGCATGTTAAAGCAGCATTTCCGCCAATTTCCGCTAATTATCAAATTGGAGGGAAACTACTTGGATTTGACCAGATTTGACGTTTAGTGGACAAAAAATTACTACAATCCCCTTCAATGTAAATCTTATGGGCATGTCCACTCTATTTCTACTACCTCACTGATTTCGTGAAAGTGAAGATAATAGTTTAGTGCAAAGATATAGAAGAAGTGAATTGGAACTGTAGATTTCCGTGCGGCACCAGTTTATATTAGTATGCGACATTCTCTCACACAAACATATATAGCAAAGGTCAAATTTGTAATAAATATGGGGGCATGCAATTGGCGCACAAGTTTGAATCGCCATTTTATGATGAATTAATTTGATATATAAAAGGTCTGTTAGCGTACCTAAATCCATTATAATATATTTGAAAAAAATTCGCAGCAAGTCGTTTTTGTACTCTTGCTGCAAGCCAAATTTTGCCACAAAAAGAAGCCAGGTGCAAAAATCTGTTGTGTGGACAACACTTCACTGCACACTTCATGTCTAGTTTTTAAATATTTGTCTTATAGTCACAATTACTAGCGCTCTTATATGTATAATACCATCTCTAAGCTCACGTGGGCTTGACAGGACTAAATAACCAGGATAAAATTAAAATATACAATATATATTTCATACATAATGATAACAATTAATTCAAATACCACACGTTTAAATTAAAATTCACTTGAATGGTTATACTGTCTTTTCGTGCAAAGTTGTTACGAATAGCGCTAAACTTATCGAAATAGAATACGCATTCACTTGCACAGATAGCTCGTGTAATTTGGACAACATGAATGTTGTCAACATCCGAAAAATGAAACAAGCAGGGTGGGGGTAGATTAAACACGTTAAACGTGGAGAGGCACATGTTCGCACAAGTTCGCACAAGTCATGGGTATTTAGTATGCTGTCCTTTAAACATGCTGTCCAGAAAACAATGCAGCCAATCAGTCCTGTAAGTATTACTTCTTCAGAGTATAAAATTACATAATAGCCCCTCATTTTAAAACTGACATTTTTCTTATGGTTTAGTTTTATTCATTAGTAAATTACGTAGTTTATTTTTTATTTATTTTCTGTCAGTTCATTTTAATTTCATAAAATAATATCTGAAATTTCATTACTTTGAACCAAATTCGGCATAATAATAGGAGCAAAAATTATCTCGAATGGCTTCCGCTTCAGTAGGATCATTTCTATTTATTGTTGGTTGATGCTCTAACAAATGATAGAGTTTCCTCAGTGCCGACATAAAATTGAGGGATTTTTTTAATGAGATAATTGTGTAGGTAAGAACAAGCTGCTTCCGCATTCGCGGCTTTTTCGGGGCAGAGATTGATCGGTCTTTGAAAAATTTCAAATTTACTTTTTGAATAAATACCGAACGCAGACACTACTACTCTTCCGGCTTTTGACAAACGGCCCAACGGGAAAAATAATGCTTACGGATATATTCGGTAAGCATTTCGCGTAATGCGTGTAAGCATTACCGGACCATTACGCGTTGTTTCTTTTTAACATTGCATGTCCTAGGCTGGGAAGATTTATACAAGGGGAAACTCATGCTTTTAGCTCTATAGCTTTATGTATAAGAGCTTTTTGGAAAGTACGACATCGTATTCTCGCATTTATACGCCTCAATATGAATGAAAGCTTTGGCCGGCGGCCGATCGTATCTCTGCATGTGTGGTTTTTGCATGCTGACGCTCATTGGAAATTCCAATAGCGCATGCTCTTTGCTACTAGAGGGAATTGTCTTCATACATTTTACTTACCCGTGCGTGATGATTTGAAATGCTTCGAAATTTTCATCTTTCCGCTTTATATAGCAGACTACCCATAACCGATGTATGCTCGCAAGTTCTTTTCCCCTTGTTTCTGCGAGTGAATTTCATTGGCCAGTCTTGGACTTATAACATATGAGCTTTCTCCCTTGCAGCATTTTCCATGCTCCAAGTCATGTTTACGAGTATATCTTATAATTGCTGGAAAATAGCTTTGAAAATCGGAAATGTGCATTACCAGCATTGTTTGATTCATGCATTACGCCAGCATACATTACCGCGATTCCCGTTGGGGAGTATTAAAATACTGCTGCTCTATGTTAGAAACGATTATTCCACATAGTTTCATTAAATTTCGACCCAACCCAAAAGCTTAGTCTACAATAAAAACTTATGGAAATAGCTTGTTACTTTTGGATAATGTCGATAGCTGCGGAATGTTTAGTTTTCAACGCTGGTATACTGCCCTGGTTTGCATAAACGTTCTATCTACATATTAGCACCTTCAAGATATTTAATGTTTTGTGTTTTTCTAAATGCTGCGGATATTTTCAAACATATCATCTCAAGTAAAAGCTTTCACGTTGAAAATAGTTGTGGAAGACAGATTTTAAGCAGATAGGACTTTTTTGTGATAGCATGCAACAAAAAACTGGCCGCATTGCTCAGTATAAACGTTCTATCTACACATTGCTCAGCATAAACGTTCTATCTACTTTAGATAGAACTTTTATGCTGAACAGTGCGACGTTTTTTGTAGATGGGGTGATTTTTCATTATTGATTCTAGCATACTTTCATAAAAGATAGGTTTTTCAAATTTTGCAAAATGATGTAATAGAGTATGAAGTTTTTGAATCCGTTGTTAACTCAAAAATGACATAAATGTAGATAGAATATATATGCAAATCAGGGCAGTATAGTTTCGAAATTTTGCGAAAAACAAAACACCACCATCGAAAATTTTTCTATTTGACCCAACGTCAATCATTATAAATTGTTTATATGTGTTTCCCCATTTCATGAGTACAATGCTGCTGTAGCCTTTGTAGTTGTAGTATAATGATCCCAAATTTGGAGCGTGCCCATTTTTCACGTGCGTTCCGTCAAGGGCTCCCAAGCAGTCATAATATTCATGAGCTCAGCTAAAAGCTGCAGCTATTGAAACCCAATCGTTCTGAGTGTTTGGTAGCTGAAAAATGAAAAGTGACATTATGAATTAGTTTTTAATTTTTAAAGCTCAATTTTTAAAAATTTTTTTTACAGACTTCTGAAGATATAATACCAGCAGGCGAAAAAACATAGATCTGCACACATCTACATCAAACTCTTCCATTTCTGGCCTTCCCCCTCCGCCAAAAAAAACCCAATTACCAAACAAAATGAGCTATTGGACAAGGCTTGCGGCTATTTGGCACAAGCGAATAGCCAGCTAGTACAGAATAACACGGCTGTGATTGCCAGAGCTCTTCATTGGACACATAGACTCGAAAAATTAGGACGTCGTCAGTGGCTTTTAACGGGACAAATAACTTTATGTCAAAAGGAAATGGGCGAGTTTACAAATGCAACTTTTGCACCACACAATACAGAACAATTTTCTGTTTCTATATCCTTCCCCAACATGATCTTTTGAACAATATTCACCATGCCCATCCATTATTAATATCAATGGCCCAACAACCCCTAGTGAACATATAATGAATATTTATCCAGCATCCCCATGTGACGACTTCGGGACCTCAACAGCTCGACACAATGTCATCATCGATTACCGACAGGTTACCAAATCTGTTCAAAACACGGATATCAATGTGAAACTTCCAGAATGTTCATATAGTGATTGTTGCTCGGACTCTTTGGCTATTACCGGTTTCCCCTCTCAGCTAATAATTTGCAAGAAAGCTCCGTAATGTAACAAAAACCATTTGAATTAATTCAAAGTATAAGTGTAAAAAGCATAAATTAAGTATAATTAAAACAATAAATTAATTGTTTTCCAATGTAAATCTAATTGGCATGTCCACTCCATTTCTACTACCTCACTGGATTCAGGCAATTATCAGGCGTACTCAGTGAGGTAGTAGAAATGGAGTGGGCACAAACGGTATAACCCTTCAACCACTAGCCCCTTCAACCCTCTCGCGCACATAGCATGTTAAAGCTGCCTTTCTGCCATTTCTCCCTAAATGTCAAATTGGAGGGGAACTACTTGGATTTGACCAGATTTGACGTTTAGTGGACAAAAAATTACTACCATCCCCTTCAATGTAAATCTTATGGGCATGTCCACTCCATTTCTACTACCAAACCCGGCCCTAATGTGTTTAGCGCCTGGCACATAGGAGGAATTTGCCGCCCTCAATACAGGGTCTGCAAATATACTGCATGAAGCACTACTCTATGTCCTCTAAGTTGGAGTTTTGGTCAGGTTTGAGAAGGTGGGAGATGACTAGAAATATATTTATCCCCGAACTCATCTCGCTCGAAAACAAACTGTTTGGTGAGCTCATTGTGATGGCTTTGTTTAATTTTGGTTACTTAAGCTACATGACACTTCTAAATTTAATGCAATTTTCTTGCAGTGTCAAGTGTACTTTCAAATCCTGAATTGCTACGATATTCCACTAAGGAATTTAAAGTTGGCATTGAAATAATCTTAGTGGTGATTCGATATAGGAAGTGGCTTTAAATGAATCTGGTCGCGATGTTTATTTTATCTGAATTACTATTAACAAACAATAAACTTAAATTTTAGCAATTTATACAATATGTTTAATAGTTGAATCTTCACTCTCTGCTAAAGCTCTTAACGCTTCGTATGTATCAAATAGATTTTGCATCAGGAGATTAAAGGCGTTAAGTTGACTTTCGAATCTTGTATCATATAAGAGCTTAAGCTCTCAACATACATAAAGCTGTTTGACAAGGTCAAAAACATCTATTGTATCTAAAAAAACAAAACAGTTCGGTGCATTGATAACACCCAAATTGAAGGTGTTCGTTAAATTTTACACGCATTTCTTGTCTGCGCTGTATATTGGACCCTTTGTCATAGATTTCCAATTTAAAATCCATTGTTCACTAATTCATCTAAAACTGTGAGTCCTTTTGCGGTCGTATGTTTCGCTTCTAGAAATCCTATAAAATGCTTTTTGTTATTATATCCTCCTTTTTAAAGTGCGCGAGCGTGTTTACCAAAAGTTGGGCATAAAAGGCCTATCGCGACTTGCAATCTGACAGGTACTAAGCTACTTTTTAAAATGGTGTAGTCCTCTCGCTATTAAGATTTATTGGGAATTGCACAATGACAATTGTTTGACATTTCTCTGACAATTAGTAAATATTAGCAATGTGAATGGTGCTGCTCGGTTGAATCCGCGAATAGAGTCTATTTTCCTACTATCCGGAGACTGGTTTCGAAGTTTTTGTCACGTAAAAGATATTTCGGATAAGTGTCGTGAAAGTGATGTGTTTATTGTGCTGTATACGCGAGAACTTTGCAATTTGGAATACCTGCCACCTACTCTCGGCAATGTGAATTGTAAACAATTGCCGTTTGTGGTTGGTAGGATTTATTCCACTTTAAACATAATCAAATTTTGATAATCTGCAAATTCTGCTACACAAACGATATTTCGGATAAGTGTCCCGATGAATTGAGGTCTGATGCTAAAGACTTTTTATATCTAAGTTGCTTGTGAAAGATCACAAAACAACATTGATTGACATGACATATGAGCTTCCTCATATCTCCTGTAGGTGGATCTCGTGAATTTCTTTATAACCATAAAAAAACATCACTGTGTGGACTGGTTGGGAAAAGTAGCTTAGGTCCGCCATCTTGTAGGTTAATATATGAAGGTTGTAGGTTTTTATATGAAGGCCATGGCAGAACCTGGTTTTTGACTGGTGACATATTGACTGTAATTGCATATTTGCTTATTTTGATGTATTCAACGATTTTGTTTTTTAGTGCAGTTACAATAATGTTTATGGGTTTTTTGCTTTTACAGCTTTGTGATCATGTGAAGGGAGAGAAATATGGGTCCGATCTTATTATCTGGAGCTCCCTAATAAGAAATCAAATTAAGAAGCCAATTTAGGGGAAAATTATTAGCGTTTTCCAGTTTCCTATAATACAGGTTTGTGCTAAACTTCCGTTACATTTTCGTTTGTATGAAAACATAGGTTTATTACTATTTAGCAATAAAATAAAAAAACCCTAGCGCATCAGAACCGCTAGAAATACTAATGTTCGAAGAACAGTACAGGATTTGTGCAGATTTCGAGTGTATTGTTATATATTGTTGTTATATTGTTATATTGTTGTATATATTGTATGTATTGTCATATATATTGATATATCTTGTATATTCGCGATGTGAGTACTTAATGCAAGCATTTGTTGGTACGAAAATAACAAAAACACCTCGTGCTAGCAGTCCTTTGC
The DNA here is from genome assembly GCA_947369275.1 of Nemotelus nigrinus. Taxonomy (NCBI): domain Eukaryota; kingdom Metazoa; phylum Arthropoda; class Insecta; order Diptera; family Stratiomyidae; genus Nemotelus; species Nemotelus nigrinus. Next base: position 80,666,169 of record OX376375.1, read on the forward strand.
TAGCACTGAAGCCAAAAAATAAGTCATATCTTCCTCACGTTGAAGTCAACCTGCTCTGCGAATTTCGTATTGATCCGATTACTGCATTGGAAGTTATATGGATAAAAAGAAATTTAGGGTTTAAAGAAATTTAGAGAAGAGCTTTCAAACTTTCTAGATCTTAGTATTTGGTGTGTATTTTCACTACAAGACCACTACGATTTGAAAACTTTATGATAAAATCGCTTACTAAAGCTATGCCAAAAAATACAAAAACAATCATAGCTGGCAACCCTATCATTGTTTTTCAAACTAGATTTCTACTGAATATTGTCTACAATAATTTAAATTTGCCAAATGAATTTCGTTATGTTACCATGACTGTACTGGAGGCTATAGGGCAAAGAGTTTTATTCAAATAAAATAACATTATATAAACAATTTGGTGCAGTTGCACCAATTTTTGACGATTCTAAAAGCATATAGATATATAACTTAGATGCTTTGCTTTTATATAATCTTTTAGTGCTTTTACATAATCGAAGTCGTTTGTCATAAATTATGCTTACCATAAAAGGGGGATGATGTAGATGAATAAGCTAATAAACTTGGTTATAGGTTCAAATAACAAACAATAAAATTTCCAAAACTCGGAACATTTAAATGTCGGTTGCTTATTTTATTGTAAATGGTTTGCTTATGAATAGAAAATGGAAGCATCTGCTGGTGCAATATTTACGAAATTGTCCGGTGCTGGCAATCATGTGCTAGCACCATATCTGCTTCACGTTGTGTTAAACCCAGCCTATGAATTTCGTTTCGATTGAATGGCTGCGCTGTAAGTTATAAGAGTGAATTAAATTTTAGGGTTACCATCGTCCAAACTTTTTAAATTTTTGAAACGTAAATATTTGTTGTTAATTGTTCATGCAGGATCATTCCCATTTGGAAATTTTATGACAACATCGCTCGATAAAGCAATGTAAATAAATTATGAAATTCATCATAGCTGGCAACCCTTTCACGGTTTTTCAACAAAATTCCTACAGAATTACAATCGCAACAAGATATGCTTTTCACATGAATTTCGTTTTGATTTCGTCACTGCATCGGAAGTTATAGGAAAAAAATCTTTATTTTCCTGAGAAAATTTACAATATTTAGGAGACGAAAATTGCCGTAGCTAGCGTGGTTATACTAATTTTTCAACCAAATTTCTATGAAATATATTTTAGAGTAAGGTTCACCTACTGCGTGAATTCCGTTAAAATCTGGTGGCTAAATCGGAAGCTATAGGCCAAAGACAATTTTTTTTTCTCAGCGATTTTTCCAAATGGCACCACTGCCACAGTGTTGTTTGTTTTTCAAAATCACTTCCATCAAACCTGGTCCTAGCAAATTCCAACATGTCCTGTAAATTTCATATTGATCGCATTATCCGATCGTCAGTTCTCGTGAACAGAAGTTTTGAGTGCTGAAAATAGAGGTAATTTCATCACGGGTTGCCGTTCTTGTTTACCGCGGAATTTTGAAATATTTTATTTGACTTGGTGGACCAAAGTAAAAATTTATCAATTATTTGAATTTATTTTAAAAAATCAAAAAAATTTCAGGAAGGTCGATGATTTGAAGGATTTTTGTTCAGGAGCCTGCTGTAGCTACAGAGTTGCCCGCACAGTTTTGAAAGTCCATGTGTGTAAAATTTTAGTCTATATCAATACGCTCTAAAAATTTCACGATGATCGATTGTTTTTCTTAGAAGTTATGACAAATCGAATTTTGAAAAAAAATCCTTGCCTACTTTTAGGCACTCAGCGCCTACAAAAGGCTCAAAATTTCAATTTCTTTATCATAAACAAACTTAAAACATAATAAGTTTTCATTCCTAGTACCTTTTTTGAACAAAAATTTACACTGCTTGGAAATATAGGAGCACCTGAAAATTCACTTAAATGCGCGCCGCCGCCAAAAGGTTTAAGATAGAAGCCATGGACCTACCTGTTATACATATCTATGTTTTCCAAAAATTTCAGCTCAATCGGATCGGCCAATTCAGAGATTATCTCTCTTAACCATTTTGCTGATATATATATATATATATATATATATATATATATATATATATATATATATATATATATATATATATATATATATATATATATATATATATATATATATATATGACGAATTTTCGGCGAAGCGATTTTAATACTAATGTTCTTCGAACATAATTATAATATAATTTTCCAAACTGAAAACAAGAAATGACATCTCTAAGTGACAACACTAATTTCTAACCGCATACAATGTCTCTAAATGAATCAGTCTCAATTTTTCTCCTCCGTAAATAAAAAAGAATATTTTTGTTTTATTTTCTCCTTCGAATTCATCTACGATGATCAGTCAAGGCGCACAAGTGCTCCATACCCCATCTCCTTTTGTTACACGCAATTATGCTTTGATCTCTTCTGACGCATAAGGTGGGTGCCATTGGTACGGCGCCTTAAGGGGCATCGGAGCGCGATTTGAAAGTGCACCAAATGAACTTGCTGGGGATGAGAGATAAACACCCCACCTCGAAGTCAAAACGGATTCATTGACGCTCTCGGTATGTATACGTATATGCATGAGACATTTTGGTGCAATACATGATGCAAATCTGGTAACATATTTTTTTCTGGTATACACAAATTTCTATGCAAGAATTTGATGAATTCTAGAATTGCGTTAGCTAATCTTATGGTATATGGATGTTTGTATAGTAAATAATCATGCAGGCGGACACCCAAGGTATTACCGTAAGCGAAAAATAAATAAACTGAAAATTTAATATCAACAACTTATTTTACATCTAGATAAAGGCTATATGGTAGATATTTTAGAGGAAGATATTTTATTCTTAAATAATCATTTTATTTTTGCCGCCTTTTGTGCTTGCCTTATGGTGCTGCCTGGATTCAAAGCATCATGTGCACATATAGAAGAACTGACCCTGTCAACTACCTCACTGGGCGTACTGAACTGACGTGCGATCCGATTGAACGTATACGTAAGAAGTTAGTTCCTAACCAGCGTGCGGACTTCTTTTATGTATACGGACCAAAAATCCAGTGAGCTGGCCTGAGATTGTATTGTTGATCAGCCTGGAAAATTGGAAGAAATTACATGGAACAGAAAGAGGTACAAGATAAGATTCGACAACTACATACTCAGGCTAAATTTTTCGTTGCTCACATACGGCTCACTATCGCAAAAAATACCAGCCCACTCTCAGGTTGCTTTGACAGATAATGCATTGGAGGCGCAATTTCAAATTTTAAAATGGAGGCGCAATTTCAATGTCAATATGGTTTTTCTGGAAAAGGGAAGGAGTTCACCCACTTATTATACATTTTGGTATAGGCATTTGTGTTGTTCCATCAAAATTGACTTGAGTATCACGACACGATCCAAATATCACGATCCATCTTGAAAGTATCGGCTCCTCCATAGTCTAAACCAAAGTGTATAGAATGTGGGTGAACTCCTTCCATTTTCCAGTAAAAACACTTTGACCTTCAAATTGCGGCTCTATTTACGCAATGCATTATCTGTCAAAGCATCCTGAGAGTGTGCTGGTATTTTCTGCGAGAGGGAGCCGTATGTGAGCCTGAACTGGCTATAGATTCTTCAATCCCAAGATCATTACTTGCAGTTTGAATGACATCAACTGAAGCTTGCATCAATGCCTTCTAGATGTACAGGCCGTAATGCAGAATGATGACATCAGAGCATCGGGACAAATGTCGCGAAAAACACACGTAGTCTTATGGGACGTCCGCGGGAAAATGTTAATTGTACGGGTTGTGTTAAAGTCAGTGAAATGAAAACTAAAGTGGTTTATGCAGAACAGTGCTAGTGAGCAGCTAAAACACAAATTAATGCGGTGCGTGCGGTATAATGTGGAAAATTCGCTACGAAATGTTTATCGGTTGGTGTTAGGTTATGTGATGGTTCGTGTCGATTTACTGTCGCGATACAATTAATTGGTACAAAGTGTACGTTATGACTAAATATTAGTATTATAACGCGTCCACGCACAAAAAACTAACGTTTTATTCATATTTTAACCAAAAAACCGCAAGTGAAATCTCCGTGTACATCGGCACTGCCTCGTGGAAATGTCAAATTTCCTAAACTCATGACGTCACGGCGAGAACGATTACGTAGCCTGACGGCCCGTACTTCTAGAAGGCATTGCTTGCATGTTAATTTGTTCAATGAGAGTAGAGAACTAATGAGGAGAGGAACATCAGTAAAGCCAGCAGGGCAAAAATCACAGACAAACAACACATTAAAATAGTATCATAAAATGACTAAGGCGTAGGGGATTAAAGTTTTTGTGGTTTGAGTGGGGGCAATCGCATGGCGCAAAATTTTGAATTTGATATGCAATCTTAGGTTTGTATTTTCATTTTGATGTTTTTAGGTGAAATTACATTTTATCGCTTAACCCCATGTGCGGTTTCTGAAATCTTTGAGTATTTTAACGGTGGCAGTATATTTAGACATCACATTTTTCGCAATGTATAAAAACCCTGAAATTCAGAAGTACGATAGTAAACAATAAGTAGAATACAAAGTTAAATGAGTTTCCAGAATTGCACGGAAGCTACATGTTTGTACACACTAAACACATGTTTTCATAAAAAACTGAATCCTTATAAACATATGCATTACATATGCATATTATTTTAAATTTTCCAGCCCCCCTCTTCCTTTTACAACCGGGCTTGGGTCCGGTTTCGGCGGAATTAGGGCTTGCTTAGTTCTCACGATCTTTATAGTTCACTTTTTTTCTAAGCTCATAACAATCGACAATTATCTTTTGCTTTACTAACATTTAATTTTATATCAATGTTTTTCACTTCACACTCACTTTTTATCACTAATACCTAAATTGTTATAATAATATTATTTCTCACTTATATTTCACCAAAATTAATTTCGACACCTGAACATTTTTTTATTGAAATTTGTCAAGTTCTTTTTCTCTAGCCCGATATAGATATTTTTGGTTACGCCATTGACCAAAGACAAATCAAACATGGCTGTGCAATTGTCATTCACGAAATCGTAAACAAACGGTTCGCTTGCTACTTTTTTGTTTATTTTTCGAGAAACACGCACAATGCCTGACAAATATTTTACACGCGACGATAAATTTAACCCGGATTATATATATTAGCACTCACTTACCTGTAAAAAGAGACTCCTAAGACACCAAATCCTCACCGATTTCGGCATGAACCCACGACACACTTTTGACTCATTATTATTTAAACTTTACGAATTGCTTATGTAATTTCGCGTTGTTATATGAAACTAAGGGTTCATAATGTTTAAAAAATTAGTTTTTTTTAGAAAAATTACCACCGCACAACACAATTAATTACGTTTGAATTTCACTTTACTCGAAAACACTACTGATACCGCGTACGATTCACAATGATTTTGACAGCTAAGCCCAAGCAGGCCCAAGCCAGAGAGAATCGAAAAGAAATTTTTGTCCTATTACACACACTTGGATGTAGGGCCAGAAGGGTGAGGTGGCCCGCTCCTCTTAGTTTTCTACTCTCATTTTGTTCAGCTTCTTCCTTCAGACTCTCACTACAGTTCAAGCTGATTGATCACCGAACTCATACTGTTTGAAACGCGGGTTTAAGTACGTTGCTTTGGTAAAATTGGAGTGGCACTATACCCTTCGGAACTTTCGTTTATGGCAAGCAATAAGTCTTCGAGCAACATAATCGAATGAGAACTTTTCAAAGATAGTTTTGTTCTGTGTAAAATATTGGTTGATCTTATAGATAATTAGTTTTCCTTACCTCTCACACAAAGACTATGCTATCAGGATACAGTGTTTTAACCTTGATATAATATTCCGCTACGTTATTTCTTCATAATGCTATGATACTCTCTATATTTGTTCCTACATAATTTAGGTTGAATTTCGTTTATTCTCATTAATTTTATACTTATGCTGCCAATTTGCAAGTATTTCGAGTATCAAATGGAATCGTTCAACATTTGTTTTTATACGAATATAGCTTCCTTACAATGTGAGCAACTTAACAGTGCTGATATATTCATAAGTAATCGTTATAACTGCTGATCATAACCTCTCTCATAATGCATTAAAAAGCCACCAAGCATCCAGCACTCGAATCTTTATTTATTTCATTCCTACATGTAACGAAAAGTTTTCATTGCTTTGTAAATCGATCACGTATTCACAAGTAACGAAATGGTTAGCATTCAAAATCGTTACTCATTTCATTCCTCAAAGTAACGAAAAGTAGCCATTACTTTGTCAAGCTTGTTTATCTAAACAGAAATCATTCCTTTCATAAAGCATGGTCATCTGATTACCTCCTTTCTACACTCTCCATTCCTCAATCAGTATGCACGGTCGATGTCCACCATATCTTCCTTAAACATATACAATAAAAATGCACAGTAATCTAAAACTTCGAAACTTCAAACATCTGTCGCAAAACATCATTCAAACAAATTTGCATATATTTCTTTATTTTGACTAAGACGAAATACACAACAGAATAATGAAAAATAGAGAACATGCCAAATCTGAAGAAAATCCCGGGAAAAATCGCGGTTTCTTCTCGGAAAAAGCAACAAAATTTGCGAAAGCTCTCGAGGAATTCCCAGAAGCAGCTCAGGACATCGATACAGCTCTTATTTGTCCGATGCAAGCATGGCGTATCGGTACGGAGCAGTACTCGCCAGTTATACAACATTTAAGAGTAATTCGACGTGAAAATTATCTGGAACCAGCACAAAAATGGATTCGTTATCCTGGCAAGCTAGCCATTGCATTCCCAGTGCAAACAATTAAACCTAAGGTGCAGCTGGTCCATGATATAATTCCTGGACAATTGCCACGTGATGTTGAAGTTGATCGAAGACGGAGGCGATACGCCAAGATGAATATTCAAGATTTGTTGACGGAAGCTAGCATCGATAACTATCGACTGACGCCTGTCCATGTTCTAGATTCCGTGTCACCGGTTTTTGAGAAGAATTCTAGCATATTCACTAAAAGCTGTTTGTTTCCTCTTGAGTGGTTTGACAACAAGGATTTGGATCCGATGACTCCGCAGGAATGGCTTAACATAGGATATGTCGATGGCGTCAGGCATCCGATACCGGCTGAAGCATTTCTTCCAAACAGGTTTATACAGGATAACGTACGCAAGAAAAATGCCCTATTGGCATATACAAACTTCGATCAAAGTTCATCGTCCAGTTTGTCACAGCAAGATAATCAGAAAATCAAAAACCATCTTTACAGTTGGAATAAAGTCGCTGTAAAAAACTATGACCCTTCCGTAGACAAGTGGATCGTTACTGATCAGGCTACGATGAAGAACTACAAAATACCTAGAATCTACTTGATGTTCACTGCCGAAAATCCACAAGACTTCATCAAGAGGATTAAATATGCAATGGATCTTCGCGATAAATGTGAAAGGATTCTGAAGTTCGAAGTCATTGTCGATTGTCTTCAACTAACTGGTCTTCCCAACCTACCCGCAAAACTTATGGAGCGCATGTTTAAGTTAGCGAAGACTACGGTTAAAGATCCAAACAAAGAATGGTTGGATGATCTGGAGTTGCAGGTCAACTTAATGCACCAACGCGTTCAAGCCGCAATGGATTTCAAAGATAACGTTCAAAAAAATCCGCTAGAATTTCCTTTTATTGAAATTCCTCAAATAGACTGCACCGTTCGAAAGAATGCTCCGGAAACCATAGGCCCGGAACGCTTCAAGGAGCTCCAGCAATTGCTCAAGCAAAATACAATATTTTACGTGCAGCAGGCGATCAGTGCCATGTATAAGGTGGCATCAGAGTGTGAGATGATAGATAAGCAGTCACTGTTTATGCTTTCGACCGCAAAGACCACAACCTTGAAGGATTTTGTTTCAACGCAACAGTACACTTGTAACACCGTGACAAAATATTTAAAGGGCTTTTGGCTGGAAAATATGACTGGTCAGATATGCATGCGGTTGCGAGGAGTTGGCAAGGGGTGGCTGGATTTATCAATCAATGATTGGGGAGTCTATTTGGTTTCAAAGATTTTCAGATTTCTTCTTCAAGTAAAGTTTCGCATGCAAGACGCTTTGCATCGGTTCCTGGAACGTTCGATTCTGGGCTACAGTAAATTCTTGTGTGACCCATGCGAAATTACACTGGATGTCGATACAGACTTCGAATGGACATTCCCCTTCAATTCCAGTCCTTTTAAACCGAAAACGTCACACATATTTTTCTTGACTATCTCTCTGAGTGAAAATGGAGTTCGCTATTCAACAGAACCAGATGAGTTTCGTCCTGCGATTATTGATGTACTAGACGATGCTCTCTTCCAGTGCTGCGGTATCCATCAAGTAGACCCGAATGTAATGTCAGCTCTGGTATTCCGGAACGATCTTTATCTTCAAAGCGTAGTGCTTGTTGAGGATCTTATTGAAATGTACCGGGATAAATTGATTGAGATGTATGATCACGCTGTGATACCATTGAAGGCTTATTCAGAAAAATTCGATGAGTTCATTCCGTTGTATGTGATGAACGTTGCAGAGTATGTGAAAGACTTTTTTGGGCAAGAAAAAACTCCGTATGAAGTTAAAGAAGAAATTTTGCTGCAAATGCGCATGCGGGATCAATTAGAAAATGATCTCCCCAAGAACATCGTAATTGGTCCTTTTTTGATCAATGTTGACCCATTGAAGCAAATGTTGATTACGAAGCGGCGAGATATAATTAAGAGGCACTTAGAAACATACACGGTTAAGTTGCATAAAAGCGCCGAGCTTTTGGTTGATCAATTCCAGCAAATCATGGCCAAAATATCGGAAAAATCAGCCTCGATTGAGCATGTGTTTGCCATACGAGACTTTGCAGAAACGGTTCCTGACACATTGTCAGACCTCAATGAGACGCTTCGACATCTGCTTCAAGAGTATGATATCCTTGACTACTTCTCTCATTTGCTGTCTAACGAGGACTTTGCTTTGAAGTGGGAAGCGATTGGGTGGCCTCACAAGATTACGCAATATTTAGATGAGCTGAAGGATCTACAAGAGACAGAAGTTGATGAATTCAAGAAACAGCAAATCAATGACCTAGTCAATTTCAACGATCGTCTTGAATCGTTGAATGATGAGATTTTGAAATTTTCTCGAATGTATGACCCGCACAAAGCGCAAGAAAATGCTGCTGAGATTAAAAAAACTTGGAAGGTTGTAAAAGAACTGGATAAAATGGCAGAGTCTCTCCAGTCACGGCAGGTGCTGTTCGGATTGTCTTCTATAAGTTTAGATATGATGGGTGAAATCAGTAATAATATAAAGCGGTATAAGACCATGTGGGGCGCTTGTGCTGATTTCCTCAAATACGAAGAGCTTGTCTACGGCAATAATTTAGTAAATCTAGATGTTGCAGAGCTAAAAGCTCATTTCGCTGCAATTGAAGAGAACCTCCGGCAAGCCGAAATCGATTTCGGTGATCTTTCTGAAATTTTGGAAGTAGCACACTATTATCTAGGGCGAATGGAGAAATTTCAGCCATGTATGGAGGTTGTGGAATGTGTTCGGTCTCCGCATTGGTCTATTGTACACTGGCAAGAGCTAGCAAAGCGCGCTGAGCTGGATATGAAATTTTCGCTATCAATCAATTTTCGATATTGCGTGAATAAGGGAATTTTGAATCATGTCGATTTGGTTAAGGAAATTTGCGAGAGGAGTAAGGATGAAGCAGACTTCGAGGCTCAGGAAGCAGCCGAAGAAGAAATGAGAAAGCAAGAAGAAGCTGAAGCACTAATGGAGCGAAAGAAAAATCGAAGAGGAAGAACTGATATTTAATTTTGAATGTTTTATAAATCTTTTACATGTTTTATTTTCATTACAATTATGATTATTTTTATTTTTGGTATGTTTTGCAAACATTGAGCTTTCGGATTTAACATTTGCTGAACAAAACTTGAGACGTTTTGAATTTATTTAGAATTTTTCATTTTTTGCCATTTAGCAGACTCTCCTTTATATTGAAGCCTACGAAATATCGATACGCAAAATATCGTTTGGTGATTTTTCTAAGCGTTTAGTGACCTTTTTTTCGTTTTCATTGCCTTTCGTTTATCAAAGCACAGTGTTTATTTGATATTTGCTAAATTCTCCAATACAATAGACTTACGTACAATTACAGATTAGAAAAAAAGATGCAAATAAAAATAGAAGAATAAATAATCCAAGAAAACAAAACTATCACCCGTATTGCGGATGTCGTGTCGACGAACGTCGTGTCGACGACCGTCACGTCACGTCGATCGAGAATCCCGATTGTGTAACTGCATCGACTTGACTCAGTAGGATTGCCACACTGATGTCAGTGTATGGGGAGTAAATTGTGAATTGATGCTCATGTAAATGAGTTATTTTACAATTGTGACTGTATTTTTCCTGTCAAACACGATATTGATGAAGTGAAATCCTTAAGGAAATGGAAGAAGTTTTTTATTTAGTAAACGAAATGAGTTTGTTAGACAATTTTTTTAATTCGGAGGAGGAAAGTGAGGAAGGAGCAGTGATTATAAATGTTTAATAACGCCATTGATATAGAAGATAATTTAGATGTCGTTTCTATAAGAGAAAGAATTTCGCAAACATAATAATGAGTAATAAAAAATTGCAACACTGTTTAACTTTTCTTTAATAGTTGTAAAACGGATGCTTGGGATGTAAGATAAGTAAAAGTAAAGAAAAATAAATCATTTGCCCAATTTTTAATCAAAAGTTAGAAATATTCGTGTGACTCTGCACAATCACTGCATTCATTTCTTTGTCCAATTTAAATAAACAGTGAGGTATTGCCCTAGGAACATAGCAGCAGACTTTCTGTCTTAAGTACTTGTATGATTTATCAATTTTGAAAAAATCAAAGTAACAAAATATGCATCACTAAAATAGTAGGCACTTATTTTAACATATAAATGATAGTTGAAAAGATATCGGTCTTATGTAGACTCAAACTTAAGTTTGACCACCATTTTTTTTATTTCTAACACACGTCTCAGTTTTAATTTTTCCACCAAAACTTTCCTTCTCCAATAAATGTTTTTTTTTTAAATTCGTATTTTTCTCGCTCTTTTCTTAAATTTTCACTGCTGATCTTCAGTTGTTGTTGTTAAATAATTAAGTGTTTGTGGTATACCGAGCAGTTTCTTTTGTTTTGGCATTTATTTGCTACTGTAAGGCAAGATGTCTTTCCAGGAGTTGAATGCGAGTATTTTCCCTCAAACCTGTTTTCATTCGAACCTTACGTTGTCTTCGAGGAATTCCTGCATTATCACCATTGCTTGTAAGTTCCGGCACTTTCGACGTTGACGCTTCAGAATCTGTCTCGGCGATTGCTGAAATCGAGTTTCCGAACGATGAATTTTCCCAGGCCTTCAGATACTCCAGGTTGGACGAAATGGAGTCCTTAAATCCAAATTTGCATCCAGGAGGATTAAACGCTGCGCCCAAACTTAAGATGGATAGCACTCTGTCTTCTAAAGCAGAGAATAAATGCAATATATTTGGTCCACCCACGGTTGATTTTACTGACAATTTCCTCCTCGATACATTAAACTAAAATCCATACTTACATTGTCGCCGCTTTGCGACGTTTCGCGAGAGTTTCTCTTCTTTTAACGTCTTTTGTGACGATTGATAATTGCGAATCAATTAAATACTACTAACGTTAATTACTACCGCCCGTACCCGTACCATTACCTCTAAAAACATAAGATTCTAAAAGAACGGCGTTCGTTCTTTTTTCAAATCTTCGACACACATTTTTCGCTTTCCTCCTTGTGTCACGGACTCTGCATTGATCGACGAAAACTGTCGATCGACGTGACAACTGTCGACGTAGATCGACATCCATAATCGCTTATTCATGTGTCGACAGTAAATCGACGTCGGCGTGACGTGACGTGACATTCACAATCGGGGTGTATATAAAAATAAATAAAATAAAGAAAATTAAACAATTAGCAAGATCAAAAATTGACATCGTACTTAAGGACTCTTTAAAAAAAAAAAGTTTTTGTGTTCAAAGAAACATCAGAAAGGAAAGTAAACATCAGAAAGGAACGCTAAATATGAAAGAGGATCTGTTAGATCGACAAGATTCTCGAACAGAAACCCGACTGCATATATCACAATTAACAAGACGGCAATGCAGTTTAAAAAGGAGACACTCGCCAAGGAAAACTCTGCATGGTTCACGGAAAGCAATCAGAAATATCGTGAGACGGTGATTATAAACACTGTAAGGGATGTTAAATTTGTAGAACAAAAAGTGGGTAAACCCACGTTGGACGAATTCTAAGGATTGCACAAGGTATTGGTAATGGGGACACCGCATGAGACAACAGTAAATATTAACGAAAATTACAGGAAGAGATGCAAACATGTGGAGAGGTTAGCAAAGGGTTTGGAGGATCTTAGGATAAAACCAGACAATTTAGAATCCCTGGCTGTGATGTACATTAAATGTTGATTGAATTTGAGTTCTGAATCAAATATAGCGCCAAGATCCCTAAAATTGACAGCAACATTAAGAGAGGAATTTGAAACAGAATAAAAGAAGGTAATATAAGTACATAGTTCTATGGGTATAACGCTTTTAGTTACACTTCGCAACATTCAGAGTAAGTGTGTTAGCAATGCACCAGTTACTTAACTCAGATATATCATTTTGTAATTGATAGTAATCGTTAAATGTCTCGATTACTCTGAATATCTTGAAATCATCAGCATACAAAAGGCAAGAAGAACGTTTGCAGGAAGGTAGGCCATTAATAAACAGCAGGAATAGCAGAAGGTCAAGAATTGAGGCTTAGGGAGCTCCTGAAGTACACTCTAAAAAGTGGGTTTATAATTAATACTCTGATAATAGGAAATATATTCATTTTTCCGTTTAAAATAACGAATCACAAATCTTTTTACACATTCGATGTGCATTTTTTGCTTTTACGTCATATCAGCTGAATAATACACAGCTTTTTGTAAATTGAAGCAAAAAGAGTGTAAATTTACTAGTTTGCTGTTCACCTTTGCGCCAAATCCATAAAATCACGCCATTTTCTCGAATTTGACTTATTATTGGTGTAAAATTGTGACGAAAAACGGTAATTTGGCAAGATTGAACGAATACGACGTTTGGTGGTCATTGATTACATTTGAATAGTAGCAGTTAAGTGAACAGTGCAGTCTTTTCTTTCCGTGAAACAAGTGTAGAAGTGTAGAGTAGTAACTATGTTATAAGTTTATGTGCATATTTGTATACATATATTAATTTAAAATAAACTATAAACTGAAAGAAAAAAGTTTTTGTATTTGATATTAAAAATATTTATATTTTACTTCCTTGACTTGATAGGACTCGCGCCTTCTTTGGCTTTTAAACTACCTATTTACAGTTTTTTGTTAATTATATTTCATTTGAGGCAATATTTTATATTACAGCATTTCCCTGATCTAAGTGGCTAAGCTTTAGATCAAAAAATTCACGCTTAAGTAGTACGAATTTCTTAAAATTGGTCACAATAAATAACTTTTGATGTAGAAATTTACCAGTGCTTGCATTGCGATTTTTACACATTTTTGTTGAAATTCACGAATTAATGACGCTTATTATTTTAGAAAGCTCTTAAAAAGCAACCTTTTCTACATAAATTTCATCCATTTCCGTCCAAAATTTACGTCTTTTTAGGGTAAAATTACAAGATTTAGTCGTAAAAAAATTTAAACACATAAGACGTAAAATATTCTTTTTACGCACTTTTGTAAATTTACATCTTTAATTGTAAGAAACCAGTTTCCTACTATTATAAGGGTAAAATTCAACCAAAATTTTTTTGAGTATAGGCAAAAGTGGAACAGAGGTACAGGAATTGACAGTTACGACACATGTACGATCAACAACATAGGAAGTGAACTAGGTGAGTAGAGAACCAGAGATACCATGATTTTCAAGTTTCAGAAGAATAAGAGCATGATTCACAGAGTCAAAAGCTTCAGAGAAATCTGTATGGATTATGCGGCGTTTCCAATGATGGAGTGAGCTTTCGCCGAATCTCAGAGTAAAGCTGGCCTGTTCCCAATGATAGATTTTCGAAATTCGAAAATTGTGATGACATTTTGTGCTTTGAAAACTCAAAGCTGTAGCACTCATTGCTAGTTTGGGGGTATTTTATGAAAAACTAATATCGGATTTTTTTCTAGATTTCTTGAAAAAAAAACGATTAAATCGATCAAATTAGCTAGTAATTTGTATAACATCTATAATAATTTTTAATACATATGTTATGTAAATAATAAATTTAGATGTTATATAAATTAATAATTTGAATGTTCGCTTGGAGTTTAAATACAATAAATTCACTTTAAGAACTAGGCCGTGTTTCCAATGCTGGCTTGAAGTGTAATGTATCTGCGTACGCATTAGCTATCATGAACTAAAGTTACCCTTTTTAGATTTCTTTACTTGTTGATCGTTCGATATCGACTGAACTTATCCTGCGAGATTTAGTATCAGGAATTTCTGTAGGAATAAAATGAGTGGACAGTAATCGGTGCTGCTATTCTTTATTATTTCGAAGCAATGATTTTGGGACAGGTTTGGGTGAAGGTAAAAGTACGTTTGGAGTTAATTGTGCAGATGGAGGTAACTGAGCTGAGCGTATTAATGTCATGGAAAATTACTCTTGGCCATTTACTAATTTCCAGTATTTTTGGTGAGCAAAAAGCACACTACGTCACTTTGAATCCAACATTTAGCTGACAATGGCGCTTAAACGATGCGAATTACTTTGGATGAAAAAAAATTAAACCATGCCCAGATTACTTGGCTGGAATGCACATGACACCATGGCCAACGACTTTATTACAATTCGATCAAGAAAGGCCGAATCATTTACCATTTAGGTATGTGCAATGTGCTGTAGTTTGCAAGGAATACTTTAGCAGATTTTCAAATTATCATTGATGCTGAGCATTAAGTAGGTCTGTAGCAGATAGATTTGATTTTCTTCGAAAGGCACGTAATAATATATGTTTATGGTATGTACTTTTATGATATATAAAAGTAAAAATTCTATGATATATAAAAGTAAAAATTCTAATATGGGATAATCATGTATAACAATTTTTTTCAATCGATGTGTTATTGATTGTGTTTTATAAAGGCAAACTATTCTCATTTATTCCGTGAATTTAATTTTCAGCAGCATCATTGTCTTTATCAAGGACTATATTGCTTCACCTTTAAATATCAAAAACTATGGTAACGTTAATAAAACGTAATAATTACAATATTTCACTCGAAATTTTGATGAGGCATTTTATTCTTGACCCCCAGGAGAAAAAAGGCAAATGGAAATCGCATACGCCTTTGGTTTGTTCATTTGCCGGCAATGCCTACTCCAACCTCACAACTTTGAACACATGAAATCATTCGAATTTGAATTGCGAAGGTACAACGACATCTGTCGTAACACATATTTGAATTTAATTTTCAATAACTATTTTTATCACAGATGGGTTATGAATTTGTTTCATTATTGATTTCAATGCACAAATCATTCATCCAACTGTATTTTCTATGACATTATCTATTTTTTAACGCGGAAAACAACACTTTACACTTCATTTTAAACAGAGCTTTCAGCCCTTCTATTGAAAAGTAGTGAATTTAAAAATTCGAAAATGTCCGAAAAGCTTCACGCTGTAGTTGAAATAGGTCCCACTCTAGAGTTCAACCACAGATTTTAGAGATTGGTTAGAGAGAGAGGAAGATATGTGAAAGTGCATGAGAGCAAAAGTGTACGCAAACACATTTCACTCCAAGCCAGCATTGGAAACGCGGCATTACATTTACCTGCTTTTGCTGATCCAAGGCAGATGCATTCACATTGATGAAAGAAAGCAAGTTGGGCAATGTAGGTTTACCTTTGATGAATCTATGCTGATCTGGAACAAGAAAAGATAAAACGGAAGAGTAAACTCTATTTTAAACCACCCTTTCAAGCAGTTTACTGAAAAAAGATAGGAGGGAAGTGGGCCAATAATTGGACATACAAACAGAGTCACCAGCTTTATGTACGGGAAAAATGTTTGCCGTTTTCCAGAAAAAAGGGACGGTACTCGAAGGAATACTTAGAATGAAAATAATTGAAAAAGGAACACACAAGGAAGAAAGTAAAGACTTAGCTACGATATTCGGAACGCCATCAGGAACAAGCCAAGGCTAGTATCAAGAAAGCACATTAGGGATTCTACTTCAATACGATTAGTACGAAAAGTTTATAATAATGGAGAGAATTGGGGAAGAGAAGCAGTTGAAGAAGGGAGAATTTGCTGCAAAAAGAAGGAGGAAAATTAGCAAGCAAAAAGCTTACAAACATCTTGTGAGGTGATAACTGTTACATTGTAGTACTTCAGACAGTTGGGAATGCCATTGGAGCTTTTTAGAGAGTGAATGTATAACCAAAAGGACTTATGTTGATCAGATTGGATAGATGCTTCAATATGATTGATGTATCATAGGGTAAAGAGGGCAAAGAGGCAATCAATGGATACATAAGCAGTTTTGGTCACTGCAACAGTAGTTGTGATAGGCAAAATGACTTTTTAATGTGAACCGACCCGGTTGTCCCAGCTCAGATATCCCAACCCAGTTATACCAGCTTAGTTATCCCAGCCCAGCCACTATTTCTGAGTCATTCAAAAGCGCTATTAACAGCTATCATAGCTGCTTTTTAATTTGCTGCCTATGTATAGCTATTTTAGTTCTTTCCATGGCGTTTAAATTTGAACAGCACAAAAATTTCTGCAGTTTTCGAGCCTAGTTTAATGATTATCAGCTATCTAATATACTTTATCACTATCGCAGAACTATTTGATTTCAAGTTCATCTAAAGCCTGAATTACATTGGCATGCAGTGCAGTGCAGTGCGGTGCCGAAGCAGTGCACGCATTGCAAAGCACATTGAAAGCAGTGCAGTGCTCTGACAATGAATGTCAAATTAATTTGTGGAGGTTTGATATTTAGATTTCTGTATCTATTTTTCGTCCATTTACAATTTAATGCCTGGAACAGAATTTTCGCCTCAATTTAAATGGTTTTTGCCCGGGCAACTACTCTCCAACGAATGTCAGCTAAGGCCAATGACAGACAGTTCGTTTCACCGAAGCGTTTAACGCTTCGGTTTGGCGCGTCGGCTGCCACAACCAGCGGTTTTCAGAAGCGTTTATCGAGTCGGTTCAGTTACAAATTACGTCGGAGTATCATATAGATGTTTGTGAAAAAAGTAGTCGTGCGCACATACATATGCATTTATATGTATAAACATATATATGTAAGTATATATATGCATATGAAATTTGGGCAAAATGATTCTAATACTAATTTTCTTTGAAAATCTGTAATTGCCTACTTTTAGAAACCAAGTGCCCACAAATGTTTCATTTTCCAATACTGTATCCTAACCATCCTTCAAAAATCTATTTTCTTATCAGATTTTCCTTCCCCTATCCCATGCATTCATCAATGCATCCAGAAAATTTCAGCTCGATCGGACTACGCAGCAATGAACTAATCGAAAAACGCTCGAAAACCGAGTCGGTGGGTCATTTCTCTCGTCTACCGATGCGATTCCGAAACCGAGAGGCGGTTCGCACCGCGGTGTGTGTCATCACAATGCTAAAGTAATGCACGACTATACCGACTCGGTTTTCCTCTCGGGAAACGCCTCGCAAAAACCGCTGTGTTTGTCATTGGCCTAATGCAGTCTGCAGCGTTTTTAGAAATTAACCTACACGATGCAGTGCAGTCTGCTGTACTGCACTGCACTGCAGTTAATGTGAATTGCCACATGCAATTACATGAGTTCTAAATTTTAGTGCACTGCACTGCATGCCAATGTAATTCAGGCTTAACATTGTTCTGTGCGAGAATGCCCACCACACAACAGAAGGCCAACTACGCATAAATTGTCGGCTCAACCAATGCCTCCTAGAAGTACGAGCCGTCAGGCTACGTAATCGTTCTCGCTGTGACGTCATGGCAATAGGCCATTTGACATTTCCACGAGGCAGTGCCGACACACACGGAGATTTCACTTGCGGTTTTCAAGCTAAATTATGGTTAAAACGTTAGTTTTTTTGTGCGTGGACGCATTGTAGTAATAATATTTAGTCATAACTTGAATTTTGTGCCAATCAATTGTATCGAAAGTGAATCAACACAAAACGTCACATAACCTAACACCAACTGATAAACATTTCGTAGCGAATTTTTCACATTATACCGCACGCACCGCATTGATTTGTATTTGAGCTGTTCACTAGCACTGTTCCGCGGATCTCACTTTGTTTTCACTTCACTCACTTCAACAAAACCTGTACAATTTATGATTTTCCGCGGACGTCCCATAACACTGCGTGTGTTTTTCACGACATTTTGGCCTATTGCTCTGACGTCATCATTCTGCATTATGGCCCGTACTTCTAAAAGGCATTGGCTCAACGCAATCGAATGCCTTGCCTATGTGACGATCATAGATATAGAGAGGAATGGATACGAAATGGGCCGAGAGAAATGAAGCAATTTTCGACCTCTGGTGTAGTTGTGTGAGCGAGAGGTCGCAATGTGTTTGTATGACGAGGGCGGCGTGAAATATTGCAAAATTAAAGGGCAACTTTTTTGGTGCAAATAAAAATTTGTTAATATTGATGTAATGTAATTCACGTCAATAGCGAATCAATGAGTTTCGATTTGCACTAAAACTGTGCGTAGTATTTTAATTAGTTGTGCGGCAGCTGAACAGGTTTTTTTTTTATGAAAATGATTAGCTCTGAGCAGAGCTGAAGTCTGTTCGCGTACTTTCAGTCACAGAATTTTTGTGAATCATGTGGTGGGGGATATTCAGGAAAAGTACGAAAACGCTCTGATTGCATTTCCGGAAAAG
The DNA here is from genome assembly GCA_947369275.1 of Nemotelus nigrinus. Classification (NCBI taxonomy): domain Eukaryota; kingdom Metazoa; phylum Arthropoda; class Insecta; order Diptera; family Stratiomyidae; genus Nemotelus; species Nemotelus nigrinus. The sequence continues at coordinate 80,685,235 of OX376375.1, forward strand.
ATTCAGTTGTCGGTTTTTGTGAGAACAATAGTAATTATAAAGTCATTGTAAGTGGTGATAAATTATCGCCACAAAAATATTCGATCTTCAAAACAACATTACGCAAAAATATGTTGCTTGCCGCGCACATTTGGAAATTTTTACTCGCGACACGCGTTTCACATTTTTCACTGTTTTTCAATAGCTCAGACTCTACTGAAATTTACTGAAAGAGGCGAAATTTTCAGCATTGAGTAAAACGAAGTACATAAACGGCTTCATTGCAATTAATTGTAGCACGCGAACAGACCTAATTGTTACCGTGTTGCCACATAACGCAGATCACTAAGCATAATTCCGTGAAAAAAAACTTCACTTGGATTTATTTGGTAGAGAAATTCTAAATTCAATTTCAGCGGCACTGAGTCACTTTATTAGGCTCAAGAACTATTCAAATAAAACAATCTGAAATAAATGTTTTAATCTAACGAGTATTAAAAAAGTTTCAAATTATATATACACTCAAGACATTTACGCGCAAATAATGTTAGAAAACTCTTGGCATCCACAAAAAACAAACAATTTATAGAGGTTATTGATTTGTGATCTGGTTCCCTTCTAGTCTATAAATCAGCATAGACAACGTATATCGTCTCTAAAGCTAAAGCCGATAATATTTTATTGTATTATTTAAAATGGTACTATTTTGTAATTTTGAAGGTACATTTTTATCCCTTCAAATGCGCTCATATCGCGGCGTCTATTTCGACACAAGTTTTACTTGCAATATTTGCTGTGGTAAAGTCAAATATTGTTTACTTACCGGAAAAAAGAAATCTCCCTCGCACTGCGTTTATAATCACTATCACAATTCACAACACTACACTTCATTTTGCTCAATACGAATATTAACGCTTCCACTCGCCGTACATTTTGCTTTCAAAAGGTGCGAATACAGATTCTTCGCACATTTCTTATACGAAATGATCCTTAAGCACATGTTTTCAATTACCTTTTTGCCCGACAAATCGTCGACAAATTCTTCGCACTTTTCTTGTAACAAAAGGATATATTTCTTTCAGGTAAAACATATTTTTTCAAAATTCATGATCCCTTTGTTTTACATTATGTTCCCACCCTACAAATTTGTCCCTACATCGCATGTAAAATCTTGGCTTTTTTCAACCGAGGGGACGTATTTATTTCAGGTTAAATAGGTTATTTCCCGAAATTAGCGATCCTTTTGTTTTAAATTATCTTCCCACTCTACAAATCGTCCCTCCATTGTATGTAAAATAACCGCACTTTTTTGTAGCAAACGGACATATTTATTACAGATAAAATAGGTTTTTCAAAATTAATAAATTACGTTTCCACCCTAGAGATCGTCTTTACAAAGCCCAGGAAAAAGAAAGTAAATTGGTATGCTTCATACGAGAGAGTGGCAAGAGTGGTATACATGTTTTTTTATATGAACGAGCTCATAGATTTGATTGCCATAAATGCAAATTTGATTACCATAAATTTGATGCCATAAATGTTCGATCGGGTTTAAGTTCGGTAATAGCATTTGGACAGTAACAAATAGCCCAAAGCCTACATTGCTCCGGATACATGCGAAAATTGTATAAAATGCCTTATTTTTCAGCACTTTGTTTAATATTTCTTTTAAGAATACCCAGGCAACACGTTTGATCCATCCTACCATTCACAAAATCTATATATAGCATAATGCTTCCTCCGCTGTATTTTACAGTGGAAGTAGTATGTTCCCTCCTAAACTCTGTATTAAACATTCGCCAAACATATTGCCGCTTATTAGATTCAAAAACATTAATTTTTACTTCAGCAACAAAAATTATGGACTTCCAGAATTATTTTGGCTTTTTTGCACACTCTTAAGCGAAACGTTATTTAACAAATCAATTTTTTTTTTAACTATTATAAGGTTAGCTTCCGCCATTCTGCCCTTTAAATTCGCTTTCTTTTTTGAATTTCGAATAATTTGAGTAGAGACTTTCTTTTCAACTCGTTTGTTCACCTTAATTTGTGAAACTGGGGCACTTAATTTAGGGATTTTCATAATTTTTCTGATAATCCACTTTTTTCACACTCAGATAAGATTTTAGGCCTTTCTGACCGATGCTTTGTTTCAAAAAATTTGGTTGATTTATTTATTGTTATTACATTTCTCACTGTATGTCTTTTATAATTAATTTTATACCTATGACGCAAATAATGCAACAACAATAATATTATTTCTTGATTAGCCACCTTATTCAACGTATTTTCTATTAACATAAAAAAGTAAACTATAGTGTAAGAAATACCATTTAGAAAATTTAATTTGCAGACAAACACAGCCATCAAATCTAAAATTCCCTTAAATTCCCTAAAATAGATATATTTGAAATCAAACTGAAATAAAATTTTCGCGACCAAAACACTTGCTAATTTAATTTCAATCAACCGGTTTGCCTACCAACGTAACATAAAACATCTACATGCGTATAGATCATTTAGCATCATAATCTGCATGCAGCATTCGTAAATAGTAGCCCAAGTCAATTACGAAGTTTACTTGTGCTACCTTAAATCGTTCATTCACACCGGTTTTCATCGTTCGAACAATTTTCTTCACCTAAATGACGTCAATTCATATAATTGATCAAACTTAATGCCCCTACACACTATCAAGCTTTCCCCGCCTATGAACAAAAGCAATCAATAAAAATGGCGATCGGGCGGTTTGACACATGTTTTATTTTCGTGTTTTCATCAATTAAAAGTATAAATGTTTAGATTGATCAATAAACAGTGTGAAAGTAAAAAGTGTTTTGCACCAATTACTCATAGGACTTCGCCCTAGAATGTGTGATGTAAGTACAAATTCAATTTGAATCAATGTACCTCTTTTTACCGGATTTAGGATAGAAAGCTTTCGAATTGTGGAAAGAAATGGTTGTTATATGTATGCAAGCAATATTTTCGACCTCCCCTTACAAAATAACATCAAATTTCATTCAGAAAATTTGATTAATTTTGAAATTTGTGCCCCATGTGACACATATTTTATTTTCCCTGCTATTCCAACTAACCCGAAAATCGACCATGTTCACAACAATAGAAATGTATGGAAATGTTTGTTTACATAGAGAGTCAACAGCGCAGAAGGGTATAGTGTGCGGCATTGAGGGGAAAGCTTTTTTGCAGAGAGTAAGTTGCATATGTAGCAAAAATGCTTCATTCACGTACGGGTTCATGGATTATCATTTCGTGTCCATTCTTTATATGTCTATGGTGACGATGATGTCATAACGAACAAGCACAAAGCTCACCCAAGCTGTCCCATCAGTCGCCGAACATAAGCTGTAAGCACAAAGCAGCGGCATTGTCGCAACGGCGCCGCAGAGAGACGCATGAATGCCGCAGTTGAATTTGGTGAACCACAAAGCAGCGACAATGTCGCTGTCAATGCAACCAAGGCACCAACCAAATTCATTGTTTTTTTCTTTTGTATTGCTAAATCCTGTTGTACGAGGATTAGGTTGGCTTATCACAATACATATCAGCCATCGCTTGTCTATTCCACCAGACCATTCAACCTAATTCAAGTAGACTAAATTGAACCTAGTGATGATGCCAACCTATGGTTGATATCACCGCTAGCGGTGCGGCAAAATTAGAAATTTGGCAAATTCTGCCGCTGCCGCAAATTCGGCCGCAGGTATTGTGGGTATTACCATGCAAAACAGTGCATTCTAATTTTTTGACTGCGGTTTGCCGCAACGCACTGCGTCAAATCGCTGTATTGTGATTAACCTAATAATCATTCACCAGTTCACTGCTTACAGCTCTGTGCGGTGATCACGTGATCATTTACTAGCACGCTCAGTTTTCGACGAGATTTATTTGTGGCTCGATGGCTACGTCAATAAGCGAAATTGCCAAATCTAGAAAAGGAAGCTGGCCGTCAAGTCATGAAGAGACAGTTACATCCACAAACAATTCGACAAAATAAAACTCGACTTTTGTTGACACGACTTCAGTACAAATGTGGCGAAACCGTCGCGATTTGGTAGGTAAGTGGCCATTTGAGTTCTGCTCATTTTTTGTACACAATATTTTGACGTTGTTATGTAAAAATCACCCACAATACTACTACATAGTATGTGTTGTATCAGTAATAATATAATTTTTAATGTTAGGTATGTACTACTTTGCGACAAATTAGTCGCAAATTTCTGTTTGGGTTGTTGTTGTAGAAACAAGAATATGCACCAGTGCAATAAACGAAAGTATTGATGTGCAATGGCTTTAATGAATTTACAAAAGAATTATTCAATAAGTTTTGCTACATCTCATTCAATTTTTGACTACTTTAATCTGAGTTCGCAGATTGTATTTTTTCCAATTACAAATGCACCCAGTATTTGATTTAGCCTGTTTTTCGTTGTATATCAAACAACCCCGTTTTCGCTATTCTGTACATTTCGGCGAAATTTTTACTGCTCACAATAACTTAATACGAAGTCATTCATTTATCCATCCATCGCAATGGTATTCGACAAAAGCAAAATATTGTTGTGCACGAGCTTAGGAGCGTCTGCCTCTCCAATAATCCCTTGTCACTAGGAATTGAAACGTGCTTCGTTTTAAGCACAAATTGGATGAATGTGTTGCGTGACAAACATACATTTTGAATACAAAAATGTCGAAGAGATGACAATAAAATTTCCACATTTGTCCATAGTTTTGTGAAAAAATGCTCCCCCTGTTACCTATACCATTTATGAATAATTAGTTAGCAGTGCTTGCAGGTATCTAGATTATTTGCTGGTTATATACTATTTACATCCCTACTTTATTTTTCATACTATATAAAGTAGGTACATATGTATATTATACGAAGGCCACCACCGGGGAGCTATGCTGTCCTACAAACCATAAAGGGACTATTTACATTTGCGTCATTTTTGAGCTAACACCGAATTCAAAAACGACACACCCAATTACATCATTCTACAAAACATGAAAAACCTATATTTTGTGGAAGTATGTTAAAATCAATAATGAAAAATCCCCCATCTACAAAAAAGTCACATTACCAAGCATAAAAGTTCTATCTACTGCAGATAGAACCTTTATGCTTAGTAATGGTGCCAGTTTTTCCCCAACGGAAATCGCGGTAAGGTATTCTGGCGTAATACATCAATCAAACAATGCTAGTAATGTGAATTTCCTATTCCCAAAGCTATTTTCCAGTAATTATAAGATATACTCGTATACATGACTTGGAGCATGGGAAATGCTGCAAGGGAGAAAGCTCATATATTATAAGTCCAAGACTGGCCAATGAACATCACTCGCAAAAACAAGGGGAAAAGAACTTGCGAGCATATATCGGTTATGGGTAGTCTGCTATATAAAGCGGAAAGATGAAAATTTCGGAGCATTTCAAATCATCACAGGTAAGTAAAATGTATGAAAACAATTCCCCTTAGTAGCAAATATATCCGTAAGCATTATTTTTCCCGTTGGGTCGTTTCATGCTACTACAAAAAGTCCTATCTACATAAAACCTATCTTCCACAACTATCCCAACGGGAAAAATAATGCTTACCGGTATATTCAGTAAGCATTTCGCGTAATGCGTGTAAGCATTACCGGACCATTAAGTGTTGTTTCTTTTTAACATTGCATGTCCTAGGCTGGGAAGATTTATACAAGGAGAAACTTATGCTTTTAGCCTTATAGCTTTATGTATAAGAGCTTTTTGGAAAGTACGACATCGTATTCTCGCATTTCCGTCATGTACGGTGAATACAAATTAAAGCTTTGGCCGGCAGCCGATCGTATCTCAGCATGTGTGGTTTTTGCATGCTGAGTGATTGTGACGCTCATTGGAAATTCCAATAGCACATGCTCTTTGCTAGGTATCTTTGCTAGGGGGATTCATGCATTGTACTTACCTGTGTTTGAAATGCTCCGAAATTTTCATCTTTCCGCTTTGTATAGCAGACTACCCATAATCGATGTATGCTCGCCAGTTCTTTTCCCCTTGTTTCTGCGAATGATGTTCATTGGCCAGTCTTGGACTTATAACATATGAGCTTTCTCCCTTGCAGCATTCCCCATGCTCCAAGTCATGTATACGAGTATATCTTATAATTGCTGGAAAATAGCTTTGGAAATCGGAAATTTGCATTACTACACTGAAAGAAAAATCTTGGTAAAATCAACAATTTTCATTAGTTGTTTTTGCGTCAATTATGGGCTATAGTTAAAACAACCATAAAAAATAGTTGATTACTTTTATGCATAATGACGCGTGGTTGATAAACATCGTCCGTGGTGCAAAAAAGTAAGCAACCACAAACAATGGTATTCCAACAATATACATGGTACGAAATAGTAAATGACATAGTATGTTGTGTGGAATTATGTTTGTTGAAGTTAACAATTGTAGAATGGTTCGCTTACTATGAAAATGGTTGATAATTCAATATTTTGTAGTGTGAAATGAATTGATGCTTATTTTCCTATTTTAACAGAGTAGAAAGAACCTTTTCCGTAGTTCATTCGACAAATTTGAATACATTGTTGCATTACTAAAAATAATAGTTAAATCAACCACAACTTTTTCTTTCAGTGTGCGCTCACTGCTACGGCGCTGCACTGCATCGCAATGCGTGTCATGTACATACATATATTAACTGCATAAAAAGCGTCATACAACGCAATATAAAGGCTTCGCTGCATAACATGAATATGAATTATATCGAACAGCAAACCGAACACAATTTTGCCATGCAGCATATGAAACTTTTATGATAGAATAGGAGTATGAGTATGAAGAGTATGAAAAATCAACAGTTTTCCTTAGTTGTTTTTGCATCAACTAGGGCTATAGTTAAAACAACCATAAGAAAATTGTTGATTACTTCTATGCACCAAGACGCGTGGTTGATAAACAAAAAAAATTTCATTCGGAGCATGAAAAACGTTCAAATGTTGAAACCATTCTACTTTGCGTAGAATAATTCCAAAGACGTTGCTCACTGAATTACGTTTGTTAAAATCAACTATTGCAAAGTAGTTTAAGTACCATAAAAACTGTTGATAATTCGAAACGTTGAAGTTTTGAGTGAATTGATGAATATTTTTCTATTGATCAACTATTTTTCGTGGTTATGAAACAATTAAAACAATTGATTTCATGAACATTGCGATATTTTTTGTATAACCAGAGCCAACTACTTATATATCGTTAAATTAACTATATTAACATAGTAAAAATAACTATTATCCGTTGTTCGTTTAAGGATTTTGAATGAATCGTTGCAATACTATTAAAAATAGTTGAACCAACCAAGAGTTTTTCTTTCAGTGTAGCATTGTTTGATTCATACATTACGCCAGCATACATTACCGCGATTCCCGTTGGGATTTTCAACGTGAAAGCTTTTACTTGAGATGTGTCTCAAGTAAAATTATTTGTATCCATGTTCAAACTTTCGTCCCGTTTGAAGGTTCACACAGCATTTAGAAAAACACAAATCATTGAATATCTCGAAAGTGCTAAAATGTAGATAGGCTCTTTGTGTTTAGTAGGGCAGCATGATGCTTACGTTATTATAGTTTCTGTTGTAAAATGCATATAAATTAAGCTTGCGAGGATATACTTTGCATTCCAAGAACATTCAAGTTCAATTTTTTTGCTACGAGGAATTTTAGTTTTTGGTGAGCTTGTCTTTATCGGCGAAAAATTACCTTAGAATTGTAAAGCCTAATTTTCATCACAAGGTTGAATTATATTCATAATTTTTTAAATCGCAGCTAACAATGGCAAAGTGTATAGAATGATAAGTGGGTGAACTCCTTCCATTTTCCAGAAAAAAACGCTTTGACCTTGCACTTGCGCCTCCATTTACGCAATGCATTATCTGTCAAAGCAACCTGAGAGTGGGCTGGTATTTTTTGCGAGAGTGAGCCGTATGTGAGCAACGAAAAATGTAGCCTGAGTATGTAGTTGTCGAATCTTATCTTGCACCTCTTTCTGTTCCATGCTTTTTCTTCCAATTTTCCAAGCTGATAAACAATACAATCTCAGGCCAGTTCACTGGATTTTTGGACCGTATTCATATACGGAGTCCGCACGCTGGTTAGGAACTTACTTCTTATGCTTTGACAATGGTTTGGAATTTTCCAGTCATTTTTCATTGGACAAAAAATATACATAGCTCTATACTAAGCCACAGCGTAAGAAGTTAATTCCTAACTAGCATGTCAACTCCTTCCATTATCCAAACAAAACCACTTTGACCTTGAAATCGCGCCTCCATTTACGCAATGCAACCTGAGAGTGTGTTGGTATTTTTTGCGGGATTGAGCCGTATATGAGCAACGAAAAATCTAGCTATATGTATACCGATCAAAAATCCAGTGAACTGGCCTGAGATTGTATTGTTGATTAGCCTGGAAAATTGGAAGAAATCGCATGGAACAGAAAGAGGTGCAAGATAAGATTCGACTACATACTCAGGCTACCTTTTTCGTTGCTCACATACGGCTCACTCTCGAACAAAAATACCAGCCCACTCTCAGGTTGCTTTGACAGATAATGCATTGCGTAAATGGGAGTCGCAATTTCAAGGTCAAAGTGTTTTTTCTGGAAAATGGAAGGAGTTCACCGACTTATCATTCTATACACTTTGACGCTGATTATGAACTTACTTCTTACGTTGTGACAAATGTTTGATTGCATTGTGGATAATAGCATAAAGAATGACATTTGCCAAAGCGCTAATGAAGTATAAAACGAGAGGTCTTAAGTGTTTTTAGATTTCTTTTAAAAGTATTCTGAAACGGGAAGCGTGTGAGCTAAATCCCAAGTAAATTGTATTTACTTATACTTTGTGTATAAACTAATGTTTTGAATGAATGTTATTATAAATAATTATTTTAATTCACATTATAATACGACAGTGAGTAGTGACGTACACGTGACCTTATGCTCATGTCACCAAATTTCTTTACAGTCTTCACATCAAACAAAAAGAGATGACTAAATCCTTTTCATGCAGCCACAGGTTTTGTGGAAAATTGCCGAGCAAAAGGGTACAGAATTTCGTAAAGAATTTCAATTTTCAGGCAATATTATGTGGCTACGACATGAAATACAGGTATGTAGCATTTTTCTAAAGAATGCACTGAATTTTGAGCATATGCTAGCAACGGGGCAAATGAAGAGAGAAACAACAATCGGCTGGAATGCTACAAAAGGTCAACAATAATACTGGCAGCTTCTTAAAATCACCGTCCTTTTAGGTCCGCTATTAGTATAGACACCTTTAGAAGCGGGATGGATATGTGCACAGATGACTGATTTCAGCAATATAGAAAATGACCTTCTATTTTTCGAATACATTACACACTTGAAACAAGATGTTAAGTAGTACGGGTAAAATTTGGGTACAAAAGTGTAAGTCACTCTGGGTCTAATATGAATGTTTTACAAGTTCAAGGAAGGAGAGTCATTGACGTAAATAGTCCTTCAGTTTATCTTGTCTTGATGAATGTACGTAAATTTCATAGCTTTTGCCGGCTGATGTTTTGAACAATATTAAAGGCACTTCATTATAAATACATGCATGAAACAAAATCTCGTACATTATTAAGTAGTAACTTATGAATTACTTCTATTGTTTGTGTTGCTTGCTATTCAATGGATGGATATTAACGTTACTGCGTTTTTGGATTGGCCTACGTTTGGAGCGTTACGAATCAAATAAAAAAAAATGATTTGCTTTTGCTGAAAACGTAAGTCGAATTTGTAAAAGTAAGAGTTACAAATTCTCGTGACTTGAATGACAATCATTTGAGAAAGTTGTTCGTAGTTTGTAGTAATTAGCATTTAAAGCATGAAGTGCTAGAACAATCAACATTATCTGCCGATAATCTATTTTAAAGACACTCAATATTTTCATGCATTGAACCATCGAACCTGTAGGAACACAGAATTACGCAATCCACAATTACACAACGAGCTGGATGCGATCAAGTTTATCTGACTGCAGCGATGCCGGAATCATTTGCAACTGCAATCACGAATCAGGGCACTACAGCAACATACGATTATGGATACGATCGGCAATATGATGCTACGAAGACATATTACCAGCAAGCTGGAGCGACACCAGGATACACTACTCACACATATTATCCAACCACAACAGTATCAATGCCAACTAGGCTACGTGAACGTTCAGCAAGAACAGCCACTCCAGCAGCAAATTATTATACAAAATGTGCAAACAATAGCAGCGGTAAGCACAAAAACGGGTTTATCAGCAAGTCTATTAACAAGCTAAACAGCGAGCACATCAGCAAACGCAACATCAAGCGCAGCAACATCTTCAACATGCCGTCCCGCATCAACTTCAACATCAGCGACAGTCTGCTACGCCGCAACAGTAGCAGTCTTGCAAAATTAAGTGCAACAACAGCAGCAATACCAGTAACAGAAATGGTACCAACAACAATAGCAACAGCAGCAGATGCAACAACAAATGAACACAATGCAAAAAAGCCTAAGCAACCCGTCTACAACTGTGAAATTCTACAAATTGTGAATTTATATTTTACATCTACAAATTGAGAATTTACATTTTTGTGAATTTATATAAAAACACACATACACATAGAAAATAGCCTCAACACTAATATTTTATTAAAAAAATACACATCACACATTCGCCATCGGTAGCGGTAGCCTCCAGCTCCGAGACCTGGCCATCGATCATCTCGGCATGCGCTGAATACGGGTTCCGAGAGCTGGCCATTGAACATCTCGGTCCCGTGCAGCCATGGCCATTTTAAAGCAACCGCGACCCATGGCAGCAGCCACGAGCCCCGAGATCTGGTTACTGACCATTTTGACAGCGATACTAGCGATTGCCTCAGTCTTGACAGCAAGTTGCTTACGGGCCCCGAGAGCTGGCCATCGTCCATCTCGGGACAGCTCGTCAAGGTAGTACGAGACACTTGGGGTAGTGTGGGAACACATAATTACACAATGTACAATTAAACATCCAGAAACACTTTACACTTCAACGAATCCTGGTGTAAATAGTAAATACGTTTGTGAAATTTTTGATGAATGGGCTAGCAACTATGTAGCTACGGCAGGCATGCAAACTAAATAATTAAGAAAAATAGAAGCTTTTTGCTCTAGAATTTCCCATGCAATCATCGGAATTCAACGAAAGTCATGCAGTAAGTGAACCTTAGTTTAAGCTAAGTTTCGATTTTAGGATAAAATTAGGATGGGTTCTGCGAATTATGGTTTGTTTTAAGTTGTTTTTCCTAGTAGATGCTACCATTAAATTTTTAAATGAACGATTATCTGGCATTGAAAATTAGGAGCTAACGTTTTATTTTCAAACCTGTCGACAACTCTTCCACAAAACAGCAAACATCAGAAACATCGACCACACCATTGCTGTCTTCAAAAAGTTTCCTTCGCCCCATACGTCCCTCTAGTTGGACGAACCACAAAGGTGCCACTCTCGTACGCTTCGTGATAACGCGTAAAACGCTAGCTGGGGAGTATTGTGGATACACAAACACATACACTTATCTCACTTACATTCCACCATTCACCACACTACTTTATACAAATATTTCATTATAAAAACCGAGTAGTCTTAAGAAATATGAAGATGTAGAATAGAATGCTATTGTCAAAAACAGAGATACATATGTAGAAATTATCAAATGTTATAAATTTAATTAATTACTTAGCAAAATGTTGATTAATTAAAAAAGAGAGCTTGAGAGAGCGCTCCAAGTTATTGTTCTAAACCGTTTGAACAATACTTGAAATTACTAAAATTCGTTGCCAGTGTTATGTTTTTCATTTATATGAGAATAATTAAATAAATTTATAAAGTGCGTTTGTATTATGCAATTTGTTCAAACCAAAGTAATTTAACACTTTGAAGTATGCAATTTTTAATTAAATTATAGATGAGGATGACTTATAAACAAGTGAGCCAAGTTGTACACTGACAAATAGTGTAGCGCCAGAAACCATAATTTTTATATTTGTGTTGCTGTACAAACCGTTGATTTCGGGATTATAATATAATACAGCGCCGGACAACATTATGCTGGTCGAAAATTTCATAGGGGTAGGCGCTATGCATTTTAGCCTCCAACGCTATGTATTATAGTCTTGATAAAAAGCAAAATTGTCCCCTATGAATATTTCGATTTCCTTTACTGAAATTTTATTGGTTAATTTTGAAGCAATAACAAACAAATCCTGCTTGAGTTGGGGTTCAAATTCATAACCCTATTCCTCAAGAGCCAACGATCTATCCACCAGGCGACATAAGCTTATTAGAAAGCGAATATCATTCAAATCTATGCGGATATTATGTTCATAATAGTCAGGCTTATATTACATAGCAGTTGAGACTTTTCACATAGTAGAAAAGCCGATAATGGATGGGAATTTTGCCTCTTAGCTATCTTTTAAAGCTCAAGTTCCTATGTACATAAAGTATATGATTTGCTTTAGATTTTTTTCAGTGCAAGCCACCAAAATTTAAAGTTACCATAACTGTACTACAGTACATACCATATATGCATCTTAAGTTATATTGTTGAAGAGTGAGATCGACTGGCTTAAGAATATCATCCAATGTATTTTTATTTGTCGGCGAAGCTCTGCTATGAACAGGAGTTACATACATATGTATTTCAAAGACAAATATCTGCTGCGGTAATTGACTGCTAAAATAAAATAATTCGGAAATTATTACGACAATTTATTAATTTAATAAGTCTGAGAGCTAACACAATTTTCCTTATCCTAACCTACCACATAATAATTCATCACATTACACAATCTTAGGTACATCCGCATCAACTCTATTAAGTTTCGGCAATTCCATTGGCTTGGCTAAAGTACAAAAATAAAAGTATATTCTTACTGCTACTAAGAGATGCAATTTAAAAACTCACTCAATGGTCGTACAGCGAATCCCTCATATTCATTGGCTGAAAATTGGAGTGTAATATTATCAAACTCATAATTTCCAACTAATTGAATGTTTCGATTTCGTACGTGGCCTTGCACCTCCATGTAGAAACCGGCATCTTCTCCACTGATTCTGCAAAAAAAAAATTTCAATATCAGTACTATAGTCAAATATTACTAATATCAGGTTTGAATTTTCTTAATTATTAACGACCACTTACACAAATTCAAAGCTTCCATCGTTGTTTACGATACTCGAGGTCAAAATACTGCCGCGGGGTTTTGCCGGCTGAACGATAGTGCCATCTGAGTTTTCTTGAGATCCCTCTCGTTGTTTGTATTTTCCTTTGCCGTAAGTTGAATGGACAGCTATAGCTAGTATAACTGCTAAAATAGCCCATCGGTGAATTTGAGTCATATTAAATATGATTCTTAATCTAACGTTCTATGTTCTGATATTGAAATATTGCTTGACTGTGGATCAGTTGTAATAAAACTGATGTATTTATACCAACATGCTTCCGTGGTTCAACTGTATGCCACTTTTTTTTTGGATCCTTTGTAATTTACTGAATATTTTAGAATTGATGAACTCTGTTTGCATGTCTGTAATTCTATTAAGTTTTTGTCAATTTCTCTATCAATGGTCAATAAGATCAATGGGTATATAAATGAAAGAGGATAAAAATTGTATTGTTGACAATATTTACGACTGAGCTTGAAAAGATAATTTACATATGTATACACACGTTGGAACGAGCAATTTATGATTAATTTTTGTTTATAAAAAGTAGAAATCTGAGTAAAACTGATTTTAGCCTGGCGATTATGAATCTAATTTGTCATCTATTGATCAGGGCCAATGCTCTGATTAGAATGAAAACAGCATATTCAAATTGATTTATAAGTCTGTATGGGCCGTTAGTTTTCGAAATTAACGTTTACCCTCTTCAAAACGATTTTGTTTGGGTTTTTGAGATCATTTGCATTGGCTTAACGGTTAAACATTTTTGAAGCTACAGTTTTTATGTCTTTTATGACATTTTATTACATTTTTCACACAACAAATCGCGCTTAGATTAGTTTGCTAGCTCTCGTAAAAAGGTACCAATCAAGTTCAGAAATATTTTTGTTTTAATTCGTTTCTTGCATTGCCATTGTCTTCAAAATGTGTAAGTAGCATAGTTAATTTTTTAAAGCTGGAGTTGTTAAATAAGAGAAAGTTAAGTTAAGTTCGCCGCAGAATTTTTTCGGTGTTGTGTTTTTCCACTTCCATAGGCCAACTTCTCCGTCTGCAGTATAAGACACATCACAATTCACTGAGTGTAGTCATAGTTTAAGAACTATATATAGCTCGGAAACCGAAAAGCCTTAATACCGTGTCTTAATGCTGTGAACACCAGATCGGTGTAAAAGCGTGCAACGGGCAAACCGGAAAGAAACGTCAATATCAGTTTGATTTGTGTCGGGGACTAAAAATATTGACTTTCAGTCAAAATTTGTCAAATAAAATTTGAAAGTTTTTCGGCGTATACGGTGGAAACGTACATCTACGTTTGTGCGCAATAATTTGTGTCGGTTTCGAGAATAAATTAGCGGTCAAAAATTATGTAATAGTGTGATAATGAAGTGCTCCGTTCCAGGCTGCAAAAGTAGCTACCAAAGTGCTTCGCAGGGAATATCGTATTTCGGGTAAGTAAAATTAGCCTTTGGCATCAATTTCGTTATGTTTTTGTGTGAAATCATAATTAATTTAATAAAATTTAATAACTAAAAAAATGTCAACCGACGTTAAAAATGGCAATCTCTCGTGGTTTTTACATGAGCGTTACCATATGAACTGTGTAGAGCACACAGCAGTACCTCATTCTCACAATAGTAAGCAAAAAGTCGAAAATTGGCACATTTCTTTCGGTGGATTTCTAATCGATTCTCTCTTATATCTGTGCTCGGAAAGTACGTGAAATGCGATACATTTTGCAATATTTCCTCTCTTATTGCGAGAAGTAGATAGTCAAATCCAAGTCCAAGTTGAATAAAGACAGAAAGTACCCTGCCAAGCAACGCTTCTACGATCAGATACGTTTCTCATTCCCACTACGTAATATACATGTGCTTTGCCAAAGAGACTATTTTAACGAACGGCGATTTATGCAATATTGATTTATTACAATATTGATTGATTTATGCAATATTGATCGATATATGCAATATTGATTTAAAACATTTGCTGAGCATTAAAATGGTAAGCGATAAGGTAATTAACGCGGAATACTACTTTTGATACAATTTGGCGAGTAAAAGGAATATCTGCGACACTTTATGCAACCCAATACAGAGAATTTCGTTTGTTGCCAGTGAATATTCGCTGCGCTTACTGTTTCTTGATGGGATTAACACACTCTCACCTATCTAACACGGATATATATGTACATTCAGCTGCATTCAGCTAACACGGATATATACATTCTAACCTGTCGTTGAGTATGCTTTTCTCACTTTTGCATATGATAAAGTGGACTTATTTTGGTTTTGGTTCTTCTTAGATGCCAGCTGCTGGTAAATCCATCACTTTCTGCAAATCTCTTACACCAGGCAAGTATCGCATAATACCGTTGTTTCAGTGGCGTGGCGTTCATGGAAGCAAGGGAAGCATTGCTTCCCTTACATTTGGCTGACATAAATTTTAAATTGTTTTTTTTTCGAAATCGTGGAATAATCGCGTATAAACATTTATAAAAAAAAAAAATTTTCAAATGAAATTGTGAACATCTAACACAGTTGATCTGGTAACGCCACAGAATGAAAATAATGAAAGCACAACAACGGCTTGGAAGCAACGTAAAAATTGCTTCTACGACCGTTTGTTTGATCCCATGTAGATTAGACTGTGACGTCATTAAAAAAAATGTGTCCATACGATCTGTTTGGAAGCAATGAAAATGTGGCTTCCTAGGGGAAATTATCTTCTCAAGAGAGAGACTCAGAGCGGAGGAACATATTCCTGCGTTCCCCTCACAAGCAGCAGGGTAAATTGTTATTGCTAGCATTTTACTTTGCTTGTACAGATTTTTTGTGAATGAAGAATACTTGCTGTGAGCGAATTTGAATTACGATACGTGACAAGCATTGCCAGAGGCTATGGATTCAATAAGTCGTTATTTTATGTGTTTTATTTATGATTTATGTTATGACATTATTTTTTTGTATGTTCTATTTTATATAGAGACTTTTATGAAGGTGTTTTCAATTGGCGAAGGCTTTTAGTCACTTATAGCTTATAGGATTTGGTAGTAATAGGTGAAGTTGTAGACTAGAATTATGTAGAATTGAATGTGTAAAATTACTGTGTAAAATTGTATGATACTTTTGATTGATATTTGAAATATTGGAAGGTTCAAATAGGTGAATGTATTCACATGTTCTGTGGGTCAAAATTTTAGAATTCGTCAACTTATTTAAATTTTATTTCATTGGATCTCGGTAATTTACGGAAAAAAATAACATCATCAACCAGGACCGATCAAAACCGAATTTGAAAATTGTATTTAATGTGTACCAATTTTTTCCTAGCTTAAAAAAATATTTTAATAATAAAACCGATTTTTCCTTTAGAAGCTAGATATATTGAATTTTGCGACAAATATCGATATTTCGAGGGTAATCTGCCCTCTTCTGATAGACACTGAAGAAGAGGGCAGATTACCTTCGAAATATCGATATTTGCCGCAAAATTCAATATATCTAGCTTCTAAAGGAAAAATCGGTTTTATTATTAAAATATTGAAAATTGTATCTATAAAAAAGACATATACCTACTCGACAGTTTGATCGCAAAGCTAATAAATGAAAAACTCGGAACGGATTATCGGCTGTAATATTAAACAAAAATAGTTTTGCTGGTCATGTGTGCTATTTTCAAGCGTTTCAGACATTTGGCGAAATATCGGATTTTGTAATTTAAATAATGTTTAAACTGTGAACAGGCATGGTAGAAATAGCATTGATCACATCAATTCAGCCCTTTTACTTTCCAAGTTTGATTCCGGTGATTTGAAGAATTGCTGACTAGTCAATATAAATATTCAGTGATATTGCTCACAGTTAGGAGAAATTGAGAAACAATGAAGCTTCTAATAAACATTGTGTGTCATTTAGGATGTCAAGAAGAAGCATTACATAGTCATAATGAAAATGTGTATTCTTGCAATAGGGGTAGATCACCTAAAGACAATAAATCTTTTGACAGTGCGTAACCGATTCCAGATTTTTAAACCTTTTCAATTCTTCGAAGTTTGGCCACTTTCAAAAATATTATATTTCTAGTTCTGGGAATGTTATTATTTTACTGATAAATATTGATATGGTTTCTTATTGTGTGAAGAATTGTGAACTTTTATTTTCATAAGAATACAGAATGTCTATTCTCACGTCCCTGTTAGTAATTCCTGAGTGATTTTATAGAGGGGTTCTATTACACGTAACGAATTTGCGGAAAGCGTAATCAACCATGGACATCATCCAATTGCTTCCCTTCGGTAAATTGTCACGCCACGCCACTGCGTTGTTTCCATACTATTTATTAGTTTTTATGTTATGGCGTAGTACAGTGCGAAAGCGGCTCATTTTATTCAATAACGGTTGTCGGGAACGTAAGGTCGCCATCCATTGGTTGTTCAAATAGTTTGGTGGACTCGATTGTTGGGAACGGTTGCTAAGTTCTGTGGACTCGATAGCTAAAGATCGGTTTATAGCTATCGGTATATAGGTGAAGGCAGGAACTGTAGATATTGCCTTAGTAAAAGTTATAGCTACGATCGAAGACAATACTGTTGCTCGCAGCCGCAGCCGATAGATCTCAAAGTTTCTACCAAAAAAGATTTTGAAAAAGATTTATTTATTGGTAAAATATACACCTACGCATTGATTGATTCATAAATGATACCTTTGTGTTCTCTGTGCCAAACCGTGACTCAAAACCAGGACATATCAGATACAACTTATCAAACTATTGGTCTGGCCAATAGATACTGTGGAAGTGGGCAGACTACTCTCGAAATATCGACATCTGTCAAAAAATTGAAATATATCTGGCTTTTATTGGAAATATAGTATTTCGAACAAAATCAGTTACTGCATGTTTACATTATATGGTGTTCATCATATGAAAATTTGTTTGTATCATCTCCGGGTACAAAACTAATAAAAATGTACCATGCTGACAGCCGGCGATTTATTCTGTAAACGTTTTAACTGAGCCACTACATCGAAAGCGACAGTGGTATGAAGATTTTTAGTGCTGCCACCTAGAAAAGCTTCAGTTTTTACAAAACTTACTTTTATATTTTACTTATGCTCTTTGGAGCGAGAATAAAACTTGAATATTTATTGGTATGAGAGGGAAACGACCAATTCATTGTAGTTGGCAAGCCTATGTTAATTTCGTGACCAAAGCTCTATCCAATTTGGTTAATATTAACATCAACACTCAACGTGAATTCAACGTCTTAATCTGATGACCCACAACGGAAGCTATCCGGAGGAAAAGTGCCTCTTTGGTTGGAAAAAATTAAATGGCACAAAAGCCACAATTTTGCCCTTATTTCCAAAGAAATTCTATCAGAATTGCTTCTTTTCAAAACAAATATATTATCTTGCCAACTTCAGTTTGATATGATGATTGAAATTTTGGAATATAAAGTGCTCATAATATAAGTACTTTGGCAAAGGATTAACGTTAAGTAGCGCCGCGGAGTTTCAACATTTTTTTTAAACATTTTTTCAACATTGTTTTTATAATTTTTAGTTCTAGTTCTAGTTTTTTGAATGAAATTAAAAATCGAAAAAATAATTTAAAATTTGAATTTTTTTTCATGTTGCTAACTCTATCCTCTAATAAATAAAGTCACCTCAACTTTCTCAAAGGACATAGCTTCTCATGCACTGGCAGGCTCATACTTAGTTAGAGCCTCCCAATTCGGATGACATGCCTCAAAGCCATAAGTGCCATAAATAAAATCCGGCAAAATTCGAGAGAAAAGTTCTGCGTTTCGGATGAAGATTCCGAATACATATTAAATTAAGAAAATATGTTATATATCAAGAAAATATGTTATATTTTAAAAATGACTATTTTGAATGAGGACCCAAAGCCTTTAAACGCCATCCTCAAGCATTATATATTTACGCAAGACATATTTTAAAATACACAGCATAAAGTTATTTTAATCTAGAGTGGCTCACAGTTTAATTGATGTGAGTAGTTTTTACGAGGAAAATCCTTAAAAACTCCCGGAAGATGGAAAATCATTTTCTTCAAACAAAGAAAATATATCAGCTTGTGGTTCTGTTTACTACTTCCAATGAAAAAAAAAAACAATAAAAAAATATTCCAATCAGCACAAAATAATAAAAGTTCATTATAAACACCAAATATCAATTCACTGCTTATATGATGTTCTCACATTCCTGTTGAAGTGCCCTTTTAACGTGGTCCTCACTGCTTATCGGATGTTTTCTGATGCCCTCTTCTAGGTTTGACCATAAATGTTCGATAACATTTAGATATGGCGACCGAATAGACGTTTTAGTTTGGTTTGGGCAATTTCAAATTAACCACGTTCGCACTAGTTCCAAGCTGTGCTTGGGGTCATTGTCCGCATAAAACCGGAAATTATCCTTGATGTGTAATTTTCCCACACTCTGCAGTATATTATCCTTCAAGAAATTCAAATACTAAATTTTTTCCAGGTTTCCTTCAATGAACACTAAGTTTCCCACTCCGGAAGATGCACCCCGTGTTTTACTATACTGCATAAATTCCGTGGTTCAAGTTCAGCATTTGGTTGTCTCTACACATAACCCCTTCTATTGCTTCCGAAGTGGTTTAATTGCTCTCGTCCGCGCAAAGACGGTATCGCAGAACGTTGTATTTTTCGTTAGGTGTTCGCGAGCAAATTCCATTCTTGTTGCCTTATTTTAGCACTAATATATATTGTTTTTTTTCTGGGCACTCTTCCTTCCCTTAAAATTCGCATCCCTTAAAACTCTTCACAAGGTTTCTGGGTGACACTTCTTACTAAGAATTTTTTCCGCTTCCTGCGCTAGCTTTGGCTCACTCAGGTTGGGGACTTTCTTCACCTGTCCTACAATCCAGGAACAATCGGAAGGGGAAAATATTTTATTGCGCGCTGTTCTACCCTTATTTAAAACCGTTCAATTATGTGCTGGACTGTAGACTTTGGCTTGGACGTGATTTCCGCGATTTTTTTTTGGGTTTTTCCTTTTTTATAATGTTCAATAAGGAGCTTACGTTATTCAATTGTTGTTCGCCGACTTATTTTCAAATAAACTGTTTATTTCTACTTCCACAGTCCAAATGGTAACGAATTTTCACTAGAAATCCTTATCGCACTCCACGGCTAGAATAGCAATGAAAATCCAAAATGCATAACGCACACCGTTATATTTATGCTCTTTAAATGGCGCATAATTTAAGATGTATGGTGAAATTCGGTATTTATAATGCTATATTATTTTTTTGTGCTGATTGGAATATTATATATGTATATATATATATATATATATATATATATATATATATATATATATATATATATATATATATATATATATATATATATATATAATATATATATATATATATATATATATATATATATATATATATATATATATATATATATATATATATATATATATATATATACATATATACATATATATATAAATATATATCATCAAAAAATTTCAGTGAAAAAATATCAGGAACGCGCCATCCGATTGAACTGAGATCTTCAGGATACATTTGTGCATATGCAGAATAGTACCAGGTGTCACAAAAAAGTTGACAATCTTTAACCCTTTGGCGCCGGCGGCCATTTTAGTGATATTTTAAATATACCTACTTTTCTGTCAAAAAATAGCTTTTGCAAAAATAACGTTTATGTAATGAATTCTGAACGTGTTTATTTTTCATAATGTTTGTGAAATTTGTAACCCTGTGTGTGCGCTAGGCACCTAAAATGAGAATGGGAAAATTTGAAATTTTTTGAATTGCGATAACTTTTGATTAGATCATTAGATCAATATGAAACTTACAGGACATATTATTGTTGTTAAGTTGCATATTTCTATAGTTTTTGATGAACGCACTGGCAACCCTGTAGGTACGGCAGACACTGAAAGTGAAAACATTCAAACCATCGAATCTCCTAAAAATGCCCGTTTTTTACAATGAAAACCAACTTGTATACAAATCTTATGCTTTGTCTACACAGCCAAAGTAAAAATTTGGAAATTTCTTGCCGGACAAGAACGGTAACTCTCTCCCAACTTACCTCTACTTTTAGCAACAAAAGCTTCTGTTCACGGGAACTCACGAACCCATAATCAGATGCAGTTGAAATTTAAATAGGACCAGGTCTGATTGAAGCGATTTTGAATTGTGGGTAACACTGTGCCAGTGGTGCCATCTTGAAAAATTACAAAGAAAAAAAAACTACTTTTTGCCCTATGAATTCTGATCCAGTTATCAGATTTTCATGAAATTGACACAGTAGCTGAACCTTACTCTAAGCCATGTTTAATAGAAAAATTCGATTGGTGCTGCCAGCTATGGTAATTTTTGTGTCTTTCGTTTTGAAAATTCGCTCAGGAAAATAGAGCTTTTTGCCCTATAACTTCCAGTGCAGTACTGATGTCAATACGAATTTCATACAATTAATGGAACTTATCATAGGCATTATTGAAGCCGAATCTGGTTGAAAAGCCACGATAGGATTGCCAGCTATTGTTGGTTTTGTGTTTATTTGCAATATCTTTATTAAGGGATTTTATCCTAAAATTTTCAGATGGTAATGATATTGTA
Source organism: Nemotelus nigrinus (assembly GCA_947369275.1). NCBI lineage: Eukaryota > Metazoa > Arthropoda > Insecta > Diptera > Stratiomyidae > Nemotelus > Nemotelus nigrinus. The sequence goes on from OX376375.1 coordinate 80,707,152, forward strand.
GTGACAATAAACAGCAAATATTATGTTTTCGATTATTTGAAAAATTTTGCGGCTGGTAACCCTAAATTTCTTTATACTCCTATAACTTTGAACGCAGTCATCGGATCCAGATGAAATCCGCTGGGTGGGTTGATTTCAACGTGAAGCAAATGTGATACATTTTTGGCTCTGATACTCGCAAAAGGTTTCTAGCACGAGTCGGTTGTGCTTTTTTGGATCAATAAATGCTTACAGTTAGCACAATGAAAATAAATAACCAATGTTTCAATTCCCAAAGTTCCGCAAATTTTTCGGATCGCAGCCCCAAACACCAACTTCAATTACAGTGATGCAGGCACTGAGCATTTTCTTCCTTGATGTTATATGAGATGCTGCTTTCAAAGTTTTGTGAAATAAGTAACTGATGACGAATATAATTAACAAGTGTTTTGCTCTCATAAACTTTGAAATTCAGGCCAGTGATAATATCTGAAACCTTTCCACCATATGAGTTATAATGCATTCTTGAGACCAAAGTAAAACGTGGCGTTTGAAACAGTTTGGCTGTAATAAGCAGCTCGTGTGGTAGAATATGCACTAAAGATCTGCACGATTCTTCTATTGTTCTCCGAACATAAGTGTTTCTAGCGGTTCAGGTGCCTTAGAGTTTTTTTACTATTTTTTTCAAGCGGAAATATTTTGTTTGTGTGAAGAAATTAATCTTCCATGTTCCGGGAGTTTTTGAGGATTTTCCACATAATTTAAGCTGTGAGCCCTTTTAGCGATAGGGGCTAACACAATGAAGCGAATTATATTACCTATTTTTCACCATTTTGACAAAATAGACAAAAGCCCAAACGTTTGGAGATTTTCAAGTTTCTCTTAAATTCAAAGAAAAACATGCATTTCCAAACTCTCCAAAATTTGATGTTTGATTTGCTGGAATTTAATTACTCGCTCTTTTATACATACATATTTATGATTTGTTTTCGCATATTCCTCAAATTCTTCCTCATTGTTTACTTTGGTTTTTTTTTCAAAACTTGCATTGGATATTATGTGCCGACGACACACTGATGAAAAAGTCTCAAGAAAAGTTTTTTTTGCCGACTTTTCCTGCGCGCCCCTTCTGGTAACGTAACCATGAAACAAACAACTTTTTAGAATTACATTAAACAGTTTTGGAATGGAGTTTTCGGAGCTCCAGGCAATATTTTCTTTTTGAGGTAACAACCTACATACGAGTAATAAGGTACATACTAGAAATTGACGTTAAGATGTTAAAGGAAAACGCTATAGCGCCTCCTATGCGTGCATGTTGCTAAGCGTACTTCAGAATGTGTACAATATTGTTACTGCCTGATAAATTGCAAAAGTGGGGATCCACATATGTGTAAGTATGATTAGTAGACATATAGTACATTTAAACGTAAAATGAAATTTGATATGAGTTGATAATAAGGCTTTAAGTTTCTTGTGATTTATGTTTGACCATAATTGGTATTTACTTGATGTAGTACCCACCTACTCATAGCTAATGAGTAGGTACTAGCACTTACATGCTCTCAGGAAAACAAAAAATTGATTTTGGTTTCGGCTGTTGGTATCCCAAATCAACTTTATTTCGGATAAATCTAGTCGAAATCTGGTGCTGTTGTGAATTCTCTCCCAGCTGAACTTATTTCAGAGCGTGCTAAATCCTATTCATTAGAGCGAAAGAACGTTCTTATGAAGATTAGTGGAATTTGGCACAAAAAAGAATGTAGAGTGTTCAAGGAGAAAACAAAATATTAATATAAATACACAGATAGAACCTTGTGTAACAATGGAAAAAGGATGAAAGATAGAAGAGGAAATTTTATCAATAGTAACTTTATGCACACGGTTACTGAGGTACGACAAAAATTAAGATTGGAGTGAGCCATAACAACCAAACTATTTGATTTTATCCAGCAATTTGTGTACACTACGTCCACTTATTCCTGTTGATCAAGGGCAACTGTGTTTGACAAGAAGATGAGGCTAGTGAAAGTAGACTAACGCCTCATGAATCAATGTTGCTCCGGAAAGAGTATAGAAAAATTCTAGAGAAGAAAATGTTTACTGAAGCAATGCCTTCTAGAAGGTCAGGCCGTCAGGCTACGTAATCGTTGTCGCTGTGACGTAATGAGTTTAGGAAATTTTGGCATTTCCACGAGGCAGTGCCGATGTACATGGAAATTCACTTGCGGTTTTTTGGATAAAATATGAATAAAACGTTAGTTTTTTGTGCGTGGACGCGTTATAATAATAATATTTAATCATAACGTACATTTTGTACCAATTAATTGTATCGCGACAGTAAATCGACAAGAAACATCACATAACCTAACACCAATCGATAAACATTTCGTAGCGAATTTTCCACATTATACCGGACGCACCGCATTAATTTGTGTTTTAGCTGTAAGCATTTCCCACTTTGTTTTTATTTCACTCACTTTAACACAACCCGTACAATTAACATTTTCCCGCGGACTTCCCATAAGACTATGTGTGTTTTTCGCGACATTTTTCCCGATGCTCTGACGTCATCATTCTGCATTACGGCCCGTACTTCTAGGAGGCATTGGCTGAAGCAAGGGAGAAAGGAAATAGGACGACAATTGGCGATGGACGAAATCTATGAAAATTGGATAAATATTAGAAACTTTCCCGGCAGATGGAAAACCGCTGGAAGATAGAGTCAATTTAAAGAGGATAGGGAGGTGAACAAACAATGATGAAGACATTGATCGCGCATAGAAATAGGGAATAGAATCGGATCAACCACCGGAATGCAGAACAAGACTGAGCAGTAAGTTTTCGAATTCAATCGGATTTGTATGGATAAGAGAAAGTGAATTAGGAAGGAAAAGAAAATCAAAGGGATGCACAAAGGGGAAAAACTATTAAACGATGACGAAAAGAAGTTTGCGAAAAATTCATATACATGCTGCTGAATCGAGGAAGTAGAATCATTGAAAGTAACATGGTTCGGTATAGAAGTATTTTTTTCAGAGAACGAAAGTATGACCCTATAGGTATAGTGTTGCAAGAATAAATACAGTGGCTGAAATCCAAAATGATGTGGTCAGGTAGCTTATGAAAAATGATCAATATCTGTTATTTTCTGAATCAAATAAGGAAAAACAGTTGTAAGGAATTGCAGATATAATGTTTATTTACCATTTAAGAAAAAAACCCCTCAAAAATTTTTTTGCGATAAAAATTAATGGAAAATCCAGAAAAGAACTGAATTTATAATATCTTATAAAATTATAAAATAATACTTCTATTGTTTCGTGGGATAGCCTCTCTGCTTGGAAATTGCGTCCATTTACGCAGGCATTGATTCCACTAAAGATTTTGTGTACTCTGGCTGAATTTGGTTCCATTCTTCCTGCAAAGCTCTTTTAAGGTCCTGTTTGCTGTTAATTTAGTGTTCCCGATGCCTTTATCCAACTCCGACCACCAATACTCTATAACATCCAAGTCCGGAGACTCTGGAGGTGTTTGAATAAAAGGTTGGCAATTCCAAATGAGCCAAATTTGAACGAGTTGCGAGGAATACTTCGGATCAACGTCCTGATAAATTCAAAAATTAGCTTTTATATTTAATTGTTCTGCATTTTGCAGTAGGTTTCCTTTCAAAATATTCAGATACTGGTGTTTGTCCATGATAACATCACTGAAAGCCAGATTTTCTACTCCTGACGGCATACATGTCCATACCATAACATCTCCACCTCCGTGTTTCACAGTTGCCCTTAAATGTTTTGAATTGAGTCCTGTATTTGGCTGTATTTGCCCATCAGATCCAAATAAATTGAATTTAATTTCTTCAAAGATAATTACAGCAGGTATTTCAGAATTTTCAGAGAGCAGTATCCTTTTTCAAATGTTCACGAGCGTTTCTTCCGGGCTTCTGTACCATTTAAATTGGTATTCCTGAGTATTCTCCTAATATTTTAGGGGCTGCTATTTTTGCCTAGAGTCCTTTCAGCGATCTCTGCTAATTTCGAGGCACTCAATGTAGGTTCTTTTTTTAACTGCGTGACCATCCAACGGCACCCCGTTTCAGGAAACAAATTGTTGTAAGCTGTTTTGACTCTGTTCCTTACACGATGTTTGCGCACAAAACGCTCAATGATATACTATACCGTTGAAACACTCCTTTTAACAATTTTAGCGATTGTTTTTTCCAGATATTCCGTCCTTGAAATGGTTTATTATTAACTCTCGTTTTTCAGTAGAAGTGTGACGATCCATCGCGAATTAAGTATCGAATTGTTTTTGACAGAATAATAATTTCATTCAAAAACTAAGGTCTGACTGATAGTCATCATGTCATTCCACAGAAACGGATTATAAGAATTAGACGAATTTTTTCTAGGAAAAACCATTTCACACCATTTTGGCTATGAGAACAAAGCCAGTTCCTATCTGGATTTTTATTAATTTTCTTTCATTTTAATGATAAATAAACATTATATCTGCGATTCCTCATAACTGTTTTTCTTAATTTCATTCAAAAACTGACTGATATTGATCAGTTTTTACAAGTTACCTGGCGGCATCATTTTGGCTGTCAACACTGTAAGTGATTCAATACTAGCAAAGTATTCGTGCATTATTATTTTAGACCAGCAACGCAGAGTCCGAAATTCGGCAAGGTCAGAGGGAGAATTTGATTTTAGAAACTTTCTCCGGGGAACATTTTTCAGTGGGATTACCTACAAAGCTTGTACGTAATCCAGGGAAGATCTGTAAATATACGAAGTTGAAAGGTAATTTAAAAGCATTAATAAAGATAATAGGTAGATTTGGATATAGATAAGGTCATTGAGGTAGGAGTAAAATGAAGAAGGCGCATAATCAATATTTAGTCCATGGAAGAATGAAAAGCATTTATTGTTTTATCAAATTCAGATGCCATTCTTGGGTAATTCGGCTCAAACAAATTGTACCGAGAAGCAATTGAGATTCCTTTCTTCGAAGGGCTTATCAACGGGGTATAAAGAGAGAGGAAGATGGTGAGCGTCTATACAGTTGTCAAAAAACACAGAAGTATATATTTTGTGCTCGTCCATGTGTCCTGTGAAGTTGACCCATTTCCAAATTTCACAATTTTTTTTTCCTACTTTTTGGCAGCTGGCACCCGCGTGGAGTTGAACATTTTGAAAGCATTATAGCCAAGCTAAAAAACATAATTAGTTTTCTTGTATTGTACTTATTTTTTGCAATGATCTATTTTCCACAGAAATATGCACTAAAATGCCCACTTTCACCAAATTCGTATTGGCTTTCTTTCATGTCCTTGTTTTTCTTGACTATAGTTTCTGCAAATATTAACACCTGAACTATTGACGTATGGCAGTTTCTTTAGACTATTAAGAATTTATGGAATTTAGATTACTTCCTACATTCTCTAAACAGGCTGTTTGTTACTAAGTTTTCACAAAGTAGCTTGTAGCAACAAAAGTGTACGTACATATAATTAAAGGTCTCCTCAAATTACTGCGGTTAATCAAATCCGCGTAAGACTGAACGACGTAAGTCGAGATTCAAGATTATTGTGAACAAAAATATTAAAATATTAAAGAATTGGTCTATACATAGCCATATATTTTCTTTGAAGCAAAAATCGTTCATAAATTGCCTTGCTCGAGTACAATGTAAAGTACACAGGCATACCTGTATATTCTAGAGCCTAGACTGTCTGCCGAAGGAGTGTTGTTTGGAAATATTCATCGATAAATTGTGGATTCGAAGACAATTTACATCAGGAGAACTTGAGCATTCGAGTTGCGCCTTTTGATGTTTGCTGTGAGTTTTTCTCATACTATCAGCATCAAAAGCTTCCTATTGTTTGAAGCGTCCTGCGAAGGATACACAACATTGCCATATGATGGCTGAATTATATGGTGGTAGGTTTTCTTTTACGCGTTTTCGGTGAATATTAGAGCCTGTAGAAGGACTTCTAATGTAAAACCGTTACATATATGTATATAAGTACACATATTAAAATTACTATGAGAAAGAAATAAGTGATATTAATTGAAATATAAGGAGTCTTTATCTGACGACTGGAGAAATTAGGAACGTCATTCAATTCGGATTCCACAAATTATTTCTGTATGAAGTTTTATGGAGGTTAAGAAATTTCGGGAAACTCGAATCATAATATCGCAATTCGATTGTTGTGATGTATGACTGTGTGTGTTGCTAATCATAGAAATCGTTCAATGTTTTGATTTTTGGTCAGTCAGAAGGGTACGGGAATTATGTGTAGTATATTTTCATGCGAAATTTCAAGGGATTCGAACGGTGAACTGTTTTCAATAAACGAATAGATTACACCGAATTAACTGTAAATTAGCTGTAATGTAGGGTTTTGAGAAAATAAAACATTCCAGCATACACTGGTGAAATAAGCATTTAAACAGAAATAACAGAAATAACCATTTAAATGGCACACCAAATTACACATTGAGCGCATATATTCAGAAAAATAGTTCTAGTTTTTGAGGAAAAATGAACATATTATCAAAGAAAATTGATATCGACTTGGCGTCAAAGAAATTTTTACTCAGTGGAAACAATGGAATTTATTTATTTCAAGTAACTGATATTATATAACGAGCAATATTATTTTGTTCATTGATATTTCTCTTTGAAAAAAGCAAATTTATATATATATATATATACATATATATATATATATATATATATATATATATATATATATATATATATATATATATATATATATATATATATATATATATATGTATAAATATATATATATATATATATATATATATATATATATATATATATATATATATATATATATATATATTTATACATATATATATATATATATATATATATATATATATATATATATATGTATACATATATATTTATATATATCATCAAACAAATTCAGTGACTATTTCTCGGGAACGCGCCATCCGATTGAGCTGAAACTTTCAATTTACATTAATGTATATGCAAAATAGGTCCAAGTTTCACTAGATGTCAATTATCTTTAACCCTTTGGCGCCGGTGGCCATTTTAGTGATATTTGTAATATACCTTTTATTCTGGACACAAATAGTTTTTGCAAAAATTAAGGTAGGATAATGAATTTCGAACGTGTTTTAAATGTGAATCAGATAGTGTTTTGGAATTTTTTAACCCCGTGTGTACGCTAGGTGCTTAAAAAGAGTACGGGAAAATTTAAAAATTTTTCAATTGCGATTACTTTTGACAGAACTTTTCAATCATTATGAAACTTTCAGAACATATTGGTATTATATAGTTGTAAATTTGTGTAGCTTTTGATGAGCATGCTGGCAACTCTGTAGCTAGGGCATGTGCTGAAAGTAAAAACCTTCGAATCATCGAGTCTCCAGAAAAAATATCGTTTCTTGAAAAAAGCCACTCATATGTAAATTTTATGCTTTGTCTACACAGTCAATAGCCATATATAGCCATATATTTTCTTTGAAGCAAAAATCTTTTATAAATTGCCTTGCTCGAGTACAATGTGAAGTACACAGGCATACCTGTATATTCTAGTAAAAACTTTGAAATTTTACAACGGGCGCGCCTATTAACCCTTTCCCGATTAACCTATAAACTCACGATCCAATAATCAGAATTAATTGAAATTTACAGAATGTATTGGTCTTAAGTAGAATCAGGTCTGATAGAAGTAATTTTGACATGATGGCAATTTTGTGCCAGTGGTGCCATTTTGAAAAATCACTAAGAAAAATAACTGCTTTTGGCCCCATAAATTCTGATTCAGTCATTCGATTTTGACAAAATTTACACAGTACCACATTTGGTAGAAATTTGGTTGAAAAATTCGGCTGGATCTACCAGCTATGGTAATTGTGGTGTTTTAAATTTGATAAATTCCTGAGGAAAATAAAGCTCTTTGCCCTATAGCTTCCAGTACAGTCATTGAATCATAACAAAATTCAAATGGCAAATTAAACTTATTGTAGGCAATATTCAGTAGAAATTTAATTTCAAAATAATGATAGATTTGCTAGCTATGGTCGTTTTTGTATTTTTTGGCATACCTGTAGTAAGCGATTTTATCATAGAATTTTCAAATCGTAATGATCTTATAGTGAAAATAAATACCAAATATTAAGATCTAGAAAATTTGAAAACTTTTGCGTATGGTAACCCTAAATTTTTTTTAATCCCTATAACTTCCAATGCAGTCATTGACCTAGTTTATGCGAGATCCCAATGTAATCCTGATTTGGCATCATACCAGACAGAACGTCGTATAAACCGTCAAATTCGGATTTCAGCTTATACCCGAACAGTTGAATGTACGCCCGATGACTATGTGTCAGTGTGCATATGAAATGTGTCAATAAAAGTGATTCTTCAACATGACGGGTCTTGTTTTGAGCAGATTTACACATTACACATATGAAATATGTGATGGTGCTTGTTTTGTGCATTTGGATAAAACTAATGTCGTTTCGTTCATTTTCGTAATAAAAGACGTTAATTATAAATAAGTACCGCAAATTACTACCGCCTGCTGTATTTTCCACAACATTGTGGAACGCCGAATGGAGCATTTCAAAATCGTCAGCTATCGCTAAATGTCTCTTCATAGTCATTGCCTTCTTCGTACATTAACTGAAATGCTCAACGTAACCTAAACTTCCTATCGTCACATTTATACAATACACTTTCAATGTAAGTGTAACCTATTCCGCAAAACAAGTTTCTATGATTATACGCAATTCGAATTTCATTAAATCCCAATTCCAATTTTGCCCGTTTATACGACGCAATATTTGGGATAATCCCGAATCGGGATTACATTGGGCTCTCGCATAAACTAGGTCATTGGGTCAATACAAAATTCGCACAGCAGGTTGACTTTAGCGTTAGGCAGATGCGACATATATTTTGCAACGGTGCTAGCAAAGGGCTTTTTTCTTATTTTTTTTCCAATAAATGCTTGCATTAAGTATTTTCATCGCAAACATTTGCAATGAAAATAAGTAAACTATGTTTAAATTTTCTGAGATCTGCACATTTTTCCCATGACAACCAAAACACCTTGCTATCGCTGTAAATTTCGATGAAATCACTGAAATTAAAATAAGCTTAGATTCTATTATTACTTAGGGTGTATTAGTTTTAAGTAGGAAAAGTAAGTAGGGGTAGAATACACACTTAAAATCTGTACAAATCCTCGACTGTTCTTCGAACATTAGTGTTTCTAGCGGTTCTGATGTGCTAGGGTTTTCTTTATTAACCTCGGCTTGTTATTTGATGTCTGCAAATGTGCGGAATCCTATCATATCGAATCATTGGGTAAAATTATTTTTCGCGCAAAAAAATGTGTTTTCAACCTGACGTTGTCATGTTTTTGGTTAAAAGTACATATCGTCGCTGTGAAATCAAACCGGCATATCTGCAAAATACACATTTTTCACTAGAGCGCTTTAAAGTTTTCGCATGTGGGCTATTTCCACGTGAATGCAAAGCGGCAAAACACCATTAGACGGGTTTTTATTCAACTTTACGATATGCCAGTGCGACATAAAAATAGAGGGGAAAATAAGGAATTTTTTTATACCAAAAACTCAAAAACTCAATTTTTGCAGATATGCCGGTTTGATTTCACAGCGACGATATGTACTTACCTATTCTAAATAAGTCTGTTTCTCTTAGACTTTTATTTTATTTATTTTTATTAGAACCAAATACGATATCTGATTCAAAACGGGGCCAAAATATATTTTGCTTGTAGAAAAAAATAATGTCTTACGAAAAAAGTATGTCAATCTTGGAAATATGTAAAACATAGAAGACATGAAAAAGTTGTTGACTCCAACTAAGCACGTGTCTTTGTTTGCTATCCAGTTTGAAAATGAGGACAGATCTCTTCAATTTTAATAAAACAGAGTAAATAGTTTCTCGGATTCACAAATAAACAAGTAAATAGTTCCTTGGATTCACGGACAGATATTCCTCTGAGTGTAGCCAAACAAATCAAATGTTATAGATATATATTATTGACTATATTAATTTCTGCGTCCATGATCGATTTCCTTCCGGTGGCCATTCAAATGCTTATTTCTATGTCGATAAAGCATTTCCATATTGTGCGAAGTTAATTACACAATACAACTCTTGTTTCCAACTGTGTCGATATTTTCAAAACGCAGCTCACAAAGAACTTCAATCAACAGAATTATTATACATCATTTAAATAATGTATACACTTTGCGCACAATTCAACAACCTTAAATCGGCAATTAGCCCATTGGCTTTGACCTATATGCATACGCACAAATTTATCTCATTCAATCATCATTTCTCAATGCATATTTATAGTACATCTATTACCTTATCGGGCTGGATAAATCCGCATCCTTACGTCAACTTTATTAATTTTTTTCGCTGACGACCAGAAGAAGAATGTAAGAAGAGTGTAAGAAAATGCAAAAGAGGGCGAAAAGAAATTTGCAAACATACTACACATACCTTGACGACATCAAGACACATTACTTTCAAACATAACTGCTTAGAAAATAACGAATTAAGGGCTTCATTAAGATTGCGATAGGTATAGTTAAGCTGCTGTGGTTGTTGAATAAAGGCATTTTTTGGTCGCTTTTCATCCTTAGGCCTAGTACAAAGGTTCACCTGAAGATAAATTGGAGCGAAATTGGAGTCAAATTAGAGCGAAATTGGAGCAAAGTTCGAGTGAAATTTTGGTCTGGAAATAAGAGCGAAATTATACCGAAATTGCGCTCGGGAAAGTGGAAATTTCGCTCTAGAGCGAAATTTTCACTGATATGCGAAAATTTCGCAATCGCAATGGAAAATTTCGCAATGGACTACGAAAATTTCGCACTGGACTGCGAAAAATTCGCAATGGACTGCGAAAATTTCGCACTGCAATGCGAAAATTTCGCACTGGACTGCGAAAATTTCGCAAAGGACTGCGAAAATGTCGCAATGGACTGCGAGAATTTCGCATTGAGTTGCAAAAATTTTGCAATGGGCTGCGAAAATTTCGCAATGGACTGCGAAAATTTCGCAGAGGACTGCGAAAAATTTCGCAATGGACTGCGAAAATTTCGCAGTGGATTGCGACAAATTCGCAATGAACTGCGAAAATTTCGCATTGGACTCCGAAAATTTCGCACTGGACTGCAAAAATTTCGCACTGGGCAGCGAAAATTTCGCACTGGACTCCGAAAATTTCGCACGGGACTAAGAAAATTTAACAATACAGGACTCATATCCGAGGCCCTGTAATTGGAATGAGTACACTTTAAATCCTTTAACGAGGACCTATTGGATGGCAAGTCTGGTGCCAGCAGCCGCAGTAATTCCAGCTCCAATAGCGTATATTAAAGTTGTTGCGGTTAAAACGTTCGTAGTTGAATTTATGCTTCATACGGGTAGTACACCATTATTTTGGTCTGTACATTACCATTGTATGTAAGCGTATTATCGGTGGAGTTTTTTTTATAATAACTGCTACTTCGGTGCGTTTTTATGTTTAACTCCTATTTTTTTATTAAACAAGAAGAAAACCTGCTTCAATGCTCTTCACCGAGTGTTGTTGTGGGCCGATACAATTACTTTGAAAAAAATAGAGTGCTTAAAGCAGGCTCCAAATGCCTGAATATTTTGTGCATGGAATAAGACCTCTGATCTACTTTCCATTGGTTTTTAGATCAAGAAGTAATGATTAATAGAAGCAGTTGAGGCATTAGTATTAGGACGCGAGAGGTGAAATTCTTGGACCGTCGTAAGACTAACTTAAGCGAAAGCATTTGCCAAAGATGTTTTCATTAATCAAGAACGAAAGTTAGAGGTTCAAAGGCGATCAGATACCGCCCTAGTTCTAACCATAAACGACGCCAGCTAGCAATTGGGTGTAGCTACTTCTATGGCTCTCTCAGTAGCTTCCCGGGAAACCAAAGCTTTTGGGCTCCGGGTGAAGTATGGTTGCAAAGCTGAAACTTAAAGAAATTGACGGAAGGGCACCACCAGGAGTGAAGCCTGCGGCTTAATTTGACTCAACACGAGAAAACTTACCAGGTCCGAACATAAATGAGTAAGACAGATTGATAGATCTTTCTCGAATCTATGGGTGGTGGTGCATGGCCGTTCTTAGTACGTGGAGTGATTTGTCTGGTTAATTCCGATAACGAACAAGACTCAAATATATTAAATAGATGCAAACAGGATTATGGTGTTTGAAACTTTATATAGCCTTCATATATTTAGATGCAGCAATGTTCTCTATTTATTTGATAGTGTCTATATCGGTTGAGCCGTACCTGTTTGTTTGTCCCATTAATACGGACACTAGCTTCTTAAATGGACAAATTGCGTCTAGCAATAATGAGATTGAGCAATAACAGGTCTGTGATGCCCTTAGATGTCCTGGGCTGCACGCGCGCTACAATGAAAGTATCAACGTGTATTTCCTAGACCGAGAGGTCCGGGTAAACCGCTGAATCACTTTCATGCTTGGGATTGTGAACTGCAACTGTTCACATGAACCTGGAATTCCCAGTAAGTGCGAGTCATTAGCTCGTATTCATTACGTCCCTGCCCTTTGTACACACCGCCCGACGCTACTACCGATTGAATTATTTAGTGAGGTCTCCGGACGTGGTCACTGTGACGCCTCCGTGTGTTACGGCTGTTTCGCAAAAGTTGACCGAACTTGATTATTTAGAGGAAGTAAAAGTCGTAAGAAAGTTTCCGTAGGTGAACCTGCGGAAGGATCATTATTGATTCTTCAAAACAATAACAAAAACATATATTTTATCATTGATAAATTATATAACTGAAATTAATGGATTTGACGGAAGGTTTAAACCTGAAATTAATGGAATTGACGGAAGGCATATATTAAAACGTTATAAAGTTTTAATTTAAAGCAAACCTATAAAGCAAACGAAAAGCATTTTCCAAAGTAAAAGCGTTGTTCGAATTGATCAAATAAAATCAGTATGGCGAATCTAATTTTATAAGTTTCTAAGTTCACAATATAAAATATGATTTGATTATTATCAAACATATATAAAAGATTTACAAAAATCAAAAATAAGCAATTAGATTTTAAAAATATACATTCAAACACACTTCATTCTCAGAAATGATAAATAAAGTGATCAATATCACGATATCTGGAGAAAGAAGATATACTTATACAGAAAAGTCATTCGTTCTCAGATCATTATACATTATACATGATATAATAAAAATATATAGGGGGCGCAATATATAAATAAAACGATAACATCAAAATGATGTTATCGAAAGAAAAACTTTCAAATGCTAAATAATTTTAAAATATTTGTATTTTATCGATGAAATCCTCGTATCATTCAGCCAAAGCGCAGAATTCATATATATAAAACACGCATAAAAGAATATGTGAAAATGATTGCGTTAATCGGTGGAAGCAAGTCCAGTTCTTAGCGTACACAAAGCATATATAGCACGCGGACGGATGCCATTAATTCTCTCGTACTTTCGGTATATCTTTCTATTAGAGACACCAAGGCAGTCTCGAGTAGGATAGATATGCAAAGGACTCCGGATACCATGTATAATATGTGTATATATATATATATATATATATATATATATATATATATATATATATATATATATATATATATATATATATATATATATATATATATATATATATATATATATATGTATATGTATATATATACATATATATATATATATATATATATATATATATATATATAGTATATATATATATATATATATATATATATATATATATATATATATATATATATATATATTTATATATATATATTTCATGGTATAGGGGCAATACTTTTGAACTATAAGACCTGAAAAATCTTGTAGAACGGGTTTCCTGAAGAAATTCTATAGAAAAACTATAGAATTTATCATTTCGAAAAATTATCTTAGCATTTGTAAGCATTACACTTTCTCGATTGGGGCATGCTTCCTCAAATTGAGAATGTGATATGAACTGAGAGTGATATGAACTAGTATTTTAAGTATATGGACTATTTGCATAATATAGAAATTCTTGATATAATATATTTATATTGTTTTTGATATAATCTTCTTAATATATATAAATTACGTGTCACGTTGTTTGTCCGCGATGGACTCCTAAACTACTTCACCGATTTTAATCAAATTTGCACACCGTGTTCAGTTTGATCCAACTTGAAAGATAGGATAGCTTACATCTCAATTTATGATCGCAATATTATTTTATTGCAAATTATTTGTCTATTATTTGACAGTCACAATTATCTGTTAGCTCCAAACGATTTTAACAGATGGCGACATTTGTTGACTGGATTGAATAAGTATTCAATAGATGGCGCTAGGTCAAACGTCTAAACGTTCCATATAAGCTACAACTTAATAGCATAACCACCACATGTTGCTGAGGCTAAAGTACAGGTTAAATTTATTTTGTAGTAAACCGAAATACAGTGAATTTTACATTTTCAATTTTTGTTGTTATCATAGCCGACCACGTGTTACTTAGACTGAAGTATAAATTAAATTCATATTATAGTGAATATAATACAGTGAAATTATTCCTGCTTTTTAATTACACTGTGCAACATGACTTTTTGCCGAAGAACGAAATGTATTTTTTCGGTATCTATTATGTGTATGTATCATCAGAAAAATAATAAAAACTTTCGGAACCATCGAGAATTTGTGTAATTACACTTGATAAAAAAAATATGTGGACACCCCGAAGAACAACAAAATTTATAATAAAAAAAACCGTTATGGCAAAAAAATTTACGAACAAAGTTTGCTTAATATCTTAACAATTTTATTCATAAAAAAATTTTACCAACCATCCAAAAATAAAAAATTTCGTAGAACAAAAACAAAAGCAAACCCCCCAAAAATCACTAAAAATACCTCAAAAAACTTGCAATTTCTTCACAAAAAGTGGTCTTTTGAGTAGATCATTGGATTTGTTTTTATTTTATAATCTTCCTCGGCTAAAATTGCTTCAAAAGAAGGTATTTTATAAGGAAATCGGGGCTATTTTGATAAATTTTTTCCCCATTCCCTCTAAATGATCCAATTGGCTCTTTTAGAGCATTTCCTTTGAATTTTTTCTTTTGCATTGTGCTGATGAGATTCGCGCCCCATCAAATTTCAAAAACGTTTTCTAAATACCTTCATTTGAAGCAATTTTAGCTGAGGAAGATTTTAAAATAAAAAAAAATCCAATGATCTACTCAAAAGACCACTTTTTGTGACGAAATTGCAAGTTTTTTGAGGTATTTTTAGTGATTTTTGGGGGGTTTGCTGTTGTTTTTGTTCTACGAATTTTTTATTTTTGGATGGTTGGTAAAATTTTTTTATTAATAAAATTGTTAAGATGTTAAGCAAACTTTGTTCGTAAATTTTTTTGCCATAACGGTTTTTTTTATTATAAATTTTGCTGTTCTTCGGGGTGTCCACATATTTTTTCTATCAAGTGTAATTACAAAAAATGTCGATGGTTCAGAATTTTTTCACTAACATATTTTGACTACTGTTATGCAAAGGTATGCAAAAAAAACAATTTCGAGCAACGGCAAAAACAAAAGAATTAATTTGTTGCACTGTGTTATTAGTTCTTCGTTGTTCAAAACTCTAATTTAACTATATACATGTAAGTATTATCACATAATTATATTATTATATATATTTTTATTTCAATGCGCTATAATAGCATGTTTTTCAGTTTTTTTTTCGAAAAAATCTAACCTCAACAACGCGAGGAGCAGAGAAGCACGACGCAAACGCGTTGAAAGAGCTCATCAGTCAGCAGAACAAATCACAAAAAGAAATGCAGCCCAAAGAGTCAGGAAAGCAGAGCGTCGTGCACAAGAATGTCAGGAACAGCGTGACGAACGTCTGCGACAGACTATTGCAAGAACAAGAGCGGCACGAGAACGAAACATAGCTACAGCACGAGTACAAGAACGACAGAGGCAGCGGATCAGCCGCTCATTAACACGTGCATCATTTGTTCGTCTTGCTTTCGAATATAGACCTGATATTAACTACTCTGCGCATTCAAAAATTGCTATCGGTGCAATGGATAAAGTATGCCAATATTGTCAGGCATTGAAATTTCGGAATGAAACACCCGGCATGTGCTGCGCATCGGGAAAAGTTGTGCTGTCACCTCTACCCACTCCGCCGGAACCTTTATTATCCTTTCTTGATTGAACGAACCTATTTGTGTTAGCTAAAGACAGGTTAACCAAAAATATTGTGGACCAATTAGTGCTACATTAAATTGAAATTGAAAGTATTTATAGTTCAAAATATTTAATATTATTGTTAACAGATTTTAAACTATCCACCCTACCAACCTCATTTATAAGTTTAAGTGTTACATGTTATTTACTAAAAACTTTGTAATATACTCATATGTTACAAACTTGAATAAAAATAATAATGAATTTTAAATTTAATTCTTTTGTATTGATTTTTGCGTTACTTCAACTATACGAAAATTTTGATCAATTGTGTTCAAAGTCTTTCCCCTTCAAATCCCAAACCAGTAAATTTTTATACCAGCTTTAACGTTTCCGTCTTCGTTCGTAAATAATAATTTCATTGTAAAAAGGGGTAACGGTAGTAGAAAATCAGTCATGAAGGTCGCCATGCTTTTTTACAAATGGCATCTATGTAAAGAAGCATGGTGGTGCCCATGTCTGATGTTCTCCTACCATTCCCCTTAAATAGTTTCCAACAATGTAATATGACAAAAATGTTAGCCACAGCAACGCGTGGTCGGGTCAGCTAGTATGCTTATAGAATTTATTATAGTATCATAGTTTTCTATTTCGTACCATGCTCTTCGAAATTGAAAATGTGATATAAACTGAGAATGATGTAAACAAGTATATAAATACTTATTGCAAATAGCAAACAGCCTATTAAGAACCTTACAAACAGCCTATTAAAAACTAATAAACATTATTAGTATACATGAACAATGAATATGAAACTAATTTATATGCCAAAATCAATATCGAACACGACTTCAAATTTATAATAGAAAGTTTGCAAAAAGCCTTACAAAAGAGATGGAAATATATATTGTTATACTTAATAGTGTTTCATATGAAATATTATAACAAGTTAAAGATACTATCCAAATGGATGGTATCTAAGATATTCGTAACAATTTCATCTCTATAATATCAATAATAATACATAAGTATTATTATTGAGCAAAATTTTTTTTTGCTTTAATAAAAATTTCAAAGAAAAATTAAATTACCCTAAGCGGAGGATCACTTGGCTCATGGGTCGATGAAGAACGCAGCAAAATGCGCGTCATCGTGTGAACTGCAGGACACATGAACATCGACATTTTGAACGCATATTGCAGTCCATGCTTTACATGTATCTAAAAAGTATATGTTGCATGGACTACATATGGTTGAGGGTTGTAAGAATATCTCTAACTAAAAAGAAATTGAGTTGCTTTTTATGGAATTATTGCAATTTCAATAAAAATGCATAAGTTGTATTATTAAGAGTATGAAAACTGATTTATTAGTTTTCAAAAGAAACTCTTATAATATTAAGAAAATATCATTTGCGGAAAGATATATCAAAGACTTATATATAAATCAATAATGGTTGATTATATTAGTTTCTTTCCTTGAAAAGGAGTATGCGAAATGGATAATAGTTTTACAATACTCTAGGAAAGAAAATATAAATAATCGAACTGTATTTATATGTAGTCATAAAAAAGAAATTTATAAAATTCAAACAACCTCAACTCATATGAGACTACTCCCTGTATTTAAGCATATTAATGAGGGAAGGAAAAGAAACTAACAAGGATTTTCTTAGTAGCGGCGAGCGAAAAGAAATCAGTTCAGCACTGAGTTATTTTGTTAATTTAGCAAATATAAGATGCGGTGTATGGAATATCTATATTCTAGTATGATAAATTAGCGATCCAAGTCCTTCTTGAAAGAGGCCATTTACCCATAGAGGGTGCCAGGCCCGTAGTGATGTTAATGATTACTAGAAGATATTTCCTAAGAGTCGTGTTGCTTGATAGTGCAGCACTAATTGGGTGGTAAACTCCATCTAAAACTAAATACAACCATGAGACCGATAGCAAACAAGTACCGTGAGGGAAAGTTGAAAAGAACTCTGAATAGAGAGTTAAAAAGTACATGAAACTGCTTAGGGGTTAAGCCCGATGAACCTGAATATCTATATATGAAAAATTCATCATTAATAACATATTATATGATTATAATGTGTGAATAGTGTGTAATTTTTTCATAATAAAGACATTGTTATCTGTTAATCAGCATATTATGTATATAATTTTTATCATAAGGGCCACTGGATAATGCTTATTCTTTATTTAATATTGAATATGAATAAAATCCGAAAATATTTCGATATTTGTGGTTTCCAGATAAACAATTGACAGATTCAAAAGTACAGTGCTTATATTTTATAAATGTTATATGATATGAATAATCTATGTATTATTTATCTCATTATAAGCATTTGTATGATAAACAATGCTATAGATTTAGGATACTTTCGGGACCCGTCTTGAAACACGGACCAAGAAGTCTAACATGTGTGCAAGTCATTTTTTTTTTGTGTTTGCTATTGATACCTCTAACTGGAGCGTACTTTGAGCATATATGTTGTGACCCGAAAGATGGCGAACTATGCCTGATCAGGTTGAAGTCAGGGGAAACCCTGATGGAAGACCGAAGCAGTTCTGACGTGCAAATCGATTGTCCGAATTGGGTATAGGGGCGAAAGACTAATCGAACCATCTAGTAGCTGGTTCCCTCCGAAGTTTCCCTCAGGATAGCTGGTGCAATGAAATATTATATAAAATAATCTTATCTGGTAAAGCGAATGATTAGAGGCCTTAGGGCCGAAACGACCTTAACCTATTCTCAAACTTTAAATGGGTAAGAACCTTATCTTTCTTGAAATGAAGATAAAAGGTTATGATATATTGTGCCCAGTGGGCCACTTTTGGTAAGCAGAACTGGCGCTGTGGGATGAACCAAGCGTAATGTTACGGTGCCCAAATTAACAACTCATTTCGATACCATGAAAGGCGTTGCTTGCTTAAAACAGCAGGACGGTGGACATGGAAGTCGTAATCCGCTAAGGAGTGTGTAACAACTCACCTGCCAAAGCAACTAGCCCTTAAAATGGATGGCGCTCAAGTTTTATACCTATACATTACCGCTAAAACAAATGATTTATTATTTATTAATAAACTTTGAAGTTTTAGTGAGTAGGAGGGTGCGATGGTGTGCATAGAAGTGTTTGGCGTAAGCCTGCATGGAGCCGCC
The DNA here is from genome assembly GCA_947369275.1 of Nemotelus nigrinus. NCBI lineage: Eukaryota > Metazoa > Arthropoda > Insecta > Diptera > Stratiomyidae > Nemotelus > Nemotelus nigrinus. Next base: position 80,726,594 of record OX376375.1, read on the forward strand.
ATTGGCACAGATCTTGGTGGTAGTAGCAAATAATCGAATGAGACCTTGGAGGACTGAAGTGGAGAAGGGTTTCGTGTGAATAGTGGCTGATCACGAGTTAGTCGGTCCTAAGTTCAAGGCGAAAGCCGAAAATTGTATGAGTTATGAATATAATTATAAATATGGAAACTCAAAACTTTTGAACGAAAGGGAATACGGTTCAAATTCCGTAACCTGTTGAGTATACGTTCGTTATTATAAATGGGCTTTAATGCTCATCCTGGCAACATAAACAACCATAAAGAAGCCGTCGAGAGATATCGAAAGAGTTTTCTTTTCTGTTTTATAGTCGTATTACCATGGAAGTCTTTCGAAGAGAGATATGGTAAATGGACTAGAAGAGCATGGCATTTACTGCTGTGTCGATATTTTCTCCTCGGACCTTGAATATTTATGGCGGGGTTACGCAAATTTCTCAACAGGCCGTACCAATATCCGCAGCTGGTCTCCAAGGTGAAGAGTCTCTAGTCGATAGAATAATGTAGGTAAGGGAAGTCGGCAAATTAGATCCGTAACTTCGGGATAAGGATTGGCTCTGAAGATTGAGATAGTCGGGCTTGATTGGGAAGTAATATTATGGTTTATGTACTCGTTCTGGAGAATTTTCGATATGAAATATATTTGCGTATAGATTGTATCTGTTCCTCGGATAGTAGTTTACATGACCAATTACGGAACTTTCTTGGTATAATTCTGTTTTAATCTATTTTTAACGACTATCAATTAACAATTAATTCAGAACTGGCACGGACTTGGGGAATCCGACTGTCTAATTAAAACAAAGCATTGTGATGGCCCTAACGGGTGTTGACACAATGTGATTTCTGCCCAGTGCTCTGAATGTCAAAGTGAAGAAATTCAAGTAAGCGCGGGTAAACGACGGGAGTAACTATGACTCTCTTAACGCAGGGAAGTTCAATTCAGGGTAAAGGCTTATTCCTATCTAAGCCGATCCCAGTATAACTTTTGTGGTAGCCCGCCCACACGTACCCGAGGGCCGCAAGGGGGGTTGATTCTTTGAATTAGCCTTTGGGGCAAGCCTTCCCTACGGACCCAGGCCTCATATTGAGGCAGACAGTTTAACATGTGTATTGCGGAGAGGCTGCGGCCTCTCCAGATTTAAACCGTCAGTCTAAAAGCTTATCAATTGCCATCAAACCGTCAGTCCAAGAAGTCTAACGTGTGTACTAGGGAGGGGTTACGACCCCTCCCAATATTAATACTTTGCTCTAGTCTAACGTGTGTATCTCTGGAGGGGTCTCGGCCTCTCCAGCAATAAAGACCATAACATCTGGTCTTACTTGTTTGACTGTTTGTCTCTTTGTGTGAACGCACGGGAGGTGAAGCCATTCAGTTTGGGAGGTTGGGTGTAGCCTGGGCTATGCTTTGTCTGCCTTTCATGCTGTTTGGTGAATCCTTTGGGCTCCAAACCCACGTACCCGGAGGAGGATCACAGTGAGATCCTTGACTTGTTACGCTCGTCAAGGTATCACGCACCCACTTCCCACTCACTAGTGAGTGCTGTGATCCTATAGGCCAAGTGGGGGACCCCGGCGGTTAGGGCGAGTAGGCTATCTTGTTAGTATTAGTAATTAGATTCTTTTTCTTAGCTTATTTCACTTTCAATACATCTAGCATAGGTAACATATAGGAAGGGTAGAACTGTGCCGTCTGCCTTGTTCGTTTTGTTTCGTTCTTTCCTCTGTTGTTTTGTCCACCAGTTTCCAAAAGTTTCGTCATCGAACTAGTGACGCAAATAATATGATACACAATAACGCCTTATAGGTCATAGCACCTGGCGCCACAACCAAAAACCCTCTGATGAATAAACGAATAAAATGGCAAAACTAAAAAATGGGTCTAATGTTGCAGTTGGTGTTGTGTCGAGCGGGCGTGGAACTGATGGGTTGTACAACATAGCACCTGTCTGGTCCAGTCCGCCCTCACTGATCCGCTGTATTCATGGACCAACACAAAACTATTTACGGGTGTGGTGTCGACGGAGGCCCGGGCGTCAACTCTGGTGCATAAGTGCACACTGCCATGGCAGTGCACCTTGTTGTAGCCCGACCTTCTTTACACTCACATCTATAGAAGTTTTTGTGGCCGTGACTTGCCTTTGGCAAGCTTTCACGCTTTGAATTAAGGCTCGGGTCTACACAGGTGCCTGTTAAAGCTGCCAAACTTTGATTCCACCTTGACGTCCCGGGTCTTGTATCGTCCTCCTCTGTTACGAGGGCACTAGCAACAACACCCAAGGATTTTCGTCGAACGTAATAAACAGCTTTTCATCAAGGTACTTAATTGTGCCTAGTTTGATGACGGCTCTTGTTTTGTTTGTATAATCATCCCGTACACTTATGTTTGTATTATCTGTTTTTCTGTTAACTTATTATTTTGTTCCCCTATTTATGTTTATTTATATCTCTGTTATATGTTTTCATTTCGTCTCCTTTTATTACTTACTTCTCTGTTTTCTACCCTCTCTAGTGTTCCTTCTTTCTTCTCTCTACTTATGCACTACTACCAATTTCGTTACTTTCTTTTGATAAGCTTTCTCTCTCTCTCACACTTTCTTTCTCTCCTTCTCTCTTCTTCTCTCTTTCACCATCCTCTGGCTTGAGGCCTCCTCCTATTTCTATCTTATTTTCTTTTCCACTTTCATTCTCTCCCTTCATGACATAGTCTCTCGCTCCGATCGTTGGACCCGCACTCTGGTCTAAGGGAGGGGGTTTTGGGGTATTTACCCTTCGTCTCATGGGGTTGCCAGCCCTATGAGGCTTAAATACGCTGGATTCGATAACCAAGGAAATAATAGACTTAACCTGCGGCGTAGGCCTCGGAACGCAGCAATCCAGCAGCTGGGTGATTCTCTCCAGCAGCAACCAAGGCAACTTCGTGCTAACCTCGAACAGATCAATCATGATCTAAACTCCCTTCCCTCCCAAGAACCAGTTAGCGTGCCCCAAGTAGTCCCTGAACCCGTCCCTGAGCCGGAGCCACCACCTGCTCCACACATCTGCCCGGAATGCTCAAGATCATTCGCTTCCAAGATCGGACTTGGCGTCCACAGAAGAAGAGCACACCCTGATGAGGTTAACCAAGGGGTTAACGTCAAACGAACCAAGAAATAATTGTCTAGCGAAGAAATGCGAATGATGGCGAAAGAAGAGGCCATAGCGACTCTACAAAACGTACGCTTTATCAACCAACACCTTCTTGCGAACCTTGATAGTTCTCGTACTCTCGAGGCTATTAAAGGGATAAGACGCACCCCTGCTTATAAAGCGTTAGTCGCTGCAGGCCTCGACGACCTGCGTACCGTTCCCTCAGGAAGCGGCGTATCACCTCCATCCGATACAAGCAGGCGTCTGAGATCTGACAGTGTTTCATCTACCTCGTCGTCATCTTCGTTCCATTCTGCAAATGAGTCTCTCGACTCACTGTTAGTATCACCGAACCACAATCTTAGTTCTTCGGCACGATGGAGTGCCATGTATGGAGACCATCTTCTGGTGGTTCAGGCTCTCTTGCCGAGACTCCAGGAGATTGAAGGCTATCACACGTCGTCTTTATCTGAAGTTGGTGAATTCCTACTCCAGAGACAGGACGCGTGTGATTTACTCCAGGCATGGTTCCGACTGGCATTTCCACCGCCCAATCGTCCATCGTCTCATCGTGCTCCCTCTCTTCTGCTGAGACCCCCCATCGGTGCGCCAAGACACGAGAGAAGGCTTTTTCGGAGGAGGGAGTACTCCCGCATGCAAGACATGTTCAAGAAGGACATGTCGAGAGCTGCCAAAGAGGTTCTGGATGGCTTAAACGTCTCAGTACCACCACCCATGTCTACCATGGAGGAGTACTGGTGCAGTATCCTGACGATACCATCCAGACCGTATGCTGCTAGCGAACACACGAGTGTCAGTCACTCCCTACAGCATATTTGGCTGCCTATCACATGCGAGGAAACCGAATTCGTCAAAGTCCCTATCTCCTCGGCTCCAGGTCCCGATGGGATCACCGCAAGACAGTGGAAAGCCGTCCCTGCCGTTGCTAAAGCCTTCATTTTCAACTCGATAATGGTGATGGGTTGTCCCCCTGAACCATTACTGCAGAGTAGGACGATCTTCATCCCCAAAAAAGACAATAGCACCTCGCCGGGCGACTTCAGGCCAATCAGCATTCCTTCGATAGCGGTCCGACACTTCCATAAAATTCTAGCTACTCGTCTTCGGGAAGCTGACATGGTCGATGTCCGTCAACGTTGCATGGATGATGGTTGCCTGGAGAACATCTGCGTCCTCGCGTCAATTCTGGAAGATGCCCGAACGAAGCTCCGGGAGGTTCATTTGTGCCAACTGGACTTCGCGAAGGCATTCGACAGCGTTAGCCATGAGGCCATAGGGGCTATACTGGGTATGAGGGGTCTGCCTACTGCATTTGTAGACTACGTTACACGTACCTATAGATGCGGCACAACGAAGTTGGAAATGAATGGTCAACGCTCGGATGTGATCAGCGTGTCACGAGGGGTTCGCCAGAGCGACCCGCTTTCGTCGCTGATTTTCTGCATTGTGGTTGATGAAATCCTCAGATCCTTACCACCTCAGATTGGTTTTGAGCTGAACGGACAGCGTGTGAATGCCCTTCTCTACGCAGATGACATCATTCTTGTTGCCTCCACCAGAGCCGGCTTGAAATCTATTCTTCGGACCACCGAAGAACAGGCTGGCTCGCTTGGACTGCTAATCAATTCCCAGAAGTCTGCCGCTCTTTCCATCGTCCCCGACGGAAAGAACAAAAAGTACAAAATCATTAAATAAGCCCAATTCAACTTCAGTGACGGAACACCTGTCACTCAATTAGGCCCCTCCGACAAATGGGTTTACCTAGGCGTTGATTTCAGACCCCAAGGACTGCAACGTGTTGGCGGAAATTTAGAGACCTTTTTAACTAACATCTCGAAAGCCCCGCTTAAGCCACAACAACGGCTTAAGATTGCCAGGTCCTTCTTAATACCTCGATTTTATCATAAATTAATCCTCCAGGGAACCACTCTGAAACAACTCAGAGCGATGGATCTGCAGATTAAGCAATCTGCCCGCAAGTGGCTTCGTCTGCCCAAGGACGTGCCTAAGGCTTACTTCCACGCTTCCATTCGTGATGGTGGTTTGGGTCTTCCTGCCTTCGAAACGGCCGTACCGTCAATGATGCTGTATCGTCTCACGTCATTGAACGAATCGACACTCCCGGCTGCTGGTGCGGCCTTCAATGCCTCGTTTGTTCGCAAGCGAATCGAATGGGCGGAGAAGGTTTCTTCACGCGCTGGGTCTGTGCTGCAGTCGCGGCTTTCTGTCGCTCGTTGTTGGGCCTTATCACTTCACACCTCGGTCGAAGGTTCCGACCTGAGGGAATGCAACCAAAGTAGCCTCTCTTCAAGATGGGTCGATACTCCGGGGTCTATGATCCCGGGTAGAGACTACATCCAGTATCACCAAGTGAGGATAAACGCTCTGCCGACGAGGATAAGAACTTCGCGAGGTATTAGAACCCCAACACATGATAGTTCGTGCCGGGCTGGTTGCTTAGCGACTGAAACTGCAGCTCACGTTATCCAATGCTGCTCCCGCACTCATGGGGGTCGTGTCAAAAGGCACGATGCAATTTGCAAGGTCCTTGGGAAAAATCTGAGGGATAAAAATTGGTATGTCCAAGCTGAGCCTAGATTTCATACGAGTGAAGGTCTTCGGAAACCGGATCTGGTGTGCAAGAAGGATGATCGAATCTGGGTAGTAGACGCGCAAGTAGTCAGCGGTGCAACATCTCTCGATGCCGCTCACCAGAGGAAGGTCGATTACTACAAAAACAACCGGGACATTACCACTTCCCTTATGCGAGAATATAATGTCCCGAACGACAAAATCACCTTCACCTCCTGCACAATTTCGTGGTGTGGAGTCTGGTCCAAAAAGTCGGCAGCTGACCTTGTGCTTTAAGGGCTTACAAAGAAACTTTTATCTTCGTTGACGACAAGGGTTCTACAAGGGAGTCACACTAACTGGTCTAGGTTCAACACACTGACAGACCGCGCGTTTCGGAGGGAAGGTCGAGGAAGGGCCGGAGTTGAGTAGCAGGAGGAGCTCCCAATTGTTATCTTACAGGGTTACCCATCCCCTAACATCTTAGCATGGAGGAATATAGCGGACGGTTTAGTGGGTCGATCTCCACACACGCGAGGCCGTCAACCCACGTTACAGGGATGGCCTCGTAGGCGTTAAAATGAGAGGAGAACGTTCCTTCCCGCTTCAAAAAAAAAAAAAAAAAAAAAAAAAAATAGGGAAGTTCCATTCTGGGCAAAGGCCTATTCCTATCTAGGCTGATCCCAGTATAGCTTTTGTGGAAGCCCGCCCACACGTACCCGAGGGCCGCAAGGGGGGCTAATTCTTTGAATTAGTCTTTGGGGCAAGCCTCCTCTACGGACCCAGGCCGCATATTGAGGCAAACAGTCTAACATGTGTATTGCGGAGGGGTTACGGCCTCTCCAGACTTTTAAACCGTCAGTCTAGTAAGCTTGTCGAACAACATCAAACCGTCAGTCTAGAAGCAAAGCTTAACGTGTGTATTACAGGGGGGGGGGGGGGTTATGGCCCCTCCTAAAAATCAATACTCTATAGCTTGTCGAACAACACCAAACCGTCAGTCTAAAAACTAAGTCTAACTTGTGTAATACGGAGGGGTTACGGCCCCTCCTAAAAATTAATACTCTATTCTAGTCTAACGTGCAATAAGCAATAAGGACCATAACATCTGGTCTTACTTGTGTGACTGTTTGTCTCTTTGTGTGAACGCACGGGAGGTGAAACCACTCAGTTTGGGAGGTTGGGTGTAGTCTGGACTGCGCTCCGTCTGCCTCTCTTGCTGTTTGGTGAATCCTTTGGGCTCCGAACCCACGTACCCGCAGGAGGATCACAGTGAGATCCTTGACCTGTTTACACTTGTCAAGGTATCACGCACCCACTTCCCACTCACTAGTGAGTGCTGCGATCCTGTAGACCAAGTGGGGGACCCCGGCGGTTAGGGCGAGTAGGCTATCTTATTAGTTTTAGTTATTTAGTTTATTTAGTTTATTTCACTTTTAGGACGTCTAGTGTAGGTAACACTTAGGAAGGTTAGAACTGTGCCGTTCGTTTTGTTTATTCGTTTTGCTCCCTTCTCCCTTCTGTATTGTTTTGTCCAGTAACAGTTTCCAAAAGTATCGTCATCGAACTAGTGACGCAATAACATGAATCACATAACAGGTCATTAGCACCTGACGCCTACAACAACAAACAACCCTCTGATGAATAAACATATTGGCAAACAAACAAAAATTGGGTCTTATGTTGCGGTTGGTGTTGTGTTGAGCGGGCGTGGAACTGACGGGTTGTAGACCTTAGCACCTGTCTGTGTCCAGTCCGCCTTCACTGATCCACCGTACTCATGGGCCACCACAAGGCTATTTACGGATGTGGTGTCGACGGAAGGCCCGGGCGTCAACGCTGGTGCATAAGTGCACATTGCCATGGCAGTGCACCTCGTTGTAGCCCGTCCTCCTCTACATTCACATACGTAGAAGCCTCTGTGGCTGTGACTTGTCTATGGCGAGCTATCACACTATGAATTAAGGTTCGGGTCTACACAGGTGCCTGTAAAGCTGCCATACTTTACTTCCACCTTGACGTCCCGGGTCTTGTATCGTCCTCCTCTGTTACGAGGGCACTAGTAACAACATCCATGGATTTTCTACAACTGAACAGCTTTTCATCATGGTGCTCGACTGTGCCTAGTTTGATGGCAGCTTTTTGTATAATCGTTTTGTTCATTTATGTTTGTATTATCTGCTTCTATGAATTTATTATTCCTTCCGTGTTATTTATCAACCTATTTATGTTTATTTATATTTAAGTTATATGTTTCCTTAATTTCTTACCTTTTCGTTATTATTAATATTTTTTTTTTGTTGTATTTATTTATTCGTGTTCTTTATGTTCTTCACGCCTTCGTCGTTACTTTTTCGTTTTCTATCCTTCCTAGGGTTCCTTCTTTCTTCTTTCTGCCTAGCTATAACTATCGTTTTTGCTAGCCTTTCTTTGATAGGCTTTCTCTCTCTTTCTCTCTCTCTCCCTTCTTTCTTTCACCTTCCTCTACCTTGAGGCCTCCTTCTTCTAATTATTTTCATTTTCTTTTTCTCATTTTCTTCCTTCATGATATAGTCTCTCGCTCTGCTTGTCGGGCCCGTGCTTTTGTCTAAGGGAAGGAGTTTTGGGGTACTTACTCTTTGCTTCATTGGGTTGCTAGCCCATTGAAGCTCAAAAATTTGTTGGATTCGAAAATCATAATAGTAATAGTCATACATTGCGATGGAGGCCTCGGACCGCCGCAATCCAACAGCTGGGTGATTCTTTCCCAGAACAGCTCAGGCAACTCCGTGCTAACCCCGTACAGGCACCAAGTCTAAACTCCCTTTCCTCCCCAGTACCAGTGCGTGTGCCCCGAACAGTACCCCTAGCGTCCCTGAGCCGGAGCTACCACCTGCTCCTCACGTCTGCCCTGAATGCTCGAGGTCCTTTGGATCCAAGATTGATCTTGGTGTCCATCGAAGAACGGCCCACGCGGAAGAGGTTAACCAAGAGGTTAACGTCGAGAGGACGAAGAAACAATGGTCATCAGAAGAGATGCGATTAATGGCGAGAGAAGAGGCATTAGCCACCTTACGAGGAGTCAGATTTATTAATCAACACCTAGTCGCTAATCTCGATAGTTCTCGCACCCTCGAGGCTATCAAAGGCATAAGACGCACCGCTACGTATCGTGAGATCGTTGCTGCAGCACTCGCTGACCTACGTGCTGCCCCGTCTACAAATGGTATTTCTTCACCACCTAATACTAGTGGGCGGCAACGCTCCTCTAGCACTTCCTCTTCCTCGTCATCATCCTCATTCCATTCGGCCAATGAGTCGCTCGACCCATTGGAAGCATCCTTGCATGATCTCAGTCTCTCGGCCCGATGGAGCGCCATGTACGGCGATATCCACATCGCAGTCCAGGCATTATTACCGGGACTCCGCGAAAGTAGCGGCTACCATACGTCATCTCTAACCGAGGTAGGCGAACATCTACTCCGGGGACGAGAAGCGTGTGATCTGCTTGATTCGTCGTTTCGGTTAGCATTTCCACCTACTGACCGACCATCGGCTCCGCACCCGCGAGGACTTCCGCTAAGACCACCCATCGGAGCCCCGTGGCATGAGAGGCGACTTTTTAGGAGGAAGGAGTACTCTCGCATGCAAAACATGTTCAAGAAGGACATGTCGCGGGCAGCCAAAGAGGTTCTGGATGGTTTAAACGTTTCAATCCCCCCTTCCATGTCCACCATGGAACAATACTGGCGTACCATCTTAACTTTACCATCTAGACCATATGCCGCAAGCCAACAGACGAGTGTTAGTCACTCTTTGCAGCATATTTGGCTACCCGTCACATGCGAGGAAACTGAATCTGTAAGGGTCTCCCTCTCTTCCGCGCCAGGTCCAGATGGAGCGACTGCAAGGCAATGGAAGGCCGTCCCTGCTGTTGTAAAAGCCTTCATTTTCAACTCGATAATGGTATCTGGTACTTTCCCGGAACCATTACTGCAGAGTAGGACAATCTTTATTCCTAAGAAGAACAACAGTGATTCGCCGGGCGATTTCAGGCCAATCAGCATCCCGCCTATAGCGGTCCGACACTTTCATAAAATACTAGCAACCCGTTTACGGGAGGCTAACATGATAGATGTCCGACAACGCTGCATGGATGATGGTTGCCTGGAAAGCATCTGCGTCCTGGCATCGATACTGGAAAATGTCCGATCAAAACTTCAGGAGGTGCATCTGTGCCAACTGGATTTTGCTAAGGCATTTGACAGTGACAGCCATGAGGCTATCGCTGGTATTCTTGGGGGTAGGGGTTTTCCTACTGCGTTTGTGGAATACGTAGTTGGGACCTACAGACGCAGCACCACGAAGTTGGAGGTGAATGGTCAACACTCGGATGTGATCAGTGTTACAAGGGGGGTCGTCAGGGCGATCCTCTATCATCATTGATCTTCTGTATTGTAGTCGACGAAGTCCTCCGATCTCTTCCATCAGAGATCGGTTTCGAGCTAGAAGGACAGCGTGTTAACGCCCTAGTCTACGCAGGCGATATAATTCTTGTTGCTTCCACCAAGTCTCGTATGAAATCTATCCTCCAAATAACCGAAGAGAAGGCAGGCTTGCTTGGACTGTCAATTAATTCTCAGAAGTCGGCTGCTCTTTCCATCATCCCTGATGGAAAGAATGAGAAATATAAAATCTTAAAGGACAACCAATTTTACTTCGGTGACGGTACACCGGTCACCCAATTAGGCCCCACAGATAAGTGGGTTTACCTAGGTGTCGATTTCCGACCCCAAGGACTTACGCGCGTTGGTGGGAAGTTGGAGACCCTTCTGGAGAACATTTCCAAAGCCCCACTTAAGCCACAACAACGACTTAAGATTGCCAAGTCTTTCCTCATGCCTCGATTCCATCACAAACTGATTCTTCAGGGAACCACGCTCAAACACCTTAGAGCAATGGACAGGCAGATTCGACTCTCTGTTCGCAGATGGTTGCGTTTGCCTAAAGACGTTCCTAATGCGTATTTTCATGCACCTATTCGTGAGGGGGGTCTGGGCTTACCAGCCTTCGAACTGGCCATACCGTCAATGATGTTGTACAGGTTGACATCATTGAACCAATCGACTTTCCCGGCACCTAGAGCAGCCTTCAACGCTCTTTTCATTCGTAAACGAATGGAATGGGCTGAGAGGGTTACTTTTCGCGCTGGGACTGTGCTGCGGTCACGGAGTGCAGTAAGCAAATGGTGGGCTACAGCCCTTCACACGTCGGTCGATGGTTCCGACCTAAGAGAGTGCAATAAAAGTAATTTGTCCTCAAATTGGGTCGATACTCCGGGATCTATGATCCCGGGTAGAGACTATATCCAATATCACCACATCAGGATAAATGCTCTTCCAACCAGAGTTAGGACGTCACGAGGTATGAAAACCCCCTCGCGCGATATAGCGTGTCGGGCAGGCTGCACAGCAACCGAAACAGCAGCGCATATCATCCAATGCTGCACCCGCACACATGGGGGTCGTGTCAAACGGCACGATGCAATTTGTAAAGTTCTTGGAAATTCACTGAGGGACAAAGGTTGGCATGTCCAAGCCGAGCCTAGATTTCTAACAGACCAAGGTCTCCGTAAACCAGACTTGATGTGCAAGAAGGACGGTAAAATCTGTGTTGTTGATGCACAAGTTGTCAGCGGTTCAACATCTATAGACGCCGCACACCAGAGGAAGGTTGACTACTATCAGAACAATGGAGACATTACCACTTCTCTTATGCGCGAACATAATGTCTCCAGAGATAGTATAACCTTCACCTCGTGCACAATTTCGTGGCGGGGAATCTGGTCTAAAAAGTCGGCTACTGACCTTGTTTTTCTAGGGCTAACTACTAAACTCTTTTCATCTTTGACAACAAGGGTGCTGCAAGGGAGTCACACAAACTGGTCTAGGTTCAACACTAAGACAGACCACGCGTTCGGGAGGGAAGGACGGGGAAGGGCCAGAGTTGGGTGAAACGGGAGTCACCCAATTGTAAAACCAGGGTCACCCATCCCCTTACATCTCAAATGGAGGAATATAGCGGGCGGTTTAGTGGGTCGATCCCCACACACGCGAGGCCGTCAACCCACGTTACAGAGATAGCCTCGTAGGCGTTATAAATGAGAGGAGAACGTTCCTACCCGCTTCAAAAAAAAAAAAAAAAAAAAAATAGCCAAATGCCTCGTCATCTAATTAGTGACGCGCATGAATGGATTAACGAGATTCCCTCTGTCCCTATCTACTTCCCCAGTGGGGGAATAAAGCGCTAGATAGGGCATCTATCTCTATCTGGTAAACCTTCACTGGCAAATTATTAACCATGTATGATTGTATTATATTAAACATTATATATTATGAGAAAAAACATGTAACATTAGGCCCTGGCCTTAAAGTACGACTATGGACAAGTGCTCCAGCGTACATCTGTATGAATAGGGTTTCATTCCTTCATACGTGAAGATGTCAGCTTCACACGAAAGAAAAAGGCATAGGTTTTAACGACTTTATTGTCTTAGAGTCGGTACCGTGGGGCAGGTGTAGCCCATACCTACTTGTAGGTATATCCTGTCGCTGGGAGTGGCCCCCACAGTGGAAGCTCCGTGGGGGCTGTGGTTTATAGGCTATCTGCTATAGAAATGTTAGGCCAGCTGACGGTCAATCATTTCTGGATGCAGTGTTTGCTTAGGAGTGATGTGAGTCAAAGCACACTCTCCGCCTGGACCCGGGAAAATGGGCAATAAAAGCCGTATGAAGATGGGTACGCTATCTTACCATTGGTAAGTCATACTCCATAGGTTTGATGAATAATGGAAGTCTTGTAGTGCACAAGACGATGTTTGTTATACAAATTCATGACAACTGTCCAGTGTTGGACCATCGAATAGAGCTTCATTGCGGGTGTCGATGTAAAACACAGTACGGAGTCTGTCCCTATCTACTGACTCTTAGTTGAGCTGTCGTCGTGAACGGACGTTCCAAGTCGATCTCTGCTGGTGTGATAGATAGTGGCCTTGTGTTTCGAGTTGTTCATTGTGCGATTTATAAAAGCGTTTGATTATATTATAAAACAGTTAAAACGATAAACAGTTATCTGTGCGTTTATTATAAAACAGTTAAAAACAATAAACAGTTATTGTGCGTTGGATACGAGTTTGAACTTGAGAACGAGCTGGGTAATTAGTTAAAACCGAACAGTTAAACCTTTTGATGAATGATAAGTCGGTCTGATTTGAACATTTAATAAACAGTTTTAAGAGTTGATTTCACTATTGGTTGTACATCATAGCACTGGTTCTGAAGTGGCCCTTGATTGTTTCTGTGAAAATCGTGACTGCAAATCGTATTACGGCTCTGATACTTTGTTGTGCCAACCGTTATTCGTTCAGCTGCCATACTGAAGATTAACACCGTAAGTGCAGAACACAGAATTCTAAATAAAACATTGAACTTCTGAGTAAGTCATAGACATTATATTATAAAACACGTGTGTTTTCAATATTTGTCGCAAGTTTCTGCGACTTAGCGTTGTGGCGGTTTGTGTCTGTGCTAATAAGCATTGCAATATTGCCTAGTACCTTTGGGGAACAGCTTTTGCTGACACTGGATTATATATTATATTCTATTTTTATATAATATTCTTATTTTCGACGGTGCACGTTGTACGTTAGGCACGTTAAGCTGCCGCGTGCACGTTGTTGTCGCTAACTTGTTAGCGACAAGCGATTCAGTAAACAAGTTGCCGTTAGGCACTTGTTATTGAATGCAAAGCAGCCTCGTGCTCGTTAGGCACGTGAGCTGTCGCGAGACGAGGAGGAAATAACTTGTAAACAAGTTACCGTAAGGTGCTTGTTTACGGTTATCATCTGTGTAACGTGGCCTGAGCAACCACGTGCACGTGTCTGGATTTGGCGATTTGGGTAAACAAGTTACCGCTGGGTGCTGGTTTGGCGTTGTGGCGGAATTTTTCTAAGTCCGGGGGACTTAGAATATTTTTATATATTGTTCTTTCTTCTTAGTAAAATTTTTCTAAGTTCCAATTCCGTTTGGGACTTAGAAAATTTTCAGATATTTTTCGGACTTGAAATTTTTCTAAGTCCGAATTTTTATTGGCACTTAGAAAATTTTTAGCTTGCTAAACATTTTCTAAGTCCAAGTTGATTTTGGAACTTAGAAATTTTTCGGTCATTGGACTGAATAATTTCTAAGTCCCCGAAATTTTCTAAGCCCGGGCTTTTCCTGGACTTAGTGCTGGTTAATCACAACATTTTTTGAGTATTTTTGGTTGTTTTATTTTTCACTCACGAATTGTGAGACATTTTATTTTCTTTTCGGATTTTCAGGTAGGTTAGGACATGCCGCCTCCAAAGGGGGCGAAAAAGCTGGCACAGAAGGCTGCGGAGGAGCCAACTGTGTCCGGTGTGTCGGCGAGTGAAGATGAGGATTTGGGTGACCCGGAAGCAGTGAGGAAGGCTATCCGGATAGCTGAGGAGGCTACCAGATCTGTCGGGTTGGTTCCTGCTGTTTCAGGACCAAGCTGCGGGCTGGTTGACTCCTCAGTTGCTCGGGAGCTGGAAGCTAAGCTGGCAGCGGTCAGTAAAGAAAAAGATCAGCTGGAGAAGGATAACCGGAAGCTGGTCAATAAGCTTTTTGTAGGTACGGTGCAGGCTACGAAGCCACAAAAGGCAAAGGCAGTTAGCCTGGAGGACATGTCGTCAGTTGTTATGACTGCACATGAGGCCTAATCATCGATGCAGCCCCCGAAGACCACTGTTGTCATAAGGAAGAATAAGGGTGATTGGACCTCTGACATGGAGTTGGATCTGAGGAAGAATCAGGGTGATTTGACCTCAGACATGGAGGTTGAGGTAGTTGGTGCGGTAGCCTCTACCAAGAGGAAGAGGCGCAGGAGGAGCAGTGCGTCCTCTACCGCGTCCATTGCATCACCTTCTATGGCGGAAACGGATGCAACTGGTAGGGACGATGAAACTGATGACGCGAGGGCTGCTCTTAATAAACAAGTTGCTGCTGGCCCTGTTGCCCGCATGAAGGCCGTCATCGACAGGGCTTTGATGGCTCTGGTGGATGGTCGCTCGCCTGCGGCAATGGTGGCGAAGATTGCTGACATTTTTGGAGAGTCGACTGGCATAGTGGCTGAGGTCTGTGCTCAGAAGAGCAAGTTGGAAGGTAAGGTCGAGGTGTTGTCCAGACGGACATACATCCCGGCCATGCCTGCTGGGTATGGCCCAATCATCGATGCAGCCCCCGAAGACCACTGTTGTCATAAGGAAGAATAAGGGTGATTGGACTTCTGACATGGAGTTGGATCTGAGGAAGAATCAGGGTGATTTGACCTCGGACATGGAGGTTGAGGTAGTTGGTGCGGTAGCCTCTACCAAGAGGAAGAGGCGCAGGAGGAGCAGTGCGTCCTCTGCCGCGTCCATTGCATCACCTACTATGGCGGAAACGGATGCAACTGGTAGGGACGACGAAACTGATGACGCGAGGGCTGCTCCTAATAAACAAGTTGCTGCTGGCCCTGTTGCCCGCATGAAAGCCGTCATCGACAGGGCTTTGATGACTCTGGCGGATGGTTGCTCGCCTGCGGCAATAGTGGCGAAGATTGCTGACATTTTTGGAGAGTCGACTGGCATAGTGGCTGAGGTCTGTGCTCAGAAGAGCAAGTTGGAAGGTAAGGTCGAGGTGTTGTCCAGACGGACATACACCCCGGCCATGCCTGCTGGGTATGTCCCTGGACCGACTACTCTTCGAGGCACAGTTGCTGCTCGGCCGAATGTCAGTCTTCCGCCAGCTTACGCTGCTGCTGCGTCGGCCTTGACGGTGCAGGCCCCTACACCTGCGGAGTCTTTCTCCACGGTTAGGTTAGGTTAGCTGGCTGGCACAGGGCCACACATAGACCCAATTGGTCCGTAGTGATACCAGATAAATGGACCCGGAGAAGGAAAGTTCAGTCCAAACGGCCATCGAAGGCCCCGGACTTTTTTGCGAACTGAAGTATGTCCTTCAGCCTCTGCTCCGCCACATGTGAGAGATCCACCAGCCAGGGCTCACTAAAGCAGCGCTGCCTGGTTCTCCGCAGTGCCGGGCAGTGGCACAGAAGGTGCTGGATTGTTTCAGAGACTCCCGGCTCTTGACACTTCCTACAGATGTCGCTGGTTAGGAGTCCCATTTTCATGGCATGAGCTGCTACAAGACAGTGGCCAGTAATGATGCCCACCAGCATCTTGCAGTCAGTTCGCGTTAATTCGAGCAGGTACCTAGTAGCTACGAGATTGTACGATCCCCACATGATTTTGGTTAGCTTACATGTCTGGGTTGCACGCCACCTGCACGTAGCAACTTGCATCATATTAGAGTCGATCGAGTATTTGATTGTTTGGATTGGAGTAGGAATGTTAACTGCGCCTGACAGGGGAAGGCTGGCTCCGTGCTTAGCCAGCGCGTCCGCCCTCTCGTTTCCTTCAATGCCCTTGTGACCAGGAACCCAGAAAATCCTGACTCTTCTGTTGTTGCCCAGTCTATTCAGGGCCTGAATGCAGTCAAGTACACTCTTCGATTTGTATGTGTAAGACATCAGTGCTTTAACCGCCGCCTGACTGTCTGTAAAGATGTTGATTTCTTCATTTGTGGTATTTCCGGCGTATGCTAGGTCTGCAGCTTTACGTATCGCAAAAACCTCCGCCTGAAAAATACTGCAGTGGTTAGGAAGCCTAAAAGCTGCTTCCATAGTTGCATCTGCGGAAGAAGTTGCAGCACCCACTCCGGCAGCCGTTTTAGAGCCGTCAGTGTAGATACTAAGAGTTGTTGCGCCCATTTGCCGATTCCACTCCTGCCCATCCCCCACGATCGCTTGATATCCGCGCTCGAAGCACAAAGTGGGGACCAAGTAGTCGGTGCTACCTGTGTACCCCCGCTCAATTCCGCTGTGACCGAAGGATCGTGACTCAAAGTGTCCCGATTCCCTAAGCCTGACAGCAGCTTTTGCGGCAGCGCCCTTCACGAAGAGGTCAAGCGGAGGGAGATGAAGCAGGACATTCAAAGCAGACGAAGGAGTCGAGGCTAAGGCACCTGTAGTGCAGAGAGCCGCCAGCCGCTGAACTCTGTTCGCCATGCTAACAAAGGTAGTCTTATTTACTGCTGGCCACCAGACCAAACATCCGTACGCAAGGATAGGCCTGGCTATTGCCATATAGATCCAGTGTGTTAAGGCAGGGCTTAGACCCCACGTTTTACCCAGCACTCTCCTGCTGGCGTAAATCGCATTGCTGGCCCGCTTTACTCTCTCCTCCAAATTCGCCTTCCAGGTGAGCTTGCTGTCCAGAATAAGACCCAAGTACTTAGTTTGCGACTTGAGGCTTAAGCTGGCGCCGCCCAACCTGATTGGAGGTAATTCAGGAATTTTGTACTTCCTTGTGAAAAGTACAAGGTCAGTTTTATTGGAGTTGATGCCAAGGCCCACGGTATCTGCCCACTCCTCAACAAGCCCCAGAGCATAATCGATGAGTTGGCCAACTGTGTGCAGAAACCTACCCGAAACTAATATCGCAATGTCATCGGCATAGGCCACAACCGTGAGTCCTTTGCGCTCCAGTTTATCCAAAATTGTATTTACAACCAGGTTCCATAAGAGGGGGGATAGAACTCCTCCTTGCGGCGTGCCTCTATGGACCTTCCTAGTGATCTGTGACCCCGCCCACTCAGCTGTTATGAGCCTTTGCTTAAGCAAATTGCTAATCCAGCTGCAAATAGAGGGGTGGATGTTGGTTGCACGGAGGCACTCCATAATGGCTGTTGTGTGCACATTATTGAAGGCGCCTTCAATATCTAGAAAAGCTCCCAAAGTGTATTCTTTGTGGCGGAGTGCTTTTTCTATTTCGAGAACTACCCTATGGAGAGCCGTTTCTACGGATTTGCCTTTTATGTATGCGTTTTGGGCATCCGATAGGGCTTGAGATCCCAGTCTTTGTTTGATATAGAGATCCAGTAATCTTTCAAAAACTTTAAGAAGGAATGAAGTCAGGCTAATTGGCCTGTAGTCCTTCGGGTAAGCATGGTTGATTTTACCTGCTTTGGGTATGAATACAACCTTAGCGATCCTCCAGGCTGCAGGCACGTGGCTTAGTGCTAAGCAACCTTTGTAGATTTGCATGAGCCAGGGAATGGTAAGCATACCTGACTTTTGGAGCATGGCGGGTAGGACCCCATCCGGACCTGGGGACTTAAAGGGCTTAAAGGTTTCAATTGCCCAGACCAGCCTCGGCTTGGTGATGACTTCGCCAATGCCTTCGATGTCATGCAGTTCAGACGTCTGCTGACAAGTGGAGGGGGCGGGTTCATCCAGACAGCCCGGGAAGTGAGTGTCTACGAGGACCCTCAGCGTTTCCGAGCCACTGCTTGTCCACTCTCCATCCGGCTTACAAAGCAGGCTAGGCATGACAGGGCGTTTAGCCAGCAGATTTCTAAGTCTCGCCGTTTCCGATGTGGTCTCGATTCTACCGCACAGCTCTTTCCAGGAGCTCCATTTGGCTTTCCTGATTTCTGATTTATAGAGGTTATTCGTGGCAGAAAGAACCAGGCGGTGAAGGAGGTATTGCAGTCCGTCAAGGATAACGTGCTGCCAAATGCTGGTACCCGTGTTATCAGTGTCCGCCCCACTAATGAGGCGGTGCTGGTCAGGGTTCCTACGAGGGCTGAGCAGCGTAAGCTGGTCAGCAGTGACGCTTTGAACAAACATGACTTGGAGGCTAATGCCACGGTCAAGCTCGGCCCCAAGCTTGTTGTTCACCGGGTACTATGTGCCATCAGCAACGACTTGCTGATGAAGCACATGTACCAGGATAACTTTGCTGGTAAAATGTATTGTTAGCCGGCCCATAGTGACCGGAGAAAATGCGGTGTCCAATCTTGTCCTGGAAACCACAAAGGAAGCAGCATCGATACTGTTGGCTGCAGAACGGGTCTACGTTCAGTGGTACTCGTTTCGTGTTACGGAGCGAGACCCTGTGCAGGCTTGCTATAGGTGTCTGGGGTTCGACCATTTGGTGTCACGCTGCCGGATGACCGAGCAAGTCTGTTCACGCTGCTCCCAATCGGGCCATTCGGTTAATGGTTGTGTGAACCTGCCGCACTGCCGGAACTGTGCGTTCCAAGGTCTACCGACAGCGCATTTAATGCGCTCACTGGTGTACCCTGTGTACGCAGCACAGGTGGCCAGGGCCAATGCAAGACACTAAATGGCAGAGTATCGACTCCTACAGTTGAATTGTAATAAGTCTGCCACCGTTATGAATGATCTTGGTGTGTTAATGTCCCAGAGGAAGTGCACCTTTGCACTCCTCCAGGAGCCTTGGCGATGTAGAGGCAGCGTGAGGGGCCTTCCGTCCCACATGCACGTTTTTAGCAGCTCGGACATTGCCAGGGCTGCTATTGTTGTGAATGATGTCTCTGTCGAGTGTATGAGAGTGGACCACCTTTCGTCCGAATATGGTGTCTGTGTCTGAACGAAGGGCGCTTTTGGGGAAATTTTCCTCATAAGCGCCTATTGCCAGTTCAGCATGGACATAGAGCCATTTCTGTGTTACTTGGATGAGGTGCTGCCACATATTCGTGGTAGGGCCTTTATCCTGTGTATGGATGCGAATGCTTCCTCCCCGATGTGGCACAGCAAAATATCCAATTGGAGTTCTGCGCGTGAGGCTTTGCATCGAGGAGAAGTCCTGAGTGAATGGTTGTTGTCGCATGAGTTGCATGTATTGAATGAGCCGTCTACTTATATACGTTTGATGGACCTAGGGGTGTAAGTGACATTGATGTCACCATTGTTAATACTGCTGCTCTATGTATGAATTATTCGTGGCGCATAGTCGAGGGAGCTGGTAACAGCGATCACGCACTTATTGAGGTGGTGGCAACATCGCCTCAGGCTGCTGATCCTGTTGCTTCTCCTCAGACTAATGTGTGGCGAGCGAGAGCTGGCGACTGGGTTCAGTACGAATCTCTGATACAGGAGCATGCCTCGCGTGTTCCTTTGTCGGAGTTCGAGCTGAAAAACCCGGACGACCAGTGCTCGTTTATTGTTAGTTGTATGGTGGCGGCTAATGATACCATGTTTTCTAGGGCTCAAATGAGAACTAAAAGACTGGTAAGGTGGTGGTCCCATGAGCTTTCTCTTAAGCGCAGAGAAGTCTGGCGTTTACGCCGAAACTTCCAGCGTGGCCGGGCTCGGGGTGTTAGTGGAGAGCCGCTGGCTGCACTTAGGCTCGCCTATCAGCGAGCCATGTATTTTAAAGGTGCTTTCGACAACCTGAGTTGGCCGGCAATCTTGGCTGCACTCGCGGAGTGCAGATGTGAAGAGCTCCCACATTGGTCGAGCTACTTCTCTGGGCGTTAGACTTTTGCTCGTGGAGTGCATGAGGATGTTTGGAATGATGTCGTGAGAGGCTGTCCACAGGCGTCCATTGCCGGTCCATATATATGGAACTTGGTGATGGATCGCCTCTTGGTGGCCTTGTCGTCTAGGTGTAAAGTCTGTGCATATGCAGACGACCTTCTCTTGTTGATTGAGGGTGATTCTCGAAATCAACTGGAGCAGCGAGGTGCTGATATGATGGCACTCGTTTGCGAATGGGTGGCAAGCGTGGGTGTCGAGCTCTCGGCTGAGAAGTCTGTGGTTATGATGCTGAAAGGCATGTTTCATGGCCGCGCTGCTCGGTCGAGCGTCCACAACCCGCTTGTTCGCGTGGACGGAAGACCTCTCAGTTATGCAACTTCAGTCACATATCTGGGAGTAACGATGTCTGAGCGGATGAATTTCTATATTCATCTTCGCAAGTTAAGGGATAAGTTGACTCTGCTTGCGGGATGGATATCTCGTATCCTCCGCTGCAAATGGGGCCTGAATAGACGCGCTACGAGGGTGATCTACGAGGGCCTGTTTGTTGCCTGTGCAGCATACAGCTCTCCGACACTCTGCGATTTCGTATGCACAGAGACTGGTAGGAAATTGATGGATGCATGCCAGCGGGTTATGCTTTATGCATGCCTGCCGGTATGCAGAACTGTGTCCACAGAGGCGGTACGGGTGCTTATGGGTGTCCCTCCGCTTTATCTGGTGTTTGTCCTTAGGGACACTCGCTACAGGTCACGCAGGTTGATGCCCATGGGCAGCCACTTGCCTCCAGATGTTGTTAATAGTGTTGTCAATGTTAGTGCTGGGCAGCAGCGTATTTTGTTACGTGAGTGGGTGGTCAGTGAATGGCAACGACGGTGGAATGTGAGTGAGGATGGGCGTGTGACGTTTGGTTTTCTGTCTGATGTCTGGGCCGTGGCAGATTGCTCGGGTCTAGATTTTGGTCTAGCCTTGGGCTTTCTGCTCACAGGTCATGGAAGCATGAATGGGTTTTTGCATCCCAAGGGTCCATCTACTAGCCCTAGGTGCCCTATGTGTGACGCGGGCAATGAGTATTGGAGTCATATCCTTTTCTCTTGTCCAGCGTACGATAGGCTCCGGGCGGTACACGGACTCTTGGGTGTAGATAGTGTGGAAGGTGTCCGTGAGTGTCTTACCCTCGCTGATCGTTTCGATTACTTGAATCGTTTCGCGTGGGCCGTCTTCGATTTGCGTCGGAGGCGGACGACTGTAGGGGCTGTTTCCGCGCGCTAATATGCGCAGTTTTCGCGTGCTGTAGGATTTCTCCCAGCAGCAGTTTCCGTTTTTTTGTGTAGGGCCTTTGTAGGTGCAGGATTCATGTGGTGATGGTAAGTACACGTTTAGTTGTTATTTATTGGTGTTGGGTTTTTACTTATTTATTTATTTATTTTCTATTTCAGGTGTTCTTTTCTTGTCCTTTGGACAGATTTTCAGGTTGTTGATCTCTGTTTTTCGGCTTCACGCCACAGTTCGCCTGCTGGCTTCACTGGCTGTGCTGAGGTATCCTCGTGTCTGCAGGTTGTCACGAGGGTATCTCCAACCTACCGGGGTTGTAAAATATACGAGGCCGCGGGAGGTGGGGAGCCCCCGGACTTATGTCCAGCCCTACCGACGAGGTTGGCCCCCTAGTGGGAGCATCGCGGTGGTTGTGGTTGAGAACCTAACCAAGGGGCTGCTGTATTCCACCTAGGCAGCAATGTCCTTGGCGCTTGGTTAGCTTCTGGAGCTTAATCCTCCAGAAGTGACGTGGAGCCGCGTTTCAGGCCGGGTGCCACACTCTGAAGTGTGCAAGAGGATCAGATAGGCCTCGCATTTGCCAGTATGGTGTCTGGGCCTGCTCCCCAGCACGATCTGATAGACTGAGTAATAAGGGCTTGCTCTTATTGCTCGGTCGCCGCCGGTTGACGTATTCAACCCTGCCCTTCAGTGGGTCGACTGGTTAAGCCTTCTTGGCAGGAACAGTCGTTAAACACAAGGTACATTCTGTCCCTATCTACTATCTAGCGAAACCACAGCCAAGGGAACGGGCTTGGAATAATTAGCGGGGAAAGAAGACCCTGTTAAACTTGACTCTAGTCTGGCAGTGTAAGGAGACATAAGATGTGTAGCATAAGTGGGAGATGTTATTACTTCGGTTTTATCTTCAACAATGAAATACCACTACTCTTATTGTTTCCTTACTTACTTGATTAACTGGAACGTGTGTCTTACTTAGCCGTTATTATATTTTATATTATATTTAATGGTATTTTGTACTGATACGAGATTCTTGTACAAAGTACCAAGAGTTTGTTATATATTTTAAACAGTCTATATAAAATTGATCATTTGTCATATTTGATACAAAGTAATGTAAATTGGTATAACTCTCAATACTCAGGTATGATCCAATTCAAGGACATTGCCAGGTAGAGAGTTTGACTGAGGCGGTACATCTCTCAAATAATAACGGAGGTGTCCCAAGGCCAGCTCAGTGCGGACAGAAACCACACATAGAGCAAAAGGGCAAAAGCTGACTTGATCCCGGTATTCAGTATATACAGGGACAGCAAAAGCTCGGCCTATCGATCCTTTTGGTTTAAAGAGTTTTTAGCAAGAGGTGTCAGAAAAGTCACTACAGGGATAACTGGCTTCTGGCGGCCAACCGTTCATAGCGACGTCGCTTTTTGATCCTTCGATATCGGCTCTTCCTATCAATGTGAAGCAAAATTCACCAAGCGTTGGATTGTTCACCCATGGAAGGGAACGTGAGCTGGGTTTAGACCGTCGTGAGATAGGTTAGTTTTACTCTACTGATGAATGAATGTTATTACGACAGAATTCCTGCGTAGTACGAGAGGAACCGCAGGTACGGACCAATACTTGTTCGAGCGAACAGTGGTATGACGCTACGTCCGCTGGATTATGCCTGAACGCCTCTAAGGTCGTATCCGTGCTGGACTGTAATGATAATTATGGGGTTAAAGCATTATATGGCATGACAGCATTTCCTACAACACAATTGATGAAAATGTTCAGTGCTGGCAGCATTTGTTCAACACAGCAGCAATAAGTCTACCGTAACATGCTCGTACTTAAACAACCTATCCTTTGCTTTTCGTTTTCATCCAAGGATATCATCGAAAGTTTCAGCGATTAAACTATCTGTGGAGCAGCCATCGGAAAATATAAACATCGGTTGCTTATTTTATTGTAAATGCTTTGCTAATAAATACGAAATTGTCTGAAACCCACCATGTGAATTTTGTTTCGATTGAATGAATGCGCTGGAAGTTATAGAATTTTAGGGCTACCATCCTCAAAACTTGTCAAATTTTCGAAACTTAAATATTTGATGTTAATTGTTATTGCAGGATCATTCCTATTTGAAAATTTAATGACAATACCGCTCGGTAAAGAAATGTCGATTAATTGCGAAATTCTTCATAGCTGGCAGTATTGTGTGTATAAAGACCACTACCTATAGTGGAGCCGCGTAAACTTAATCCACATTACCCAAGTAGTGTGTTTGAGCAATGCTAGTTTATCTGGGTGACCCAGTCCAAACATCCGGTCTTTGAAAATGAAAATTAATGAGTGCACCAGTTGTGTGGGACACCAGGGTGTAATTTGTTGTATGTGTGACAAATGGCGTGCATGGATCCAATGCTTAGCACTACTACTATATGGCACAAATCCAAGCACCTCATCTGTACACATCCCGTGCAGGGCTATCATTCTGTTCAGATGATCTGTCGTGCGAGGACGGACGGACAAGTGCTCAATCTCTATAAAGAGATAACTCCCTCAGTCCCCGATTAGATATCCTTACAGCCTGTCTACTGTCTCAAAGAATAATAGACCAAGATGTACTTGGTAGTGCATGATAGATCAATAGCACTGATATTATTTTAAGATCGGCTAAAGCCTTTTTTGTGTGAATTTTAGTAAAACTGAATGAGTAAAATTGAATAAGTCACTGTAGGGAAATAATAATAAGTAAAATTGAGTGAGTAAATTTAGAGAAATTTTTTATTAGATAAATTTTGTTTGTATATGAGTGATGTACATGTGCGTATTAGGGTCCCTCAATGAGATAATGTTTTCGAAATGCATTATCTGTATATTAAAAAGCTAATACACACTACATGCCTACCTACTTATTCAATAACCCAATAGACGTGAGGTCTGCAAGATGGCTTAGTTGTGTTTCAATTAAATTGAGAATACATGCAATTTCAAGTAAATTGAAAATACATGAAGTTCATTGTGAGAGAATTGTTTTGGATTCAGGTAAGGTGAAGTTAGTACACTTTAAGGAGTGTTGGATACCCTTTAAGAAATGAACTTTTACTAAAGGAGAAAAATTGAGGCTGCCAAAATGCATTTTCGTCCCCAACCACGGGGACTCATCAGTTGGCTTCAAAAAATTTTATTTCTATTTTCTTTCTTTATTATTTTAGCGAGTATATAAGTTAATTCGAGAAAGTTTGTTGATTATGCTCATAAATGCATGTATGCACATATACGTGAAATTACTTATATGTGCATCCATACATGAATTTATTAGCACATGCTAAAATACATATCTATGTACCTTAACATGTGCATGCATAAAAGATATATTATTTTGCAGAGTATGTTACATAGCAGAGTATGTTACATAGGATTACCTAGTTTTTGACTGAGAAATACAGACAATCCAGAAAGACAAAACCGAAGATCTAATTTGTAACGCCAATAATTTAATGAAATGAAATACTATTGAAATGAAGACAATTTAGAAAGTGCAAACTGAAAATTTATTTTGTAACACCAATAATTTAATGAAATACTATTGAAATAAAATATTATTTTGAATAACTTACTTTGATTGATGTTATTTGTCAGATTCAACACACTGCACTTGATTGTTACACTCTATTTCGCACTCAATTCTTCCTTGATGCAGGAACTGTGCACAAATCTCAATATATTTTGTTTTATGTTTTAGTCACTCACTCAAGAACAAAAAAACAAGGGCTATTATTTAAGAACACACATCCCGAGCTGGGCATCTGGATATAATGACTTATTGAATGGTTGATTTAACAAGGACACTGCTATGTGAAGTAATTTTCGAAATAATAGCTCACATCGCGATTACGACCACGACGGGTTGATCAGACTGATTTCTGAAATTGTCACGAACGGACTGATGTAAGGTAAGTTATACGTGTGATCTACAGGTAGATTTGAAATAATATCCTCTTTCTGTGTGAAGAAAAGGGGTGATGCTAGTTTACACCTTAATGCAATTAGGAAGATAAGGGTGTTATGCGACCCGTGGATGTATTTAGAGATTTCTAAAATACTGTATTTTGAATTTGCAATGTTGAATTCTGAAAGGCGTGTTAGGTCTGGGTAGACCACATGATCATGCATAAAACAACACTAAAATACACAAAACATACATACAATAAACATATACATAGAAAATATAATTAAACAAAACACAATTTCTAGTTCTTGACTCATAAACTGGATGATTGGACTGGGATGAATCCAAACAATCTGGCATTGTCCATTCTCACTACTTGGGCAATGTGTGTAAAGATTGTGCGGTTTCAACAAATTTAGTAGTTACTTTAATACTTACAATAGTATCCAAATATTGTGTGAATTTTGTTTAAATGTGATGGCTGAATCGGAAGTTATAGGCCAAAAAGCTGTTTTTTTTCTCAGTGAATTTTCTAGATGGTACCACTGCCACAGGATTGCCCGCATTTAAAAACCACTTCTATCAAACTTGGTGCTAGTTAATACATACATGTCCTGTAAATTTCATTATGATCGGATAATCCGGTCGTCAGCTCTCGTGTCAGTTCTCAATGGTCAGTTCTCAACTTTCGAGTGCTGAAAATAGAGGTAATTTGGTGATGGGTAGCCGTTCTTGTGCAAATCGGAATTTTAAAAATTTTAACTTTACATGATGGACAAAGGTAAAAATTTATCACTGATTTGAGTTTTTTGTCAAAAAACAAAAATTTTTCAGGAAGGTCAATGATTTGAAGGATTTTTTTTCAGCAGCCTGCCGTAGCTACAGTGTTACCCGCACTATCTTGAAAATCCATGTGTGTTAAATTTTAGTCAACATCAATATGCTCTCAATTAATTTCGAACGTGTTTTACATGTGAATCGGATAATGTTTTGGAATTTGTTAACCCCATGTGTGCGCTGGGCGCCTAAAAAGAGAACGGGAAAACTTGAAAATTTTTAAATTGCGATAACTTTTGACAGAGCTATTCAATCATTACGAAACTTTCAGGACATATTGGTATTATTTAGTTGCAGATTTGTGTAGCTTTTAATGAGCGCACTGGCAACCCTGTAGCTAGGGCAGGCACTGAAAGTGAAAACCTCCAAATCATCGTCTCTCTTGAAAAAATGCAGCTTCTTCAAAAAGAAGCCACTCATATGTAAATCTTGTGCTTTGTTTACATAGACAAAAAAAAATTGTTATGGTATAACGGGCACGCCTGGTAACCCTTACCCAATTTACCTATATTTTTAGCATCAAAAACTTCTGTTCACGGAAACTCACATGAGCAGAATTAGTTAAAATTTGCGTATTGTATTGACCTTAAATAAAACCAGGTCTGATAGAAGTGATTTTGAAATGCGGGCGATTCCGCGTCAGTGGTGCCATCTTGAAAAATCACTAAAAAAGATAACTTCTTTTAGCCCTATAAATTCTGATTGAAGCGTTCGATTTCAACGAAATTTACACAGTAGCTGGACCTTACTTTAAAACATAGAAATATAGAAACATAGATAGAAATTTGGTTGAAAAATTCGGCTGGAGCTGCAAGCTATGATAATTTTGGTGTCTTAAATTTGAAAAAATAAAAATTTGGAATTGAAAACATTCAAAGCATTGAATATCCTAAAAAATGTCCGTTTCTTACAATAAAACCAATAAGTATACAAATCTTATGCTTTATCTACACGTTCAAAGTAAAACTTTGGAAATTTCATGTCGGACAAGAACGGTAACCCTTTCCCAATTTACCTATATTTTTTGCATCAAAAATTTCTGTTCACGAGAACTCACGAACCGAAAATCAGATACAGTTGAAATTTACAGAATACATTGGACTTAAGTAGGACCAAGTCTGATCGAAGCAATTTTGAATTGTAGGCAACTCTGTGCCAGTGGTGCCATCTTGAAAAATTACAAAGAAAAAAAAACGGATTTTTGCCCTATGAAATGTGAATAAGTCCCCAGATTTTATGGAATTGACACAGTAGCTGAGCCTTACTTAAAACCCTGTTTGATAGAAATTTGGTTGAAAAATTCGATTGGTGCTGCCAGCTATAGTAATTTTTGAATCTTTGGTTTTGAAAATTCGCTCAGGAAAATAAAACTTTTTGCCCTATAACTTCCAGTGCAGTTATGAAATCAATACGAATTTCATACATATAATGGAACATATTATAAACATTATTCAGGCCAAATTTGGTTGAAAAGCCACGATAGGGTTGCCAGCTATTGTTGGTTTTGTGTTTCATTGCAATATCTTTATTAAGCGGTTTATCGTAGAATTTTCAATTGGTAATGATATTGTAGTGACAATAAACAGCAAATATTAAGTTTTCGATTATTTGAAAAAAACTCGCTGCAGGTAACCCTAAATTTCTTTATACTCCGATAATTTCGAATGTAATACAACATAACAACGTGAAGCAGATGTGATATATTTTTGGCTTTGATACTGGCAAAAGGTTGCCAGCACGAGTCGGTTGTGCAACTTTTGTATCCATAAATGCTTACAGTTAGTATTCATACCGGAAACATTTACAATGAAAATAATTAACCGATGTTTCAACTCCCAAAGTGCTGCAAATTTTTCGGACCGCAGCCCTAAACACCAACTTCAGTTACAGTGCTGCAAGCACTGAGCATGTTCTTCATTGGTGTTATATGAGAAATTTAGTGAAATAAGCAACTGATGACGATTATAATTAACCCGTGTTTTGCTCTCGTAAACGTTGAAATTCATGCCAGTGGTAATATCTGAAACCTTTCCACCACATGAGCTGTAATGCATTCTTGAGATCAAAGTAAAACGTGGCGTTTGAAACAATTTGGCCGTAATAAGCAGCTCATGTGGTGGAATATGCACTCAAAATCTGCACGATGCTTCTACTGTTCTTCGAACATTAGTGTTTCTAGCGGTTCAGGTGCGCTGGAGTTTTTTTTAACATAAACAAGCTTTGAACATAATAAGTATTCATTCTCAAACACTTGTTTTCACAAAAATTTACACTGCTCGGAAATATAGGAGTACCTCAAAATTCACTAAAACGCTCGCTGCCGCCAAAAAAATTAGGATATCTGAATTTAAGCAAATTATGAACCTACTTATTATATACATCTACGTTCTCCGAAAATGTCAGCTCAATCGAATCGGTCACTCCAGAGATTATCTCCCTTAATCATTTTGCTTATATATATATATATATATATATATATATATATATATATATATATATATATATATATATATATATATATATATATATATATATATATATATATATATATACATATATATATATATATATATATATATATATATATATATATATATATATATATATATATATATATATATATATATATATATATATATATCAAGAAATATAAATTTTCGGTGAAACAAGTTTAATAGTAATTCGAAAATTAGTAAAAAATACTGACTAGTACGTTTGGAACAGGTATTTTTATGTACTTGCACTAGTTATACCTATTACTTACGACCCAACTCTAGTCCGCTGTCCACAAGGCAGTCCACAGTCCGCCAAGACAGCGGTAAGCAGACAGCCATACGGAATGAGGACTGCCACGCCATGTTTAAAAATTCAAAGATTACCGTTGTCCTTGACCTTTTTTTAAGTCATACCAACATTTATTTGACAGCTCCAGCTTCGTTTTACCGCCCATCTACTCGCTTCTCGTTTACATAATTTCGTAATCCCGTTACGATCTGCTTGCTAATCCTCGAAATGAAATCGAGAAAATGCTAGGCTTTCCCACTTGTTACACATCCAGGACTTCCCAGTTTGGTTTCTTCTTGCTGCCACAAATCTCCACACGAGTTCGGATGGAGGACAAAGCAATTTGTTACTCGGCATTAAAGGCTCTCAGAAAACGAAAAGAGGTAGAAGACAGATTCCTTGAACAAACTTAGTTTAGGGGAAGAAGGATTCTATTAAAATACAACGAAAGGGATAGTATCGACGATACATGGTCAAACGCATATTTTTAATAGCAGGACTCTGTACTAAATATGGATAGTATTTATTTTTTTAAATATGAAGAGTATGGCAATTTCTTAGTTCTAGATTGTGTCCCGGTGCTAGGAGCTATATTGCGATGCGAGGGATTTAAGCCTTACTGTTGTTTGAGTGACTTGAAAAATTGTAATTGTGTTTGTATTGAAAGATCCACTTATTATTTTCTTTATTTTTAATTTCAATAGCGATTGAAATTTGGCAAAATACGAGGACAGATGTATCATGAAAACCGATTACTTTGTTAATCTAGCTTCGTTTTCAATCTATGAAATTATAAGGTCTCTTTGCATGATTAGTGACGATAAACTGAGAAATAAGCTGTTTAAACTAAGTTTCAGAGTTCCTGTTCCATAATTGCTATTAGCGTGAAACCTGCAAAGATGGGAGAGCATTGGTTCATTCGTTTCAAGGACGTCAATCACTGCATCCCTTAATCGGGCTTTGATCAAAGCAAAGTGGGGAGCAACAGTCAAAATGGTTGTGGCTTTGTACGCACAACATTGCTTAATGGACGGTAATCTGATTGACATAATCTCCTGCCTTTCGTGTTACTCTATTTGGTGCAGATATTGTCTTTGAGCGTTCAAACAAGTTGTGGCAAATGCAAAAGTACTAGTGGGGATAACAGCAAAATGTTGCTGATTCCTTGTTGTAAAACAACAAGAGAAATACTCAGCTGAATGTAGAGAATTTACGATTCAGATAAAATATACATTAAGTTCGAAAAGTTTTAGTTCGATTTGAAGAAAATTTTTTGGTTGTAATGATCCGTTTAAATGAATTGTTAGTAGAAAAAAATCCGCATAAAAATGCTTTAAGAAACAACGTCATAATTCAGAATACGATTTTCGTTAGCTTTTGCTTCTACAAAAATTTTTTTATTGTAAATGGTTTTTTAAAATAATGTTTGCCGTCTTTTAATTTCACATGGAACCATATTATCTATCACACATTGTACTACACCGTCACTTCTGATTCAAGGCAGCGATATTGTTTACGAATCCTTCGCTTCTGTTTTCCACTTTAGGTGCAGACATTATACCTTGTGACTTTTCGCAATCTATATTGTTATATCGACCTCACCTGTTGTGACTCCCTTACGTTTTCAGGTTCTTCTAGTATTTTCTTTCTTATGAAAAATACAAACTTCCTGGCTGGCGCTATTCACGTTTGCTCTGGTCCTGGCTACCGGTAGTCAGCTCCTCCAGAACAGTTCAATCTGTTGTAATGCGATAAATTCTAATTACTGAGGTTCGTTTTCCTAACTTTTCTCGTCATTTGATTGTCGTCTATTAGGAAAGGAAATGTATTGATTTTTTGTTTGCGTTTCTCAATGGATGTTGCAGTGTTGTGGTTTGCCTAGAAAACGAATTTAGTTTCTATCGTTCTAGTGAAAATTCAATTAAGCTCCGCAATCGAATGTAGCCGAGAAGAAGTATTGATCGAGAAGGTGAAAGCAGAGCGTGCACTAGGACTCATTCAGTCAAAATTTTTAAGTATATCTGCCAGGAAAATCAGAATATTATGTATTAAGGAGAAATCAAGCTGCTTGCCGGAGTGACGTATTATGCAAATTTTACAAATTGCTTTCAGTACCTTAGCAGGCTGAATAATATTTGTAACTCAAGATGATGAGTATATCATGAAAATGTAATTTTGAGTCATTCAAAATAAACATTTTTCAATTAGATTCAATAATTTAACTGAGAGAGCTGGAAAATCTAGAATGGTTTTCAAATTACTTCAGTAACAAACCATGCTTATATGTAGTGGTCAGTTACATTTAGCAAAAAAATACACATTTTTTTATAGCTGGAATATCCTGGAAATGTAATTTTATTGCCACTGATTCAAAGCATGAGCTGATTACCGAAAAAAATGAAGATTTGGAGTTAACACATTGTAAGTTGTGCTCTTTTAATGAAATGGATGTCTTAAGTATTAGATATAGTTTATTTCTTTTACGATTTCAATTCGGGTTATTGACAAAAGTTAGTACATGCAGGAATCAGATGAAATATATACCACACAAAGTTGATTTTACTTAAATGATGTAATTGAAAAGTAAGAGGGATGCAGAGCTGAAAGAAACACATTTTTTGAAGAACATAAAAACAGCTATTTATGTGAATGGCAGGACTTTTTTGTTTATCTATACTTGAAAACTGATAAATAAATACAAGTCCATACATATACTTATTCAACCAAACATATAGACACAATTTTTCACAATTTAAGTTAATAATGAATCTTCCCCGAAGTATAGACATTGGAGTAAAGATAAGCTAAGATTAAATCTAAAATTATTGGGATGGTGGGTGACGCACAAGAGTTTATAAGCTTGTTGGTAGAAGAGCTTATTTTACACGCTATAAGTGACAGTTAGCAACATCGGGAATATTGCTGATAGAATAAAAGAACGACGGTAAGGTAAAAATATCATTTTAAGAATTGTTTTCAACATGTATTTTAAATTTCTCCTCCGGAAAAAGAGTTCCGGCTGAAATAGGGTTTCCAAAAGCATTATATTGCTAGTTGCTTAAAGTTTCGATTGTCCATTGAAAAGTGAATGAAAAATTTCAGTCAACGAGCCACTCTATTTCGTAGTTGGAGGAGTTGAAAAAGTCACCACATCACAGTCGTCTATCAGTTGACTTAGCGAAACGAAACGGTTATTGAAACCCGGTTCCGATTTGGCTCGTCATGACGCACAGTACCCCGTCTAGTATGCTGTAATTTCTAGGAACTGTTAATTACATCTTGTAAACTACCCTTTACAAATGCCGAACTGCCAGATACGAGGGCAGTTTCATAAGTCAGTGACTTTTTGAATTTGCCGTGCAGTAGCTTTATATGCACCACTGATCCCGTCTGCCGCCATCTATTAATATACTACTGTAAAATTTTGAGCAAGTTGCGCCATTTAGTTTGTGTTTGATAGCCACTGAAAGCATACAACATTGTGAGTTTTGGCAAATATAGTTGATTAAGCATTACTTTTTGCGTAAAAAAACAATCACCGAAACCAAGAAAAGGCGTGATAAATAGTAAGAGGAATCTGCACCATCAATTTCAATGGCTAAAATGTGGTTTAGTGAGTTCCGTTTTGGTTGTATCAGCACAAGTGACGCCGCAAAAAGAGGCTCTCACGTCAGAAATCGCCCATTTAATCCTTGGAATGATATTGCACAATCGGAGGATGAAAGTGTTTGAGGTAACTGAGGCCATATGCGTTTTATCACATGAAGAAGCTATAGGTGCAACAATAGGTGCTGCGATTACTCACACTCGACCATAAACGGAACTGTGTGACCACTTCAAAGGAGTGTTTGGCAATGTTTAGCAAGAACGAGTTTTTGCGCCGTATTGTTGCCGTATACGAAACATGAATCTGTGAATACTCTTACAAAAATAACGTTTCACAAACACTCAACACTTACACATTTAAATAACAAGTAGGCTAAGAAAACAATATATAAAAATATAAAAAATTATGAATAAAATAAAATAAAATATATTATAAATATATACATCTAATTAGTTCCTTTAAAAGCTTAAGATCCATCATACCACATCAGAGACCAAGAAACAATCAAAACAGCGGGAATCTTCGAGAGAACGTGCACCAAAGAAGACCAAGGTGGGTCTGTCTGCCAAAAAGGTCATGAATACAATTTTTTTGGATGCATGCGGTATCATTCACATTGATCACCTGGAAAAAATTCCTGGCTATCATTCAGAGTTTTTGGACCAATTCAGTAATGATTTAAAGTAGACACGACTTCATTTGGTAATAAAAAAGTGTTATTCCATCAAGACAATGCACAGGAGCACACATGTGTAGTCACCATGACAAAAAAACTATAAAGTGGACTACGAACTGCTAGGTCATCCAGAATATTATCCAGATTTAGCTCCCTGCAACTATTTCTTGTTTTGAAACCTAAAGAAATGGCTGAGCGGTGACAGTGGGTTGAATGAAGAGGTCATCACTGAAACAAACGCCTGCTTTGAAGGCCTCGAAGAAACCTATTATTTGATTGGAATGAAAAAATTGTCAAAACGCTGTACTAAATGTACGGAGCTAAAAAGAGACTAAGTTGAGAAATAAAACGCTTATTTATCGAAAAAAAATTTTCATTCAAAAAGTCACTGACTTATCAAACTACACTCGTATAATTAAGTCAACTGCCTCATTACAATAAACTTTCGGGGGTAAAAAGCAAATGAATAGCTAATTGGATTTGTATTTCCCAATCAATTGCATTTTTGGCAGGAAATTGTCATAACACTTCTTAAAATTAGAAGCAAAGTGAAAAGTGTTGTTTTGATGGAATCTTTTGTTGAACGAACTCATATGCCTACTATTATCATATGCTTCTTTACAAATTTTTAACATATTTGTTCGCGTTTGAAAATCAAGAAAGTAAACTTCAAAGGATTACAATTTTTTTTACCCGGATGTACTTGATTTGATACTTCTACATGTTCAAACTTCCTTATGCTCACACTACTACATTCAGACATAGACTCACACATACACAACATTATTATCTTTATTTCAGAACGAGTTATAGCTGTCAGTCATGGTTGGTCTGGAGTTGGAGCGGAAAGGCAACCATGGATACACTAATACAATCCACTGTCCAACGACGTTCTTAGCAACCCGACTACTAGTCATGGTTGCCGATCCGCTCTTTTGAACCTATTCCAACTCCGGACCAACCACGACTAATAACTTTGACGGAATTATTTTTTTTCGAAGAATGGTTGAAACATAGCAAAAGTGTCAAACGAATTTACGAAACGTTGATTAATCTGAAATTTCTGCTATACACTATTTTTTGTTGAAGATGACTGATGGTAAAGTGTGGTAAGTGTAAAGTGTGCAACTTTCAACACAAAAGTACTATATTTGCGATCCTGTTTCGTCAACTATGAAAGAGAAATCGAGGAACTTTCACAGCATAGAAGAACTTTCTGGATTTGGTTTATATACTTTATGTAAATGGATCCGTATTTTCGAATGTATAATATACATGAGCTATCGTTTGTCGGAATTGTGCAGATTTCGAGTATATATTCTACCAAAAGTGATCCTTATCGCACCCAACCTGTTTCGAAAGTCATTCACCAGTTTGGTCTGGAAACTGAATTGAAACTGTTAGCGAAGAGAAGTTTTCAGAGCCAATACACACATGAGTTTAACAACTTAAAAAAATAATTACAAATAATTCATTATCGGATGCCTATCTTCTAAAACTTTGAAAGCAGCATTTCCTATAAAACAAATGATAAAAATGCTACGTGTTTGCAACTATTGACCAGCAGTGTAGTCAAAAGTCTGCCATAACTATTCTATGTAGGTTAATATAAATAAATCTCTGTAAATTTAATTTTCGTCCGAAAGCTTCATCAAAAGCAACAGGGATAGAGAGGTGTTTGGGGCTGCCATCCGAACAATTTCTAATAAGGGGCATTT